>CM050922.1:17416022-17552572 GCA_027742785.1 Vigna reflexopilosa
AACTTGTTAACTTTTTGGCAAGTATACCAAATCGTTACAAGTAATACAGTGAATAAGTAAAAGTATCGTCTCCCAAGGGACTTGTGCAACACATGGCAATTCTTCCTTTTATAACTCAATTAGACATCAAAATGCACAAAACAACACAAGAAACTATTTTTGGTATTTTATCAAACAGTTGGTGTGCAAGGAATTTATATTTAAAAGAAACTTCGTTGGAATTGAGTTTCACGAATCATATGAATATAAAACTCTGTTCAATATTTCATTACTTCATTCAAACATTCACATCAAGGCATACTAGTCCTAATCCCTTAGCAACTAGTTCTAAATTAATATATTAAAATGATAATCCCTTAGTCAATTTAATATACAATTTGCATTAAGTCCGATGTTAAGAATGATCAAGTTATTGAGTCTATCCCTAGATCCCAAATCACTTAAGTGCCCTATCTACGTTCATGTTCAAGTTACTTTCCAGTAATCAAAGACATTCAAATAACATCATATTTTCATACAATGATAATAAATTCAAGATAGAGCATATGAACGAACAACGATATATTGAACAGGAAAATTACATCACAGTGAATTCATTACATCCAATCCCAATGAAAGAGAAATTTAACTACTCCTAGTCATCTAAAACGTACACATTTGAAGCAATCCCTTGCAACAATGGTGTCTTGATGCCTTGAAGTAGTCTCTGGAAGTTCCTGAGATGTTTTCGTTTCTTTCTTTTGTCCGGAGCTTCTGTTAGAAGAGAATGTTTTTGTCGCTCTGTCACGTCTTTTAAAGCCACTTAAATTCATTAATTCGCTTAGCGCACATGTACTGGTGCGCTATGCGAATTTTCTTAACTGTTGTATTTTAACTAATGTTATTCGCTTAGCGCACAGGTACTGGTGTGCTATGCGAATTTTCTTTTTCTGGCAGTGCGAATTTTGGCTTTCGCTTTGCGAAAATTGGCTGACAGAATCTAAATAATACATTATTTCCTGTACAATATTTTACATAACAATCTACTACCTATTACAACTTTTCAATGAGGAACAACATGAATAATTACAAGATTGAGTTCATTTATAAGTATAAAAACAACTCTTTTTCACACTTATCACTCAAACAAAGAGCTTCTCCAATCTAGTGAGCTAGCTCACCTAACCTCTGAAACTCATTGCTAAAAACACCTATTTACTCACCCAACGAGTTATTTACTCGCCCAGCTACTCTGTAGAATTTTGCATAATTTGCATCCTTCAACCTCACTTGTACTAACTCACACACCTCCATCAACTTCTACAACTCCTATTTGGCATTCTATACCTTCAATTGACATATCCCATTATGTATGACTCAACTCAAACCTCTTTAAACTTATTTCACCATGAATTCCTAACTCATTCCAACTAGAACAACACTATATAGCCCATAATTCAATTCCCTCATTTCTCATCATAATTTGTAAATTTCAACCTCTAGACAAGTCACAATTGATTAAAAAACAAACTTTAAACCCTCACTTTCATCACAAAACCTCTACCTTAGATTTCCACTTGTTAAAACCTCTGACAATGTCCAAAAATAGAATAAAACTTAACACCTCAAAACAACATCCTCACAAAAATCCAAATGAACACAATGAATTACCAATTTGTCATACCAAGATTCATCCAAAACAGCCATAAATCAACAATCATATTTTCACAAGATTTCAACATGCTCATCAATAAATCATCCAATAATCAGAACCAATATATATCATAAATGAATAATCAAATTAAACATGACTTTCATCACACGCAAGTAATCAACATGAACTCCAAATTTCTAGACCAAATTAAAGACAAAGTTAGCTTTCCTTACCTGTTTGGAAAGCTACACAGCACTATCAAGCACATTATCCCTACCTCGACTTAAAAAACTATAGAAATTCCTATAAACCATAGAATTTTGATTAAAGGAGGTCCTTAGGACCACTGATCGACAAAGAACAAGGAAGAGCGATTGGACGACACATGCATCATCCTATTTGAATGTGACATAAACAAGAAAATCAAAAGAAAAAGGGATAGAATTTAACTAACTCTAAATAGAACATTGATTGGATGATGTTGTAGACCTCACTGTCGTGATCATCTAGACACCTCCTCATCGTCATACAAACTCAGTAGTTCAGAATCTTAGAGAGAAGGAAGAGGGAACTCAGACAATGAGTTAGAGAGATAGTAAGTGTTTTAGATAATGAGATATGTTTATGAAATTCTATTTATATTATTGAATTATTTTAACATTAAAATACTCGATCCCATTATTTTAAAATACATAACTATTGGGTCTATCGAAGGAGGGGGTTCACCGGAGAGACGCAAATACCAATGAGATCTGAGCCCAACCATATAAGGGATTGACACCACTCTCTACCCAAAACCTTAAAGCAATGAGTTAATGGGTCTTTCATCTTTATAGAGTACTCTACTTTCTCATTTCTATCTAATGTGGGACTTAGACTTACACTTGGATTCCCAACAATCTCTCCCTCAAGGGTGAGTCCTTTCCACATAGGTACACTCGTCCTCCAGCAAAATCATTCCCAACCAACCACAACCACGAGTAACCCTTTTCAATTGTCGTTCATCTTAATAGGACTTGCTTACCTAAATACCCTACTAGGAAGAGTTTCGGTATAGGGATCATCATACGTCTTGGGATCCAAGAAGAACCTTCATCTACCAAGAACAATTGTCGTAATTGGTCTTTTCCGACAATTGTGGCACACTCATTCCATTGACTACCCTTGTCATCTTTCTCACAAAAAAACTCAAGCACTCATTTTTTTCCTCACGGTGTTTGACTCTCCTTTTTTTCTCTCTCTGTACTTAGAGCATAAAGCTCTTATACCACTTTGTTAGAAAAAACGTGACCCACACAAAAAATTTGACTCTTCAATTCACTAAGATTATTTTCCATTGAATCTTGAAAACCTTTAAATAGATGCAAATAGGGCCTTGGGCCAAGTACAAATAATAAAAACTCACAATAGAATATCAACTAACTTAAAATAAAATCTACTTAATCTATCTCTATCTTATATCAATAAAATAAAATAATACTCTCTTAAAGGAAAATCAAAACTACCTATATCTATTTTATCTGTATCAAAATCAAACTAAATATTATTAAATCCAAAACTAATAAAATAATATTTTAATGAATCCCTAAAATTTAAGTTTATCTAACAATATAAACTATAATACTCGATTTTCTAGATTCTTACATTCTCCCCAACAACAAAAAATTTTGATTTCAAAAATTAAACTTACTAGAGAACAAGTGAGTATAAGACTCTCTCACAACTCCCACATAGAGTCACATGTTCTTTTATTCCAGACAAGTTTGACTAAACTGATGGTCTTTCTTTTATTTTAAGTTGTTTCATCTAGCTTTCCACAATCCCAATAGGCTAAACATCTACTGATAAATTAAGTTTCATGTAGAGGTTGAAATAACATGAAGTAATGTACATATTTAATGTAGATAATCTATTGTTTACTTACATAAATTGTATTTACTGATACACTATGTTTTAAATTTTGTCCCAAATGGTCCTTGTTAACAGAAGTCCAGTGTAAATTTTTATTGTATAGCTTTCAGGTAGTATGTTCAAATAAAAAGTAACCTTTACTTGGATGAAGCTTTCATGTTCGTGCTAATTTTGCAGCCTTCAATACTTTCGATTCAGATCATTCGAATTGGGCAATTGGTCCTTCTTTGTGTACCAGGAGGTACCAACTTGTCTTCTGCTGTCTTGTTTTGTTGTAATATGCTATTGTTGGAAACTCTATACTTCATGTTATCAACTGTTGTTTTGATTATGACAGAAACTATTACATATAAGTACATCTAAATTTTATTGGATAACTATTATTGATATCATGTTATTATTTGGATTGGTTTTGCTTATACTTTTTGCAGCTTATTTATTCATTTAAGTGTTTGTGAAACACCTTATTTTGGTCCTTATATTTCTTTTTGGTGCTTCATCTTGTCTGCCATTGTTTTCGTTTGACAGAATTCACAAAAATGGTTGGGAGGCGTCTTCGTGATGCAGTGAAGATAGTGCTAACTAGTGAAGAAGATTCTGAATTCGATGACATTTTCATTGTTATAGCAGGGTTATCTAACACCTACCCACAGTACGTCACTACATATGAAGAGTACCAGGTGCAGAGATACGAGGTCAGTTGTAAGAGCATGAAACTCACAACAAACATTTGACATGGTGAGATGTTTGTGCTGATGTGCCACAGAACTCAAGCTTCAAAAGTGGTGAGATGGTGACTGCTTCATTTTGGTCTGCTGGTCCTCGCAATGATCTTATGACTGAAGGCACCTTTGCACTGGTGGAGTTTCTCCAAGAAAAGGATGATTGGATTCCTGCATATGATGATGATGATTTCTGTTTGCGCTATAAGTGGTCAAGGCCTTACAAACTGAGTTCAAGGAATGGAGCAACATTGGAATGGAGGATACCAGAGGGTGTGACTCCTGGTGTATACAGATTTAGACATTTTGATGCGGCAAAAGGTTTATTTGGATCAATTCATCACTTTACAGCTTCATCCAGTGCCTTTGTAGTAACATAAACTAAAGGAGGCATATTCTTGCTTGCAGCCGTTACTATAGTTATGATTTGTCTTGCTGAACTTTAACAGAATCCCTTCAATCCTAATGAAGGTTGATTCAACTATGATCACCTTTATGCTTTTTCCCTCAAATTCTGCAGCTAACCTTATTTTTTATACCATATCTCTGGTATAAAAGGTATTATCTGCAATGTATTATGTAACATAAAGTACATATTTTATTTTTACTTTTATTATAAATGAAGGAGGCATATTTGAATTGGTAAATGATAATTTCTTTTAACTATAAAATATTTTGTAGTTTTCATATATTAAATATTATTTTTACAAATTCTTCTGAAAAGATATTTTAATGGTATGGTATTTAGTTAATTTTATCATATTTTCCAAGAATATTGTTACTATTGAGATAATGGATGTGTCTAATTGTTTTACTATTAGACCTTCGAAATTGGGTTGTGGTCAACTGAACTGGTAATGAGTGCATAAATGAGAGTAACTTATATTAGCTTTAGATAAATAAGATGCTTGTTTGTAGGATAACATTTACTTTGATGGTAAATTTTATATTAAAATCCACTTTTGTTATATTTTCTTTCATTACTAAAATAGGAGTAATTAGTAAATTGTGCATTTTGCCATATTAAGTCTAATAAGGTCTATCAGGTGTAGATAGAAGGAAGCAAGAAGATATTTCAAGTCATCGAAGCCCATAAAAAGTAATAAGGATCAACTTATGCTTTAGCTGGAATTAGCACATGTTATGAATTTTTTTTATTTAGTTTTATATCACAGGCAACAATAAATAAGGAAATTCTAGGTAAGTTAGCCACTAAATATAAATTTAATCACTACTGACACATTTAATTTAAATGGATTATGAGTGTGAAGATTTGCTTGTATGATATAGGAGTAGATTAAACACATAATATAAAAGTACTAATAGACATACAATTGTCGAAGATGAGAAGATAAAAGCAAGACAATTACCTCCAGATATCTGTAACTCAAGCAAACAAGCTCTTGATACCACTTTATTTGCAAATCAAGCTTTTGTTAATAATCTTATCCATATTTTCTGTGTTTTGGTTTCATTCATGTAATCAACGATACAATTTATAGACGTATATTTTTTACCAATGTACTAAAAACAGACAAAAACAACTAATACATTACCTATCCATAAGACTCTAACGGACAACGACTAATACATTAACTACGGGTAATATATTAGCTCTCCATTAACTATCGTATTTAAGTTTACTTCATAGTTTCTGGTTCAGTTCTTTTGGTAGCCTACATAGCAAGCATATACTCACAATTGTAAACCCATTCACATCATCAAGAGCACTCTTATTGGAAGCTTTTCTCTAGACTATAGGGATTTTTTTGTAAATATATTATCCTATTTATTGGGTGTTTTGGTTTTTTATTGACATTATTATAGTTATTGATTAGTCAATATAAATTTGGACTATCATTGAACACTTTTCGGAGTTTTCTTGACTAATATTGGTGAGACTATTTTTTAATAGATATCAATCAGACTTCTTTCATTAAAATTTTGAAGTAATTATTTTTTCTCCATGATAGAAATAGTATTTCTAGACAAGAAAATTAAAATTTAATAAAGTTGAGTCGTCTTCCTTATCTAAATAAATATTTGATAAATTAATAATTTAAAGTGTATTTGGAGTTACTGAAAATTGTAAATTTTACTTTCTATTCCCATAGGCCTCAAATAGTAGTCCAGAAGCATCCTGATTTAAGACATGAAGTCTGAAGAAGAAAAACCCTTCTGATCAAATACTCAAACACCTGCATACACAAAAGAGTTTAATGATGCTAATTATATATGGAAATTAATTTGATGTAAATGGTACACCTTTAGGAACAGTTGAAATCTCAGTTCTTGATCAGACAAAACAGGCTCTATTCAAGCATTATTGCTTAAATACGATTAACTCCTATAAAAATATGCTTAACTGCTTATTGAAAATTAAAGGCACAAATGCTATGTTGAAAAAAACAGCAACAGAATTTAAGAAAACAATTATGGTTGTCATATATTTTTACAAAACCCCTACTTGCTTTTCTTACGTTCCTATGTAGCAACAGCATTCCAACCCATGCCATGCATTAGGTTCTGCATCTTCTGCCGAAATGTGAGATGTATACTTCAATGGAAAAAGTAGTGGTCATCCAGAAAAAGAAGATTGAGTGGTTGGCGATTAGTCAAAAAGAAGGGATAATATGAAACCCAAGAATCCTCTCAGGCAGAGGATTTCTCTCAGTTGACTTCAACAGAGATAATCTGCAGCCCACAAACATAGGAGTAGAGAAGTAAAACATGGATTACTTAGTCAACAGAAGGAGTTTTCCATTCGGTAAGGTGCGAGTGCAGTTAGGAATAGAAGAAAAGAGAAACAAGATGTAAGAAAGGATGTGTTCAGCTAACACAACCGAGTTATATAAAATGAAATTGTATAATACTGAAATTCTCTTTCAAAAATTCCTTATTGGGCTAAAACAACATGTAAATGGAGTTGCAAAATTAACAACTAATGTAATCCATTTTAAGTTTCCAGAGAAGAAAAACAAGCATTAAAGTACAAAGAAAAAACATGGAGAAAACAGAAATAAAGAAGAAAGGAAATATGCAGTTAAAAGGATATTGGGAGAAATGGCAACAGTCTTCCGTGTCATTACTGAAAGAATAGATGTCATGCCATTCCTTGCAATCCCCAAGGACAGAGAGAAGCTGCAAAAGAAAAAGATAATTAACCAGGATGGCAAGTTCAGTTTGAAGAATTTCAAGAGCATGGGAGAGAGAAACTCTGTTACTGACTGTTAAGCTGCAGAGAGCAACATGGATGCAATACTGATAAGCAAAGGCTGATATCATTTCTTCTTTGTCATTCAAAGAATTCCATGAAACCAGACAAGACCTACTGATGATGGTAGGGTGATGTAGAACACTTGAGGCCAAAACAAAGGGACAAATCGCATTTGACAATGTAAAACTAGTAGTTGGTGTCGTAAATACCTGAAATTATGGAGACTTGTTGAGTATGAGCCAAAGACTTGGAAATCTATACTCCCTACATTTCACGTGAGAAGTCATATTGCATCACGTTCATTCAAAAAAAAAATTGTTGATAGAAAATATGAATGACAAAAACAAGCAGGGACTACGAATTCAAGTATGTATTGGAACAGAAATTGTCTTGGTAGCAAATCAAGATATTTGAAAAATAAAAACCCAACTAAATTGTGACAATAGAAATGAAGCTATTATTGTGGGATGATGTAATCTATTGCCTTCACTACACTCCTGTCTGGTATGAAGGGACTAAGCGCATAAAAAGTTATCTAATAAAGAGAAAAGGATGGTGCTGTCTCGTTTACAACAACTCCAAACTTGTTAGAACTTATAATGGCATTCGCATCCAAACAAAAACTACATTTGAATTTCGTTCGAATAAAATTGGATTTTACAGATAAACCTCAAATAATGCTGCATTCATATATTGTGGAAATCTTAAGACATTTTGACAGCAAAAGAAGTGGTTTAGGACTGGATTTTGGGGTTTTTCTAAATGTTTTTAAGTTTGTAGAATCATATGCTTTGTTCAGTTCAGCTCTTTTTAGCACTATACTAACGTAGCAGGTTTTTTCTTCAGTAGGAATTGATCACATGTCAAGGAGTTTATTACAATTCATGCACTATGGCCAACAAGTAAACTAAATCCCAGCCAATGTTCCAGATTTTTTATTATTTTTTCTTGTTTCAGTTATCCTACCATTCGTAGTACCCTTCTATAGTCCTCAACAACAACATCATGATTGACAAACAAAAATAGTCCTGTTATGGAGAAGTGTATGTTTTCACTTTAAAGGCTCCACAGTAAATATTGACCTATACAATGTTTTTCTCCAGTACTATCCACTAAAAGCATTTCTTAGACTAGAACTAGGCAGCACTGAATTCAATTTTACACAACTTGAGCTAGAAAACTCAGAAACAAAAACAGATGTAGGATATTTTAATCATGTTGAGGCAAAATGATGATAATAAATGTGATAAACAGAAATCAAAAAGTAATGGTGCAACTCAATCCCCTACTGAACCATAAAATACCTCATTACTAACAACACCTTTACAAACATTCTAGGAAAAACCCAAATACATTGGGACAAAATTGCAATGAAGTTATTTCAAAGTGGGGACAAAAATAAATAAAAAAGCGCTATCTCTTAAATCCCTTAAAAACATAATCTTGATATTCATGGAACCCAAGAAGGAGAATATCTAGAAAGTAGTTCATAACTTATAATTGAGGCTATACATAGAAATACATTTGCATCCTTTAGGACTAGGCTTAGATCTTCATGTACAAATCTCAAACAGCGATATACAATATTGTTACTACCGAGGGTAGGCAACCGATCGGGAGGTTTGGATGATATGTTCTAGCCTGACAGGTCCGATCGGGTGTCTCACAACATGGCCAACCGGGCAGGTGTGCGTAAGATAGTAGACTGGAGACAGCCGTTGAATGCTCATGAATGCGTAGTTAATGAGGTAACGGTCATTGTCAAGTATTTAAAATGAGCATTGAAAGCCATTAAGAGGTAAATTAATGGATAATATTCCCTGAAATCGTATAAATAGAAGTCAAAGGGGAAGGTAAACTCTCTGTTCAATTTTATAATTATAGACTTGCGATAGCCCATTCTGACTTGAGCGTCGGAGTGTTTGCTGCAGGTCAACCCACTTGTGATTAAACACGAGCGAAAGGAGAGAGAAGACGAAGGACCGATCGGAGGAGAGGAGTGTTTCCGGACGGACGTTGCAGGAGTTTTCCCCGGTCTCATTTAGCAGAAACAAATATATTTAGGACACACTTTATCTTAAAACAAAAAAGCAGGTGTGATAGGATACTGGGTGATACGATAGAAGGCAGGGGAGCCGAACGGTAGGAGGCAAGGGAAAGCAAGCCGTACGGTGGAAGGCGGTGAAGAGCTGGAGCCGAACGGTAGGAGGCAGGGGGAAGCAAGCCGAACGGTTGAAGGCGGTGAAGAGCTGGAGCCGATCGGTTGAAGAGTGAGTATCCTAACTGGAACAACAGTTAGGATAGGCGGGAAATATTTAGCAATAATTATAGTAAATAGAGCTATATCCTAGGGAAATATTCAATACAAGTTAATTACATATATCATAGGGAAATATTCAGTATAAGTTAATTATAATAAATAGAGCTATATCTTAGGGAAATATTCAATACAAGTTAATTATAGTAAATAGAATTATATTCTAGGAAAATATTTAATATAAATAAAGCCTAGACGCTATTGTTTAAGGCATGTTTTTTATTATTATATTTGTTGACAGACGATTATGCTCTTGTGAGGGAGGTTATGCTCCCAAGTAACTAACGGAGGTTATGCTTCCAATTACCCTTGTTTACTTTTATTTATTCAGATATCACCATCAATAAAAGAGATTCATTCGTCTATTATCATTCGTTCATTGTTTTGTGCTTGTTGTGTGAGTGTGTGAGAGGTTATCTGGTTAGGTTTCGTACTCAGGTACGTAACAATTGGTCCGACCTGTCGGATCCTGTTAAGAGAAGTGAACGACGTCATGGAGGGAAGAATGCATGCAGTCGAAGGAAAGATGAATGTAGTCGAAGGGAAACTGGAGAGCATGGGGCTGAAACTGGAAAACGTGGAGCTGTCCGTGGGGAGATTAGAGGCGACAATCTGCAAAGATTTTCAAGAACTGTTGAGGATGATGGAAGGACGAGCCCGACAACTAGATGAAAATTCGGATAGAAGCCAGGGGTCTGCCAATGGGAAAAGGAGGGACCGGCGAGATGAAGAGTAAGGCAAGAAAGAGGGCGGACGCCAGGAGGAGCAACCAAATTGGAGGAAAAGGGTAGAGTTACCCACCTTTGAAGGGAGTGATCCGTTATCAATAGGGATGATAAATTTTTTGAACTACAAGAGGTGTCCGAGGAAGAAAAGGTGCACCTAGCCTACATCAGCATGGAGGGAAGCGCCAGATACTGGTTCAGATTTTGGAGGGAGAAGACCAGGGACCGTTCGTGGGCAGGTTTGAAGGAGGAGATGGTGATCCGATTCGAAAGAAGAAACATGGGGTCAGTCTTCGAAAGATTGGCGGCTAGCAAGCAATCGAGGTCCGTGGAAAAGTACATCCAAGATTTTGAAATCTTGGTGGCCCAGACGATAGGAGCACCGAAGAACAGCTGATGGGGTACTTTATGGCAAGATTACAGGAGGGGATTTGTAATCAAGTACGACTGCTTAATCCGCAGGAGTTGATGATCGCCATGAGAATTGCAAGGGACGTCAAGGAGGCCCAGGGCGGGACAAAGGTTGGGAACTGGAGCATGACAAAGAACCCATCGTCTTTGGAACGAACGAACGATGAGGAGACACGGCTATAACCCAAGCCGATTGGGAGTCGCCGAGCAGTCTGGAGCCAATCACTATAACCCAGGCCGATCGGGAGAAGCCGAGAGTGTGGGGGGTCAGAACGGAAGGAGGGTAGTGATAATAATGGGAGATACACCAAGTGTGGGGGACCGTTCGGTCCTGGTCACCACTGCCCGGACAGGAGTTTGAGAGTCTTGATATTTGCGGAGGACAAGGACAAATTGTCACCACCTAAACCCCTAGACCTGAGTTGAAGAGGAGCCATGAGATCAAGCTCCTCGGTTCCAACCTTAAGGACAAGGTTGTTCTGCAGCGGGGTGTAATGATAGGATACTGGGTGATGGGATAGACAGCAGGGGAGCCGAACGGTAGGAGGTAGGGGACCCGAAAGGTAGGAGACAAGGGGAAGCAAGCTGAACGGTTGAAGGTGGTGAAGAGCTAGAGCCGAGCGGTTGAAGAGTGACTATTCTAACTGGGACAACAATTAGGATAGGCGGAAAATATTTAGTAATAATTATAGTAAATAGAATTATATCCTAGGAAAATATTCAGTACAAGTTAATTACAGTAATTAGAGTTATATCCTAGGAAAATATTCAGTATAAGTTAATTATAATAAATAGAACTATATTCTAGATAAATATTTAATATAAATAAAGCCTAGACGCTATTGTTTAGGACATGCTTTTGATTATTGAGTTTGTTGACAGACGGCTATGCTCCTATGAGGTTATGCTCCCAAGTAATTGACAGAGGTTATGCTCCGAATTATCTTGGTTTGCTTTTGTTTACTCAGATATCACCATCAATAAAAGAGATTCATTTGTCCATTATCATTCATTCATTATTATGTGTTTGTTGTGTGAGTGTATGAGAGGTTATCTGGTTAGGTTAGTACGTAACAAGGTGTGACCCTGAAGTTTAGGACTGAGGTTGGGCTTGGTTTACTGCAGAAAGTGGTGTATGTTAAGAAATGAAAATCAGTCACGGCAGACAAAACGGTTATAAGTTGGTCTTTCATTAGTTGTTTTCAGTGTAGGGCTTAGGGTTTTCAGTTCAGTTAAGTTATTTTGGTTTTCTATACAGCAAGATCCAGCAACTAGTCTTAAGTCCATCAACATTGTCAAGAGCACTCTTATGGGGAAGCCTTTTTTTTTCTGCTATTGGGATTCATCAGTATGTATTGCCCTATTCAGAAAGTTTTACCCAATATATCCTCCTTAAGCATGTTTGCAGTGCAGCTTTTCTGAATTGAATCTTTTGCAACCTTAGTAAGAAAAGTTAAATTGATCAATCCAATTGTGAATTACCTATCCCAGTTGGTCTATGAACAATATTGTGTTAATTACTTTAACTTGTACAGAAAATCCAAGTAAAAGTAAAACAGCCTGGTCTATTTTGCTGATAATACCTCATGATTTGGGGATTAATCTACCCCTTAATGATAAGGACAAAAAGAGAAAATTAAGACTACATAACATGAGCATAAGCATAAAGGCAGAAACACAACTAAAAAACTACATATTGATGAACCAGGCTATATCTGAGATGCTACACCTGAGAGTCCAGCGGTTGGGGTTCTGAATTTGCCATGTCAGAAGCATTTGGAGGTGTTCCAGGGAGCAACTGAGTGATGCAGTTGAAGTAGGGAAGGAGTAGCTGATTGACGAAGTGAAAGAACACGAATTTGAGTATCAGTAAAACAAGGAAGTTAACTAGAGAGAACCAGAAAAGCTGAGCAATTAGAATCCACAGCAGTGTTTCACATGTAACTATCCCTGACAAATAAAATATAATGATGGTGTTTGGATTGCCCATGTCAGCTGCGGATGCAATAAGATGGGAACACACAGCACTGACGAGAAGAGAAAGAGTTGAATCATGGAAAGGATTGGTATTGGAGATTCCATACTTGATTCCAATACATCCTAACAGAAATGTTATGAGACTAAGGTAAGCTGCCTTTATGCTTTTCATGCTGAAGAAACTCATCACAGTTTTGAGATAACTTCTCTCTAAATGACAGACTTAAAGATAGGTAGGTTATATGCTTTAGAATGACCCTGTGGTCTTTTTCTGAGAAGGTGAATTAATTATCCAGATTTCGAATGATATATATAGTATTTGGAGGGACCTCTGATTCATACCGTATATACAGTAGCAGAGGAAGAAAACTTGAAGTTTCAAGAAAAATTAAAGTTACAAGAAAACTTCAAGAACAAAGCCCCTCCTATCCCTACTCTTGTTCGACATGTTGCTGTGAATGTTCCCATGTACACATTTAATAATAATAATTTTTTAATACTTGGTGTACCTAGTGTCATGAGAGATGGATGGACAATGGCTAACTATAGTTATTTTTGTAATTTTAAAAAAAAGTAAAATTATAATTATAAAAATAGATATAAATAATTTTCAAATTTTATTATGAATAATTTTTATGTATTTTTTATTGTAAATATTTATTTTATTTATTTAAGGAATTAATAATTGTAACATCCAAAAATATAATATAAAATTATATAAAAGAGTCATTACAGATATAATACTTTAAAACAGTTATAATCTAGAATATAAAGTGAAACTTATAGTTATCCAAAAATAACTATATATTTTTAACTTCATATACACACCGGATGAAGCAAAATCATGTACAAATACTAATCTAAAGCTACCTAAACCGCAACGTCTTTATCACCAAGAGCATGCTCCACTGACAGTTCATCTCTCTCTGCTCATACCCACAGATGATCATTGCCAATCAAAGAAAACAACCATTCATACAAACACAAGCAAGTAGAAGGGTAAGTTAGAGATAAAAAGATTCATACATTAGTATAGTATACAACCACACTCAACTCATGCTTATGAAATAACTAACTTCAAACATGTTGAACATGTTATGACTTAGACTTGACTGTCCAGACTTAGAATGATTGTCGAGCTATGGTGGGTCATACACTTGTGGTGACCTCTATTGCTTTGCAAAGTCATTGCCAACGGGTTTCACCCTACCGCACTCACAAGGATGGTTTGTTCTGGGCCTTGAGGCATACTGGAAGCCCCTAAGACTAAGACCTCCTGCTACTCCTCACCACATGTGTTAATCCTCTTTACTTGAGAATGAAAGATCATTGGAGTTCAGGATAACCTCCAAGATTGAGCTCCCTGCAATCATTCTAAACATACTTGAATCTCACCGAGAGATTCCACTTCGAAACTTAATTTCACTCCTTTTGAAACCATACTTTGAAACACAACTCTTAACTTTGATACTTATATAACTCATACACAATCATAATTAAATCTCAAATGAAATCAATACATAACTCAAAATAGTTAAAAACAAAGAAATAAAGATTACACCAAAAACCTGTACCGGTTGCTCAACGAACCCCCTCGCTAAGCGACTCCAAAGTTCCCTCGCTCAGCAACCTACTCGTTGTGCGAATCCATAGACAGTACCTCTAGATTCCAAACCACTCACTCAGCAACAAAGTTCGTTGATCGAATAAAACTCACAGTGATATCAGACCCCAACTTCTCGATCAATGACACAACTCGTTAAGCGAATCCTCTAGATAGTGGTTCAGACCCTCCAAGAACTCGCTCAACGAGCGAATAAGACTCCCAGTGTTCCCAGACCTCACCCTCTCACTCAACGACCCTGCTCATTGTGCAAATAACAGGACAATATGCCAGACTATACATCCACTAACTGAGTGACTCCACTCGCTCAGCGAGTCTGCATAATTCTGCAGCACAAAACTGCAGAATTATGAACCTACACCAAAACTTACCAATTTGAAATATTTTCCCCAACTTCTAATCTTCCTAGATTGTGTTATGGACTTAATTAGACTTGGACAAATGTTTCTAAACCTTACTAACTGTTGGAATTTAAGAGTATAAGACACAGTTTTCAGATTCATGAAGAGTTACAATTATTCATGAAGAGTTACAACCATTCATGAAAAGTTACAATCATTCATGAAGAAATGTAACTAATCATAATCTGGTATTCTCTTGGATTTGAAAGATGCCTAATCAACATCTATATAAAGGGATCTTGTGCTCTATTCAAAGGAGAGACTTTTTCTCTACATTTTGTCATTTACTTAACACACAAATCAATTCGTGAGAATTTTATTCTTGTTTGACGTTAATACGAAAAGTAAGTATTATCATTGTATTTCTTCTTTGTATCTCAAAAGCGGATTTCATGATCCTCTTCACTCTTACAGGGGACAAAATATTGCTTTTAGGAAATTTTGTATTCACGTTTAGAAGATTATATCAAGTCTACATTATGGTTCATTTTGTTTCCCTAAGTTTTTGAAAAATTGTTTCCAACAGTCTAAAACCAATATATTCTCTAAGATGACAACAATTCCTGAGATGTTTGCAAACTTTCACAAATTAGAAAAGGTTGAAGGCGTTGGTTTCCCGACGATGGCAAAAGAAGATGTATTTCCTTCTCTCGGCTCTAAACGTGGCATATGTTCTAAGTTCTCCCCAACCCAAAGAAATCGAAACTGAGACATTGGAGGAACAACGAAAAAGGAACAAATGGGAGAATGATGATTATATCTGTCGTAGTCACATTTTGAACGGTATGTGTGATCATTTATTTGAGATATATCAATATGTGGATTCTGCAAAAGAACTCTGGGATCAACTTGAAAGCAAATACATTTCTGAAGATGCATCAAGCAAGAAATTCCTGGTTAGTAATTTTAATAATTACAAAATGATTGATGATAGACTAATAATGGAACATTTTCATGAAATCCAAAGAATCCTAGGAAGTTTCAAGCAACATAGTATTGCAATGGATGAGACATTCATTGTTTCTTCTATAATTGACAAATTACCAGCAAATTGGAAAGATGTCAGAAATTCTCTAAAACATAATAAAGATGATATGAATGTTGAACAATTGGCTGCTCATCTTCGGATAGAAGAAGGGATTTGTCTGCAAGATGGTCTAAAGGATTTTGTTCCTGTATGGGGTCAAGTCACCTAAATCTGTGGGCTCTCGTCTACGTCCGTCCGGTCTCTTCAAGATCTTCCCTTCTGTTGGTCAACGTCCATTTGTCCTGTACACTTGGGAGGGTCCCATAATGTTCATTCCTCATTGGGCGAATGGCCAAGGCGAGACGAGGGTACCTAACTTGCCCAGTGGAGCTTGCGAGATATTGGCATGGGCCTGACATTTTTCGCATTTCTGAACAAAGTCCCTTGCGTCTTCCTCCATCATCGGCCAGTAGTAACCAGCTCGGACGGCGCGGGTCTTTAGGGTATGCCCGCCGATTTGGAAACTACATATAGCATTGTGGAGTTCGTCCAACACATACGATGCCTCCTGCCTATCCTGACATTTGAGAAGAGGAGTTGAAAATCCCCTTTTGTAGAGGTCGTCCTCGATGATGAAATATCTTGAAATTTTAAGAGTGTTCGCTGGATGAACCGAGCGACCGTTATCCTCATCTTTCATGAATATGCGAATTTCACTAAACCAATCCTCCCCGCGGTCCGTGCTGATGGCCAGGTACACCACCGAAGGCTCTAACAACACTTGTCGGATTATGGTCGTTAACTGCCCCTTCTCCTTCCCGTTGCTGAGCTTTGACAACATGTCCGCTCGGACGTTCTCCCCCCGGGGGATATGTTTAATGTCTACTTTTTCGAACTTCTCAAGCAACGCCTGAGCCTTATGGAAGTCTGTGCGGCAGGTCAGTCTGCGTGCTCCCATGTCGTGAGCCAGGGCAAGGCCGGCTATCAAAGCCTTATACTCGGCCTGGTTATTAGATGCTTTAAACTTAAATATGAGGGAGTGTTCTAGCAGGAAGCCGCTCGGCCCTTCCAGGACCACCCTACACCCCCTCCTACTCTTCCGGAGGTCCCATCGACGTATAAATTCCATTCGCCCAGATCGGGAGTTTATGGAAACTCTACGGCGAAGTCGGCCAAGTGTTGACCCCTGACCGATCCTCGGGGTTCGAACCTTAATCCGAACTCTGACAACTCCACTGCCTAGCTAACCATTCGTCCGACCAGATCAGGCTTCCTCAGAATCTTGGATATGGGATACTCAGTTCGAACGACCACCTGGTGACTCTGGAAATAAGGGTGGAGTCTTATGGCCGCGTTGAGGAGGGCCAAAGCTACCTTTTCCACCTGTTGATAACATGTTTCCACGTCTTGTAGTACCCGGCTGACAAAGTAGATGAGTCGGGGGCCTGACTTCTCCTGCACCAGCGCGACGCTGATTGCGGTTGGCGACACGCCCATGTAAATTTGCAACTCCTCCCCCTGCCATGGTTTGTTCATGACCAGAGGGTTGGTCAGGACCCCCATAACCTCCAAAAACGCCTGCTCACATTCGACATCCCAAGCCTCTATGTCAGCTCCTTTCTTCATTCTTCTAATGATTGGTTGCATACGTTCGACCAGTTTGGGAATGAACCTAGACAAGGAAGTAAGTCGACCCACCAATCTCTGAATTTCTTTGAGGCTAGCGGGGCTTCTCATCTCCAGGACGGCAGCACACTTTTCTGGGTTGGCCTCTATACTGCGAGTAATCAGCATGAAGCCCAAGAATTTGTCGCCGTCCACTCCAAACCACTTGGATGGATTCAGCCTCATGGAGTATCGCCTCATATGTCCGAAGACCTCCTCCAGATCTCGAATATGGTCACCGCCGGACTTCGATCGTACCACCATATTGTCGATGTAAACATCCATGTAGCGGTCGATCTGTTCCGCAAAGATCTTATCCATTAAGCGCTGGTAAGTGGCCCCTGCATTATTAAGTCCGAATGGCATGACATCATAGTAGTAATTCGTCTTCTCCGTTATGAAGGTCGTCTTCTCCTGATCCAGAGCGTACATCGAAATCTGGTTGTAGTCGGAGTAGGCGTCCAGAAAGCTGAACATATGATTGTCGAACACCCCGTCGTCCAAACCATCGATACTTGGAAGCGGATGAGAGTCCTTGGGACATGCCTTGTTCAGATCGATGTAGCATGTACACATTGGCCATTTTCCACTAGCCTTCTTAACCATAACGACATTCGCCAACCAGGTGGTATAGGTCACCGCTCGTATGAAACCGACCTCCCTCAAGTTGCGTACCTCTTCACTGACACTCGCGCTCTTCTCCACGCCTAACCTCCTCTTCTTTTAGGTGAACAGCTTGGCCTCTTTGAACAGAGCCAGTTTGTGTGACATCAATGAGGGGTGAATGCCCGGCATGTGAGACGCGGCCTAAGTGAATAGGTCGTGATTACGCCAAAGGATCGTCCGTTATTCCCGTTCTACTTCTGACTATAACCCCCCCTGCAATGCGGGTAGTCTGTTCTTCATTACGCCTTATCTTTACTCCGCACAGTTCCCCAATCGATTCAATCCGATCATTCGTGTTCGTACGGGGGTCAAGGTCTGTCATTGCCACCTCAGAGCTGGTTGTCTATCGCCGTGTCACCCGGGGTGGAGCTTTAATCCTGTTGCGTAGCATTCTCGAGCTGTCTTTTGGTCGGTCCTGACGGTGCAGATAGTTCCCCTTTCCGATGGATATTTCATAGTTAGATGGGGAGTGGATACTATTTCTCCAAACGTGTTTAGGCACGACAGCCTAGGAGGACATTTTAGGACGTGTTAGCGTCTACCAGCAAATATCAAACCTTATTCTCGTCGTTGTCCCACCCAGTTCCTAAACGAGAGCAGAGATCAACATAACCACGCGTGTCCACCCGTTCTCCCGCAAACCCCACTATTTGTTCATTGTAAGGCACAATCAGGTCTTCCGACAGGTCCATGTGCTAAAAAATCTTTCAGTACAAGATGTTGGCAGAGCTTCCCTGATCAATCAACACCTTACTCACCCCATATCGAGCGATCTCCGCCATGATCACCATGGGGTCGTCCTGTTCCAGGTATGGGGCATGGAAGTCGTCATCCGTGAAAGTGATTGCCGACATGGATCTCTTGGTTCTTTGAACGGAATTGACCGACCGGAGGGCTCTGATGAGGACGATCCTCTCTTAGCGAACCCTCTTGAGATGATATTGATGTGACCGCGGAGCGGGCGATCGTTGCTCCTGCTTCTACTTATACTCCGACGTCTCTTCTGTCGGGAACGGTTACTGCCGTAGTTTCGTGAATGTTGCCTGTCATCGTATCTCGGCGGACTTCTGCGAGGGCTGTGTGGTCATGATGACAAGCTGACATTGCGCTCAGCATGGTCAGTCTTGACATACTTCTTCAATTGTCCTTCCCGGATTAGCTCCTCGATCCCATCCTTGAGAGTTATACACTCCTCCGTGGTGTGACCCAAGTTCTGGTGCCACAAGCAATGCTTGTTTTCATCGGCATCGGACGGTGTTGGACGCCTCTTGGGTGCTCAAAGCTTCCTGCAATATTTTGGCTCGAGGGGCGTTTAACGGGGTGTTGCTGGAAACGCGGGCCCTTGGGGAGCTCCTTCGGGCCCCGGCCTTTCCTGACGGTCCTTCGTGGCTATTACCCTCTGATTTCTCCTTAGCTTCCTAGACTTCCTTACGGTAAGATTGCTTCATTTCCTCCACCCTTATTTCGTCAGCAGCTTGTTCATGCAACTCCTCCATTGTCTTCGGCGCTCGCCGACAGACGTTTTCCTTGAACGGTCCCGACTTGAGTGCAAGTAAGACATACTAAAGAGTCAACTCAGAGTTGAGGCCCTTTACCCCCAAAACCATTTTTTGATAGCGTTCCATGAACGCTTTTAGTGTTTCCTCTTTACCTTGTCGGAGGGTAAACAGCTCAAACATGGCCTTTAGGCCCTCGAAACTTTCTATAGAATTCGGAGGCAGAGAGTTGAACCATTTCAAGGCTTCTCGTTCGAGGGATAAAGAAAACGCCCGACACCAGATAGCTTAGACTAATGGTAGGTGAACGTCCATAATAGCTTGGACGAATGGTAGGTGGTCGGAGGTGTCCTCGACCTTCACCACCAACTACTTGCTCAAAGGTGCGCTCTCATCTTGGTCAGCTTTAACCTTACTTTTCTCAACATTCGACCCGGTCGGTTTCCAGGTTGGATCAGGCATGTTGTTATGCTCCGAAGCGCCTTCCTGGGCAGCTTTGCCGCGCTCCTCTCTAGTTTTATCTCCCGCCCCAGATCTTCTCTTTTGCGCTATGCGAGCTGAGCACTCGGCCCGCACGGTCGCCATCTCCGCCTCATGTTGCTGCTGCAACTCCTCCATCTGTTGCTTTAACATCCTTATCATCTCGACTGGATCCTCGTTGCTCATGTTTCTCGTGGTCACCATTGGATTTAGTTACTCAGCCCCACGGTGGGCGCCAAAATGTTCCTGCGTGGGGTCGAGTCACCTAAATCTGTGGGCTCTCGTCTACGTCTGTCCGGTCTCTTCAAGATCTTCCCTTCTGTTGGTCAACGTCCACCTGTCTTGTACGCCTGGGAGGGTACCTGTCAAAGGTGTTCTGATGCTTAAGTCAGTAAAAGATCTGATCGGTTGTTTAAGTACTGCAAAAAATGTGCAATTAATAAGTCTGCCTACCTCTTACCTTTGACATGTATTTATAGTTTTGGTCATGGGCCTAGGATTAGCGAAGCCTTAATTTCGGCCCAATCTACAGCCCAATCCCTAAACTAATGTTTTACCTTAATCATGCTAGGAAATTTGTCTGTCACAACCGTCCGGTACAAGTGGTTGAGTGGTGTTATCTGTCCCATGTGTTTGTTTGGGGTCGTTCGGGGTTATCCAGTACATATTCTAATCACCCTAATTCTTCTACTGTTAATATGGTGGAAGATGAAAAAACAAAAACAATACCAAATAACAAGAAAAAAGCCTCGTAATTTCTATAAAGGAAAGATGAACAAAAGGCCAAAAATTGATAAAGAAAGTCAACAAGCCAATTGTTGGCAATGTGGCAAGCCTGGTCATTTAAAGAGGGATTGCACACTTTGGAAAAGGAAGATGGCCAAGAATGACGGTAAACAAGGTCAAGGTGAGTCTAGCCAAGGCCAAACGAAAAAAAGGTAATTGTACACAAATTGGACATAATTTTGTTTTCAATTTTGTGGAGATGGTTTCTGAAATCTTCTATGTGCAGACTGATGATTCATGGTGGATCGCTTCAGGGGCTTCAAGACATGTTTGTAAAGATCGTTGTCTATTCAAAACTTTTAAAGAAGATGACAATGGAGAAGTTCTTTACATGGGAAATGATTCTATGGCTAAAGTCTTTGGTGTTGGACAAGTAGAATTATTTTACTTAGTTTTGGAAAATCACTTGTTTTAAGAGATGTAGTATATGCTTCAGAATTAACAAGAAATTTAGTGTTTGGAGTAATCTTGAATAGATTGGGATTTAAATTGGTATTTGAATCCAATAAATTCATATTATCTAAGGGTGGTGTATTTGTTGGGCTACGATATCATTGTAATAATATGTTCAAACTAAGAATGATGTGAAAGACTTTGTTTATGTTGTCAATCATGATTCTTCTTTATGGTTTTTTCGTCTTGGGCATGTTAATTATAGAAAATTATATTCAATGTCTAAATTTGATTTAATTCCTCCTTTTGATTTGAACATAGAAAAATGTAGAACATGTATGTTAACAAAGATAACAAGAAATCATTTTCTTAATATTGAACGAAATTCAACAATTATGAATGTTCTCTTGTTTCAACCCCTATGAACCCTAGTTTAAAGATATTACCGAATGGTGGTAAAGTAGTTTCACAACTGGAATATGCAAGGGTAATAGGATGTTTGATGTATGCAATAACAAGTACAAGGCCAGATATTGCTTTTGCGGTAAGCAAATTGAGTAGATATACTAGTAACCCTAGTCTATCACATTGGCAAGCAGTACGTCGAGTACTTAAGTATTTAAAGAAAATTATTAATTATGGATTAACATATAGTGGTTATCCTTCAACTTTTGAAGGATATTCTGATGCAAGTTGGATTATAAATGCAAAAGATCACTCTTCAACTAGTGGTTGGATTTTCTTCCTTGGGGGAGGTGCAATTTCTTGGTCGTCCAAGAAACAAACTTGCATTACAGATTCCACTATGGTTCAGAGTTTATAGCTCTAGCCTCGACAGGAATGAAAGTTGAATGGTTAAGGAATCTCATGTTCGAAATACCATTGTTACCAAAACTAATATCACTAATAGCAATACACTGTGACAATGCTGCAACATTGGCAAAGGCTTATATTCAAGTATACAATGGGAAATCAAGATATTGGTGTGAGACATAGTTATGTCCAAGGACTCATCAAAGATGGAATTATTACAGTAGATTTCATACGAACAAAGTTTAATTTGGCTAATGGATTTACTAAGGCATTGACTAAAGATTCCATTTCCAGAATGGCAATTGGAATAGGAATGGAGCCCACGATTAATCACAAGTAAGGGAATCTTAACTTAACGCTTAATATGACATTGAGTCTTAAGTTCAATAAGATTAAATCTCTTATTTGATTATTGACAGCACAAATAATTATTTCAAGAATGCTTTAGATCTGTGATGCTTAGGAGGTTGACTAATTCTTAATTGATTTCTTGAATTTATGTTTTGTCACAGGAACATGTTTACCTAAGAAATCAACCTATATAAGTGGAAACTTTGGCCACTTCAAGAAGTCAAGGGGGCATGACTTTGTTGCACTTATGAATAGATATGGACACATGGCCCTATTGTGTCAAGTATAACAAGAATATGTAATTTATCTTATATGTAGAGTATCTTCAAGACTTCATTATGTATAATGTTGGTTCAATTGTTTCAACACCAATAAAATACAAATTCGTGAAATGTGTATTCTACTAAGTGAAATATACTTTCATTTATGTGTAAGATTGAAATTATTAAATTAATGTTTGTGTTAAGTAATTATACAATACTCTCAAATGGTGGAGGATTATTGGAATTTAAGAGTATTAGAGACAGTTTTCAGATTCATGAAGAGTTACAATTATTCATGAAGAGTTACAACCATTCATGAAAAGTTACAATCATTCATGAAGAAATGTAACTACATGAAGAGTTACAACCATTCATGAAAAGTTACAATAATTCATGAAGAAACATAACTAATCAGAATCTGGTATCTCTTGGATTTGAAAGATGCCTGATCAACATCTATATAAAGGGATCTTGTGTTCTATTGAAAAGAGAAACTTTTTCTCTACATTCTATCATTCACTTAACACACAAATCAATTCGTGAGAATTTTATTCTTGTTTGACGTTAATACTAAGAGTGAGTATCATCATCGTATTTCTTCTTTGTATCTCAAAAGCGGATTTCATGATCCCCTTCACTCTTACAAGGGACGAAATATTGCTTTTAGAAAAGTGTGTATTCACGCCTAGAAGATTATATCAAGTCTACATTGTTGTTCATCTTGTTTCCTTAAGTTTTTGGAAAATTGTTCCAACACTAACATCATTCTAAAGTCTTTTCTAACCACATTCCACTTCAAAATCTACAAAGCCTCAACTTATGAACCAAATTTGTATTCTACCACTGTTTGCACAGTTTTAAGCAACTTATGGACTCTAACAAGTCCCATAAGACTTACCAAACCTATCCCAACAGACCAATTGAGCACCTAGCCCCCAATTCACATTTTCACTACTCTACTTCCTCAAAACTAACCTTAAAACATGACAATGTGCCTCTACTCATAATCACCCAGCATTATCACAGATTATACAGTGAATAATAAATCAAATATCATGTCATAGAGTTCATAATCACAGTCCCTCAATGCATACTCAAACAATCAAATTTCACATGATACATCTCCTCTAAAAACCTAAATTTAGTTCAGTCAACACAATGAACATAGACTCATCACACATACATATTAAATCACTAATTAAAGCAATAATCTAGCTTCCTTTACCTTAACTTCCGCTCAAAATCTCTAAATGTTTCGCTGATTGTTTGCGGTACAAGGAACTTCTAGAAAACCTATAAATCACCAATTGGTGATTGAAGACCAACCTTAGAATCACAAACAAACTAATAATCAAGGAAGAGGAACTCTTGATTCATGCAAAACAAAACTGTTTTACACAATCAAGAACCCTAACTACTAAGAAAAGGAGTTTACCGCTTACTTGCTCGATTCAACCAATTAATCGGTCAAATTGGTAGCTCTTGACGCAAGGATCACCTAGACACTTCCTTATCCTTGAACAAATGACTGAAGAGTGAGAAAGGTTATAGAAAAATGAGAGAAAACGAGGAAGATAGTGTTTTAGAGAGATAAAATGTATTTAGATAATGAGATGAGTTTTAGAAAATTCTATTTATATTATAAGATTATTTTATAATAAAATCTCTGTCTCATTATTTTAATACACATATCTACTCTAATACTCTATTTTCTAGGTTCTTACAATAATTATGAAATCAAATAGAATAACAGTTAAAATTAAAAATGTTATCTAAAGACTAAAATTGATAAATAATTATGTCACGGTTTCATTGATTGTTTTCGTGCAACAATGAGGTTGGATTGAGGTGCTTTGAGAATAGTATGGGGTTGCACGGTTTTGTTGCTGGGATAGATATTTTTTTGGTATTCACATATTTAAAAATAATGTTACTTCCTGTATAGTAAATTACAAAGTGTGTATATTTGTTATCCTTGGTTATGTGCAACATTTTATGTTCTGTACACTTTTGTCTGTTTATTTCAATATGTGCACACTCACTTTTTATGGAATTTAAGAATTTATTATTGTATTTGTTTGATAACTGGTTAATATGGTTGAAGATCTTCCTAAACTTGACTGTCAAGGACATGAGAAATTAATCTTTATTTTGAGAAACGTGGTTCATCCTTGTCTTTAGAATCTCCGATTCAAACAAGTAATTTAACTTCCTTTGATTAGACTGTTAATTAGTTGGTTAATGCTCTTAACTTGATTTTGCAAATAAATGAATTATAGTATAATATGTGATAGAGAAAACTGCCTGAACTTGGTTTTTTGTTGCTTGCTTTATATTCTTATTTCCCATGTTTTATATTTCTTGTGAATAATCTTATTAATTTTTCTGGAAAACTTGTTCGTTAGGAGTACTGATCCTTCCACAACGGATTTCTCTCAGTTGACTTCAACAGAGATAATCTGCAGCTCACAAACATAGGACTAGAGAAGTAAAACATGCATTAATTAGTCAACTAGAGAATTTTCCACTGTAAGATGCGAGTGCAGTTAGGTATAGAAGAAAAGAGTGTGTTCAGCTAACACAACAGAGTTAAGTAAAATGGAATTCTATAATACTGAAATTCTTTTTCCAAAATTCCTTATTCAACTAACACAAAATAGTTATGTAAATGGAGTTACATAATTAACTGCTAATGCAATTCATTTTTAGTTGCCAAAAACAAACATTAAAGTACAAAGGAAAAAACATAAATAAAGAAGAAAAAAAATGCAGTGAAAGGTTAGTGGAAGAAATGGCCAGAGTCCTCCGTGTCATTACTTAAACAATAGATGTCATGTCATTCTTGCAATCCCCGAAGTGAAGAGAAACTGCAAAATAGAAAGAAAATCAACAAGGGTGGCGAGTTCAATTTGAAGAATTTCAAGAGCATGAGAGAGAGAAACACCGTTACCGCTGGACTATTAAGCTGTAGAGGACAACATGAATGCATGACTGATAGCAGAGGTCGCAATGGTAGTATTCCTTCTTTGTCATTCAAAGAATTCCATGAAACCAGATAAGACCTAATGATGATGATAGGGTGATGTAGAACACTTCGTATTTGACAATGTAAACTAGTAGTTGGTGTGCCTCAATACCTGAAATTATACAGACTTGTTGAGTATGAGCCAAAGACTTGCAAAACTATACTCCTTACATTTCTCGTGAGAAGTCATATTGCATCGCGTTCATTCAAAATCAAATTGTTGATAGAAAATATGAATGACAAAACAAGCAGGGACTCTCAAGTTGGAATAGAAATTGTCTTCATAACAAATCAAGATATTTGAAAACAAAAAAGGCTTAATACCTTATTTTGTCTCCAGTCTCATTCGAAAATGTCAAATTAGTTCATCCTTTAAAAAATGCGTCAATTACGTCCTCACTTAATAAAATTTGCATCAATGAAATCCCTTCCGTTAAATCCGTACAAACGGCGTTAATTATTTTTCTCTTTCTTTAATTAACGTCGTTTGTACGGAATTAACGGAAGAAATTTCATTGATGCAAATTTTATTAAGTGAGGACGTAATTGACGCATTTTTTAAAGGATGGACTAATTTGACATTTTCGAGCGAAACTGGGGACAAAATAGGGTATTAAGCCAACAAAAAACCCAACTAAATTGTGATAATAGAAAGGAAGCTCTGGGATGATCATAAATCTATTGCCTTCACTACATTCCTGTCTAGTATGAAGGGACTATGCCCATAAAAGTTAAGTTTCATGCAATCTAATAAAGAGGAAAGGATGGTGCTGTCTCGTTCACAACAACTCTAAACTTGTTAGAACTTATAATGACATTCGCATCTAAACAAAAACTACATTTGAATTTCTTCAGACTAAAAATGGATTTTACAGATAAACGTCAAATAATGTTCCATTCATGTATTGTTGGAAATCTTAGGACATTTTGACAGCAAAAGAAGTGGTTTAGGACTGGGTTTTGGGGTTTTTCTAAATGTTTTTAAGTTTGTAGAATCATATGCTTTGTTCAGTTCAGCTCTTTTTAGCACTATTCTAACGTAGCAGGTGTTTTCTTCAGTAGGAATTGATCACATGTCAAGGAGTTTCTCACAATTCATGCACTATGGCCAACAACTAAACTAAATCCCAGCCAATGTTCCAGATTTTTTATTATTTTTTCTTGTTTCAGCTATCCTACCATTGGTAGTACCATCCTATATTCCTCTACAACATCATGATTGACAAACAAAAAGAGTCCTGTTATGGAGAAGTGTATGTTTTCACTTTAGGGGTTGCACAGTAAACATTGACCTATACACTTGTTTTCTCCCATTCTATCCACTAAAAGCATTTCTTAGACTAGAACTTGGCAGCACTGAATTGAAATCCCTTAAAAATATAATCTTCATATTCATCGAACCCAAGTAGGAGAAGAATAAGTTAGTTTAGTTCATTGCATATCTGGAAAACAGTTCATACCTTATAATCGAGTCTATAGATAGAAATACACTTGCATCACTTAGAACTAGACTTAGATGTTCATATATAAATCTCAAACAGGGATATACAGTAGGTATTTAGGACACACTTTATTTTAAAACAAAAAAGCAGGTGTGACCCTCAAGTTTAGGACTGAGGTTTGAGCTTGGTGTATTGCAGAGAGTGGTGTATGTTAAGAAATAAAAATCAGTCAAGGCAGACAAAACAGCTATAACTTGGTCTTTCATCAGTTGTTTTCAGTTCAGTTTAGTTATTTTGGTTTTCTATACACCAAGATCCAGCAACTAATCTTAAGTCCATCAACATAGTGAAGAGCACTCTTATAGGGAAACCTTTTTTTTGCTATTGGGATTCATCTGTAAGTATTCCCTATTCAGAAAGTTTTACCCAATATATCCTGCTTAAAGCATGTTTGCAGTGGAGTTAGGCTTCTCTGAATTGAATCATTTGCAACTTTAGCAATAAAAGTTAAATTGATCAACCAACGAGTTACACAGAACTTGTACAATTTAATTGTGAATTACCTATCCCAGTTGGTCCATGAATGGTTAATTACTCCCACTTGTACAGAAAATCAAGGTAAAAGTAAATAGCTTGGTATATTTTACAGATAATAACAGGCGGTTTGGGGATTAATCTAACCAGTAATTATTAGGAACTTAAATCGGACTCCAAAAGACATAAAAGGAAAGCATTACAGCCACAAAAAGAGAAAATAAAGCCTACATAATATGAGCATAAGCATAAAGCCAAAAACACAACTCAAACCCCATCAAAAATTTAAAGCGTATTTGGAGTTACTGAAAATTGTAAAATTTACTTTCCATTTCCATAGGCCTCAAACAGTGGTCCAGAAGCATCCTGGTATAAGACTTGAAGTCTGAAAACGAAAAACCCTCTTGAGCGAATACAAAAATACCTTCATACATAAAAAAGTTTAATGATGCTAACTATATACGTAACTGACAAAGCAAGCACTATTTAATCATTATTCCTTAAATACGATTAACTCCTATTAAATATGCTTAACTGAAACTTAAAGGCACAAATGCTATGTTGAAAAACAGTAACAGAAGTTAAGAAAACAATTATGGATGTCATACATCTTGACAAAACACCTACCTGCTTTTCTTTAAGTTCCTATGTAGCAACAGCATTTCAACCCACGTCATACATTAGGTTCTGCCCCTGCTAAAATGTGAGAGGTATACTGCAATAGAAAAAGTAGTGGTGAAAAGAAGATTAAAAGTAGTTAGCGATTAGTTAAACAGAAGGGATAATATGAAGCAAAAGAATACTCTCAGGCAGAGGATTTCTCTTAGTTGACTTCAAAAGAGATAATCTGCATACCACAAACATCGGAGTAGAGAAGTAAAACATGGATTAATTAGTCAACTGAATGAGTTTTCCATTCTGTAAGGTGTGAGTGCAGTTAGGTATAGAAGAAAAGAGTGTGTTCAGCTAACATAAATAAAATGGAATTGTATAATACTGAAATTCTCTTTCAAAAATTCCTTATTCAGCTAAAACAACATGTGAATGGAGTTGCAAAATTAACTACTAATGCAATCCATTTTAAGTTTCCAGAGAAGCAAACAAGCATTAAAGTACAAAGAAAAAACATGGAGAAAACAGAAATAAAGAAGAAAAGAAAAATGCAGTGAAAGGATATTGGGAGAAATGGCAACAGTCCTCCGTGTCATTACTGAAAGAATAGATGTCATGCCATTCCTTGCAATCCCCAAGGACAGAGAGAAGCTGCAAAAGAAAAAGAAAATTAACCAGGATGGCAAGTTCAATTTGAAGAATTTCAAGAGCATGGCAGACAGAAACTCTGTTACTGACTGTTAAGCTGCAGAGAGCAACATGGATGCATGACTGATAAGCAAAGGCTGATATCATTCCTTCTTTGTCATTCAAAGAATTCCATGAAACCAGACAAGACCTAGGGTGATCTAGAACACTTGAGGCCAAAACAAAGGGACAAATCGTATTTGACAATGTAAAACTAGTAGTTGGTGTGCATAAATACCTGAAATTATAGAGACTCGTTAAGTATGAGCCAAAGACTTGGAAATCTATACTCCCTACATTTCACGTGAGAAGTCATATCACATCACGTTCATTCAAAAACAAATTGTTGATAGAAAATATGAATGCAAAAAACAAGCAGGGACTATGAATTCAAAGTATGTGTTGGAACAGATATTGTTTTGGTAGCAAATCCAGATATTTGAAAAAGAAAAACCCAACTAAATTGTGACAATAGAAATGAAGCTATTATTGTGGGATGATGTAATCTATTGCCTTCACTACACTCCTGTCTGGTATGAAGGGCCTAAGCGCATAAAAAGTTATCTAATAAAGAGAAAAGGATGGTGCTGTTTCGTTTACAACAACTCCAAACTTGTTAGAACTTATAATGACATTCGTATCCAAACAAAAACTACATTTGAACTTCGTCGGAAGGATTTTACAGATAAACCTCAAATAATACTGCATTCATATATTTTGGAAATCTTAAGACATTTTGACAGCAAAAGAAGTGGTTTAGAACTGGGTTTTGGGGGTTTTCTAAATGTTTTCAAGTTTGCAGAATCATATGCTTCGTTCAGTTCAGCTGTTTTCAGCACTATTCTAACATAGCAGGTTTTTTCTTCAGCAGGAATTGATCACATGTCAAGAAGTTTATCACCATTCATGCACTATAGCCAACAAGTTAACTAAATCCCAGCCAAAGTTCCAGATTTTTTATTATTTTTTCTTGTTTCAGTTATCATACCATTGGTAGTACCCTTCTATAGTCCTCAACAACAACATCATGATTGACAAACAAAAATAGTCCTGTTATGAAGAAGTGTATGTTTTCACTTTAGGGGTTCCACAGTAAATATTGACATATACAATGTTTTTCTCCAATACTATCAACTAAAAACATTTCTTAGACTAGAACTAGGCAACACTGAATTCAAGTTTACACAACATGAGCTACAAAACTTAGAAACAAAAACAGATGTAGGATATTTAATCATGTTGAGGCAAAATGATGATAGTAGATGTGATAAACAGAGATCAAAAAGTAATGGTGCAACTCAATCCCCTACTGAACCATAAAATACCTCATTACTAAAAACATCTTTACAAACTTTCTAGGAAAAACCCAAATACATTGGGACAAAATTGCAATGAAGCTATTTCAAAGTGGGGACAAAAATAAATAAAACAGTACTATCTCCTAAATCCCTTAAAAATATAATCTTGATATTCATGGAACCCAAGAAGGAGAATATCTGGCAAGTAGTTCGTACCTTATAATTGAGGCTATACATAGAAATACATTTGCATCGTTTAGGATTAAACTTAGATCTTCATGTATAAATCTCAAACAGCGATATACAGTATATTTAGGACACACTTTATCTTAAAACAAAAAAGCAGGTGTGACCCTGAAGTTTAGGACTGAGGTTGCGCTTGGTTTACTGCAGAAAGTGGTGTATGTTAATATATGAAAATCAGTCACGGCAGACAAAACGGCTATAACTTGGTCTTTCATTAGTTGTTTTCAGTTTAGGGTTTAGGTTATTTTGGTTTTCTATACAGCAAGATCCAGCAACTAGTCTTAAGTCCATCGACATCGTCAAGATCACTCTTATGGGAAGCCTTTTTTTCTGCTATTGGGATTCATCAGTAAGTATTGCCCTATTCAGAAAAGTTTTACCCAATATATCCTCCTTAAAGCATTTTTGAAGTGGAGCTTTTCTGAATTGAATCTTTTGCAACCTTAGCAAGAAAAGTTAAATTGATCAATCCAATTGTGAATTACCTATCCCAGTTGGCTATGAACAGTATTGTGTTAATTACTCCAACTTGTACAGAAAATCAAAGTAAAAGTAAAATAGACTGGTCTATTTTGCAGATAATAACTCATGATTGGGGGATTAATATGCCCCGTAATGATAAGGACAAATAGAGAAAAGTAAGACTACATAATATGAGCATAAGCATATAGCAGAAACACAGCTAAAGAACTACATATTGATGAACCAGGCCATATCTGAGATGCTACACCTGGGAGTCCTGCCGTTGCTGTTCTGAATTTGGCATGTCAGAAGCATTTGGAGGTGTTCCAGGGAGCAACTGGGTGATGCGGTTGAAGTAGGGAAGGAGCAGCTGAGTGAGGAAGTGAGAGAACAAGAATTTGAATATTATTAAAACAAGGAAGTTAACTAGAGAGAACCAGAAAAGTTGAGCAATGAGAATCCACAGCAGTGTTTCACATGCAACTATCCCTGACAAATAAAATGTTATGATAGTGTTTGGGTGGTCCATGTCAGCTGCTGTTGCAATAAGATGGGAAATAACAGCAGTGACGAGAAGAGAAAGGGTTGAATCATGGAAAGGATTGGTATTGGAGATTCCATACTTTATTCCAATACAACCTAACAAAAATGTTATGAGACCAAGGTAAGCTGCCTTCATGCTTTTCAGGCTGAAGAAACCCATCACTGTTTAGGGAGGTTATATTCTTTAAAAGGAAGATGTGGCCTTTTTCTGAAGAGTGGTTATATATACTAAGTTACCGAGGTACCGAGTAGGTACCTTAGGAATCTATTTTCTGAAAGATGTCAGCTTTCGTATATTGGTGGGTCTTTGAGATCTTTTGGACGTATGACTGACAAATAGGAAAAAAAAAAATGAAGTTACCTATTATTTTCCGACATTTACTTTACCCGTATTCATTTTATTTTATTTTGTCCCATTTTTTTTCTAGTGAATAAAAACCATAATTAAAATAACAAAAAGTAACAATAATTTAATTGAAAAGACAAATTAAGTTAAAAAAACATGTTTATCCAACTAGGATAGCAATTTTATCTGCGTATACGGGTACTCGCGGATAAAATTCACGGATATTTACTATCCGCGGATAACGGATAGTAGGTATTTTAATACCCGCTTTTAAAAAGGTCGGGTACGAATAATTTACTACTAGTCCTGCGAATATCCGTTATCCGTAAAAAATTAAAGATAAATAATTTATATATTTTTAATTAAATTTAATTGAAAATAAAATAAAATTATATTTTAATAATTTAAATTTAATTAAAATTAAATTTTAATTTATATTTAATTTAATTTATATTATATATATATATTTTTTTTTTATTTAAATTTTATTTTTAGAATTTATTAATATTTTTTTTCGCATATCCGTGAATTTTAAAATACCTGCAGGTATTTTTTAAACGAATACCTAACAAATATCAGATCAAATAACAAATACAATTTTATCCGACAAGTCAAATTACGGATAGGCACTATCCGACACGATCCGTTTTCTTTCCTAAATTCAACAAAGAAATGTAAACTAAGAAATATAATGAATGTATATCTTCGAGAATGTTCGAGGAATAAAAGACAAAAACACATTTAATAATTTTTTAATACTTAGTTGGTGTAAGGAGAGACGAAGGGAAAATGGGTGACTCTGATAAATGTTTTTGTAATTTCAATTGGTGCACAAAAACACATGTTAGATGTTTTACTTTTTATAATAATATAATTATAATTATAAAAATAAATATAAATAAATTTCATAATTTTATTATAAATAATATTTATTTATGTTATAATTAATTTTTTATTGTAAATATTTATTTTATTTATTTAAAAAATTAATAATTAAAAAAAATCAAACAGTTAAAATTAAAAAATGTTATCTAAAAAGTAAAATTGATAAATAATTATTTTAATTTTAAAATTATTAATTAAAAAATAACGAATTTTGTTTATATTATAATATAAATATAATTTATAGGAATCATAACATAAACTCACAAACTAAAAACAATGTGTTAGAAATTTAAACAAATATTTTCAATATATAAAATTCAAAAAGAACTCATTTTATAATAGATATCAAACTAGTAAACGTACCAAGCTAATATATGCAATATCTGGTAGTAGTAGCAGTAGTGATAATGGATGTCACACTCTTTTTTTTTTTTTTTTTTGGTTTTCCAATTTCTCTTGCTGTTTTAATATAAAGGCTTAATACCTCTTTTGATTCCTTTTTAGGGGGACAATGTTCAAATTCATCCTACTTTTTTTAAAAAGTTTAATATAGTCCCAACTTATAAAAAAAATGTATAATTAAATTCTCGGCATTAAATATTTAACAATACAGCTGACAGCGTGGAGTAATCTGTGCAACGTGAATGTTTAGGTTCATAACGTGACTACATAAGGGGTAAACATGTGATTTTCATTAAAGTTGACGTGGCTTAACCCGATAATATTCTCCAGTAAATTGACCAAAATCTATTACTTTCAAAAAGGATGTCTTTGAAAAAGTTAATTAACTTGAACAATGGTTTAACTCAACCTCTTGCTTGATCTTCCTCTTCATTTTGTTCTTCAGTTGATTATTGATTTTGTGGAGGGGGCGGAGGAGGAGGAGGCTGATTTTGTTGATCTGGTAAGCTCTCAGTAACAACTGACCAGGGTAGAATGACCAATTCTACCCATATCAGAGAATGTATGATAAACAATTTACTGGTTACAAATGCATACATAAAGAGAGCATGAATATGATCAAGTTAGGATATAACAATCAGTTTTCGTAAAACTTCTCTCTCATACAGAAAGCATTAAAGCTAAATTCTAAAGCTAGGATAAAACACTACCCCTCAGCATCTCCTTCCAAAATAATGAAAAGCTATAGAGAATATTGAATAACTTTCCTTAGTCCTTTTCATGGGAATTGCAGATCATATTGTTAGATTACACCATTTTTTGAAATCAGAAAATTTTGGGAACAATCAATCTGTTTTGAGACAATTTAGATTACATCATGCTTAATCCTAAATCGCCTAACTCAGAAATTTTTAATCAAAACATATCGAAAACCTCAACTTCTTAAAATTATCAAATGTAAACCCTAACCTGATTTGCGGAATTCAATTTGTTCAGCAGATTTCAGCTTTAAGATCATCCAATTTTGAAGATAGCTCCTCCAAAATGTTTAACCTCAAATCGCGATTTCTGCAACCCAAACCCTAACTCATAATTTTTTAATCACTGCCACGTCAACTTTAATGAAAGTCACATGTTTACCCCTTATGCAGCCACGTTATAAACCTAAACAACCACGTTGCACATATCACTCCACGTTGTCTGCTGGATCGTTAAATATTTAACGCCGTGACAAAAAATGATTTAATTGTATATTTTTTTCACAAGTTGGGACCACATTAAACTTTTTAAAAAAGGTAGGACGGACTTGAACATTACCCCCTAAAGAGGAACCAAAAGAGATATTAAGCCTAATATAAAAGTGAGTTTACATGATAAAAAAACTAGTACTACATGAAGAAAAAACAAAAGAATAATCTCAATACAAATTAATAATGTAATTTTCTTAAATTACATTTACATCTTTTTATTAGATTTTTTTTAATTTGTGTACAAATTTAAAAAAAAATTAGAATGTTAATATAATCTGAAAAAAAAAGATGAAAAATATTATTGTATTTTCTTATAATTTTTAAAAGTAAAATAAAAACAGTCAAGTCTCATTGTTCACCAAAGTTAATAAATATATTGAAGCTAATATGTCATTCATGGTCCTATGTACATCACATCAGTTTTGCCCTGTGACACTTTTGCCTATCACATCAGTTGTGACATTTTTGTCTATCACATAAGTTTTGTCTGTTACACTTTTGCTGTGACAATTGCTCTCTACAATATCCATACCTATTTTGTCTTTCCTCTAAAACATATTCACCTTGACATCCGCAAAAATATTAGTATCGTTTACATATTTTATATTTTAGTTTATTATTTTTATTTAAAAAAAATCTTCAACTTTTAATAAATTTTTTTAAAATATTTTTATTATTATTTCAATAATAATACATAAATTAAATTAATAATAATAATTATATTAAATAAAATAAAATTAATTTATCAATAATTAAATAATAATTTTTAAAAAATTAAATAATATTTATATATTAATTTAAAATATAATAAATTAAAAAACTAAAAACTAAAAAAATAAAAACTACAACGGATGTCGTCGCACATGTTTTAATAAATGTTTTAAAAATATTTTGATTATTATTTAAATAATAATACATAAATTAAATTAATAATAATAATTTATTAAATAAAATAAAATAAATTTATAAATAAATAAGTAATAATTTTAAAAAAATAAAATAATATTTATATATTAATTTAAAATATAATAAATTAGAAAATAAGAAAACTAAAAAAAAATTGCAACGAAAAGATATGGCACATCCGTTTTAATAAAAATTTAAAAAATATTTTAATTATTATTTAAATAATAATACATAAATTAAATTAATAATAATTATTTTCTTAAATGAAATTAAATTAATTTATAAATAATTATTTAATAATTTTAAAAAAATTAAATAATATTTATATATTAATTTAAAATACAATAAATTAAAATACTAAAAACTAAAACAAAAAAAAAACTCAACAACGTATGTGCCACATCCATTAACGAATGTCGCACATCCGTTGAAGAAATGGTTCTTCAACGAATATCGACATCCGTTTAAGAAAAGAGGTGGAGTGTAAGATATTTTAAAGTATAAAGGATAGTTTTGAAATTTAAAAAAAAATGTGGTGATGCAAGGAGCAATGTGGGGTGGTGTAGGGAGTAACCCTCTTTGCCTTGCCTGTTTATCTCAATATTTTCTTTGATGCTGATTAACCCATCTATTTTATCCATCTGGCCCATTTCTTTGATGTTGATTTACCCATCTATTTTATCCATCTGTCCCCTCACCAAAGGCGGTATGTGCCCAGTAATAGGACCTCTAAGGGAAATCAGTTTATAAGCTTGTACCTAACTCTTTACAATTGGGTGGTGATAAATTATTGTTTAAGTTGTACAGAATAAAGGGTGATAAAATGTTGTTTTAGTTGTGCAGAATAAAGGCAAGAATTTTGACTTTGACACATTAATGCGGCTGTCGTGGCCCATCAAATTTGATGTGCATTAAAAATGCAGTATAGTGCTAGGAAGTGACTCCTAGGTCGTCTCTCAAGGACCAAATGTGGTTCGAGACTTAGGTCAAACACGTAGTAGGGGTTTTGAAAGTGTTTTTGTGATTAAAACGTACTAAATTAAAATTGAGAATTAAACACAACCGAATACGATTGGAAACATTAAAGTAAATGAAAACATTAAATCGAACCATCCTAAACCGCACACCAACCAGTTAATTAAATTGGACTTGAAAAATGGATGAGCTAATAAAATAAAATAAAACCCAACAAATTGGTGACTAAAGGCAAATGAAAGAGCTAGCCTATGAGACCGAATGGTCTATGTTAGCCTTGGAAGCACTAGATGCATAAACTAATTAAATGCATAAACCATAATAAGCAAAAACGAGACTTCAAATTGAATGCAATAGATGTATCATGTAGAAATGCAACGTGTAAGGCCCTAAAACTTCAAGAATTTACCAAGTTGTAAAAAGTTCAAGTTATAATGTAAAATAGAATGTTGTCAAAGTTTGACATGTTTTACTATTTTAATTATAACTTTTTGTAGAAAATATCAATTAAGTTGATTCTTCTTTTATTGGATAGTAGACTCAAAGAGCTTCGATTTGAGTACTCATACCCGTATTTTCGACTTTAGGAAGGGGGTCAACCGGACTGTCAAAGTTGCGACAATTGTGCTGCTGGGGGACTTGCGCCCAGCGCCCTTTTCCAAGGGGCGCCCGACGCGAGCGGTATCAGTTTTTACGTTTTAAGATCTGAAATGAGTGGGGATTGCGTGGAAAGTTGGGGAATATGCTCCAGACCTAATCCTTGGGCCAGAGAGGAGCGTGGGCAGACCTCCTTTCCAATTTTGAGTGCTTCTTAGTGGATTAAGGGGCCATGGTTTCTCTTGGACAGATCTACAAGTGTGGGAAAAGGAAGAAATGGGTTCTGCACTTGTGGGAGTGAAGTAGTTGCTGCAAAATCCGTGAGGGAGGTGAAGTTGAGAGCTTCTGGAATTGCAAGAAGGCCAAGGTGCTGCAAGTCTTGTGAAGATTGATTCAAGGTCTACAAAGGAAGTCTTCAAGAGGTAAGGGGAGCTAGATGTTTTTCTATGGGTTGTATGAACAATACATGTGTTGATCTCTGTGTGACTATGTTGTTTGGGTTGAAATTGTGTTTTTGATATTTGATGTATGAACTGTATGCTGGAAATTTGTGACTGTGGATGTGGTTGGACTGAGATGATATTTGAGATTGGTGTGTTGATGTATGTATTCTGTTGAAGGGGTGATCAAGTGGAAGGTAAGGAAAGTATACACTGTTTTGAACAAGTTGATAGAGTCTTGGGTCACTTTGAGAGGAAGTGAGGTAGTGATTTTGGGAAGTAGGGATTTTGAGCACAATTGGGCTGTTGGGATATCTTAGGTAAGTCATTTGTGACTTGTTAGAGTTATCAAACTGATCAAAACAGGTGTAAAATGGTTGTTGTCAACTGGTATGGGGCTGGACGACTCTAGTTCGCGCCCGGCGCCCTCCGGGGGCGCCCAGGCGCGAGAGTCTCACAAAAAGTCGCGCCCTACTGTGGTGCCCGGGCGCGAGGTGTTCGCAGAAAGTGGTTTTGTCTTTGTTTTTGATAGTTTTTGGGGTTTCGGATGTCTGTTTTGGACGTTTCTTAAGTTGTTTTGGAGGTTTTGAACCCTTCCGAAACTGTTGGTGATGGTTTCAAAGCCATTTTCTTTGTCTAAGTATGAGTTACGGGGTTTTGTATTGTTTATTGGTTCTCTTGGGACTGTTATTGTCTAGTAATGTGTATTGGATTGATTAATGTTGTTTGCTTAACAGATTTTCATGTATATGGAATGTTTGGAATGCATAGTATGATGCGATATATGTGGGAAGTATGTGAATGTATGAGATATGTTGGATTCGCTGTGATAAAATGATGGTATCTAGTTATTGATGTCTTGGGTTAAGTTTCAAAGTGACAGTATGATTCATGGACGTAATTCCATGATCCTCAAGGAGAGGATACATGGTGGTGCCTCATGTTGTGATCCAAAGTGAATTCTCTTGTTGAGATTCAAGTATGTGTAGAATGATTGTATGACAGCTCAGTCTTGGGGGTTTTCTTGAAACTATAATGATCAATCATTCTCAAATAGAAAAGGATGAATTATGTGGTGAGAGGGATGTCCTGGTCTATGTGCCAGTTTTGGACATAGTGAGGGGACTAACCTTGTGGATGGTATGGAAGGTAGGATGTCCTGGTCTATGTGCCGGTTTTGGACATAGTGAGGGGACTAACCTTGTGGATGGTATGGAAGGCAGGATGTCCTGGTCTATGTGCCGATTTTGGACATAGTGAGGGGACTAACCTCGTGAATGATATGGAGGGCCGTATGTCCTGGTCTATGTGCCGATTTTGGACATAGTGAGGGGACTAAGAATGGCATCACAAGTGGGGAACCTCCCGTTGAATTGCTCATCAACATATCGTCGGGGATAAGTGTATATTGCGTATTGTGGAATGAGTGTCTATTGAGTACTGTGGAGGGAGTGTATATCGAGTGTATCAAAGTAATGGATGAGTATCTATGATGGTATGAGTATGTCTACATAATTATTATATGAGGTTTGTTGAGTGCATCAAAGTAATTATGCATGTTTTATAAATGATTGGTTGCATGTTAGCTCACCCTTGCTTCTGTGTTTGTGTTGCTTGGGTATGTTTCTTTGGCGATGATCATCCACTTGGATAAAAGAAGATGTTGTCGAGGAGGTTCCCTTGGAGCAAGAGTTGGAGGATGTTGATACTACAATATAGTCTTTTCAGGATTTCTAATTTAAGTTGGTGTTGTCTTGAAATACTCCAAACTGTTTAAGTTTTAAGTTATGTCCTTTATGCGTATGATTGTAATGTCAACTACGAAACTACTATTCTACTCTGACTGTTCTCTTTATTGTAATGATGACGTCCTTATTATATAAGTTGTTATATAATTGGGGATGTTACACAATGCATCAAGCACCCTGCAAGAAATGAATCACCGAGCTTCTAAATTAAAAGAAAGAAAACATCGTGTTGCACCACTTCTTTTGTGCACATCTATTCCTCCGGCGTGCTTTACTTCTCCCGTGACCGAGCCAAATGAACTCCCCTCTTCCATGAATCAGCGTGCCTTTCTCTATGCCTCCAGCGCACTGTGTGCTCTCCATCCATGCCGTGAGCTGTGTGACTTTCCAATAGAGATGAGCATCCGCCAAGAGTATCCACCTCTGTGTCCTCTCGTTAGTAAACGAGTCAACCCTCCATTAATCACCGCGTGCTTTTGGAATACAAGCAAAAATTTCCTCCAGCTCCACTTTCCCGTGCACACCAAGCTGAACGTGACTTCTAATAAGAATGAAATATGCTTCTCCCAGCCAAACCGTGACACCTACTCCTATCTAAATCTCTGTGCGCTTCTGAAAGAAATATTGGAATGTGCGTGGTGCTTTTCCTTTCCCAGGCCGTGACAGCGTTGTCCTCCGTGACAGTGTGTTGCCCATTCTCCATTCAACAAAAAAAACTAAAACAAAAGCGTTCATACATTAGGTCTGTGAGCTCCCCATTCAGGAAAATTTCAAAACATTTAAAGCAAAAAGGTGGCGGCTGCTGCCTCCTCTTCTTTCACGTCCAGCCCCATTCATTTAAAATAAAATGTGCCTCTTCTTCAAATTGTAATCTCCGTAACAGTTGCTTGACTAAACATCAATCAACAGTGCATAAAAACCAAAAAATTAAAAGACAATGAGAATTCAGCCAAAGGAATAAAACATCAGCTCTTCTTTTATGTCCATTGAAAACAACGTTCCAGGAAAACCAAGGCCAGAATGAGAGAGTGGCAATCCTCCGTGAGGGGGTGGCGGCTGCCCTAAGGGTGTGTTCGGTTGAAGGGAATTCACTGTTTACAGTAATTTGCGAGTGAGGATGGAAGGAGCTGAACGTGTTCGTTTGCAACGATTGTCGAAGACGAAAAACGATGTATTTGCAGGAAAGCACGGGATGATCCATCTTCGCATTATTGAGATGATTTGCGCGGATTGTGACCACATTTACACATTTGCCCTGAGTCATTTCCATTACAGGTGTGAAAGTTTTAAACGTTGTTGCAGGTTGGAGGCATGTGTGTGGTGGAGGGTCAGTGTTGAAGACGAAGAAGGGTGGTGTGTTTTGAAGGGAAGCAAATGGCTGGGTGAAGATAAACCATGCGGTTGAAGAGGAAGAAGACAATCATGGTTATTCGGTTACGGTCCAGAGATGTGACTACGGGTGAAGGAAGTTAAAATTGAGGGTGGTCTAATCGGTTATTGGAGGGTGTAACCGGTTACGCTTAAGAGGATAAAAACGAAGGCATGCGTATTTGGTTACGCAGTGAGTAATCGATTACCAGTGCTTATCAAAATGGTGCTCCTGTAATTGAAAAGGCCGCATGAAGGAGAGGAAGGTGGAGGATGGCGGAGCTGGACGAACAATACAGCTTCTTAAAACCAGTAAACAGATTTAATGTGAACATTTCACATGAGAAAAATAGAGGCTAATAATGGTTGACTTGAAAGATGATTTAGTAACTTAAACGACATTCGGAAGTTCTGATGTTTGTTTCTGCATATAAATTGCTACTCTTGGTCAAATTATCATCAGTCAAGCAGACTGCTTTGTGTGAATTATTTGAGTACTGCTTCTTATTTCAGTCTCCTATAATCTATTCACCCTCCCTGGAATGAGTGGTAAAGATATTAGCTTGTCTTTTAGGTGTTTTTTGTCTTAGTATGAAATGAGCTGACTCATACAGGTTTTTTCTGCGTAAACTGAGGTAAAACACCAACTCTTGAAGAAACATATATGATAAACTAGTTTATAATTGAGGGCATTTTTATAGTTTATGGATGATACCCTGGTCATAAATTTAACACGTATAAGTTCCTCAATTCGAATGTGCATGACAATAAATTTAAGATTCTCTTGCATCACATTCTTAGGTTAAAGTGTAAATAATATATAATTAATTAATTATATTGAAGAAAAAATATATATGAGATCTTAAAATGTAATACATTGAAACCAACAAAAAGTAAACTAAAATTTCATGTTATGATAATGAAATGAAGATTTCTAATAAGTTAGTTATTCGTTGAAAAAATTAAAGGATAAATTAAGTTTAGCATGGAATTAAGCTGAACATATTTTGAATTCAGACAGCACAATACAGATGTTCCTTGAAGGTTAATTACTTATTAACATATTTTTATTTTAAGACGCATATGACAATTACTACAAACCAAACACATGATTAATTATGTTAGTTACTAATAGAGTTAAAACAAAATTAATAAAATTAATTTTTGTGTGCTAAAATTGTATTTTTTTTAGGTTTAATAGCCAATTTAGTCCTCACTTTGGTTGAAAAATCTCAATTTAGTCTCTTGTTATAAAAGTGTTTTGAATTAGTCCTAACTTTTAAAATAGTGGGTCAGATTGGTCCTTTCTGTTAAATATAAGTTAACAAAATTAATGGATGATGATGTGACACAACTTAAAGCTAACGAGGGACCAATCTAACACATCAGCTTTAAGTTGTGTCACATCATCATCCATTAATTTCGTTAACTTATATTTAACGAAAGGGACCAATCTGACCCACTATTTTAAAAGTTAGGACTAATGTAAAACACTTTTATAACGAGGGACTAAATTGAGATTTTTCAACCAAAGTGAGGACTAAATTGGCTATTAAACCTTTTTTTTATTATTGTACTAAAAACAAAACAGGTTAATAATTGTTATATATTTTTTTATTGGTACAAATAATTTTACTATCTAATATATATGATTTTTTATTTTTTTTAGAATGTAATATTTCTTTTTTACTATCTAATATATATAATTTTACTATCTAATATTTCTTTTCAACTCACAGTCATCAAATGAAAAACTACTATGCAGTTGATTTCTATACAAGAAGTATAGTTGCTCCCAAGATAATGAGTTTTGATTCATTTACCGGTTCAGGGTTATTTTTTCAACAGCATCTTCTATTTCAAGGGTTGAGCCAATTTCTTACATTACAGGGACCCTACTATCCGGATTGATCCTACTATCCGGATTTAATCAAAGTATTTTATTCAAATCTAAAGATATCATCAAATGGATATATGCTCAGTGAGGTCATGTAATATTATAACTTGCTACTTAATTGTGGTTGTTTGATTAATGTTAATCATTCTCACTTCAATGACTTATAAATTCATATCACTTCGTACTAAATTATATTACAATTTAATACTACATTTTAAAATACATTCATTTTACTACATTATAACTTTTATAATTTTTAAACATTAATTTTAACAATTATTCATAATTTTTTCCTCTTCATAAACATTTTTACAATTAAATATAACATTACAAAACCACATTTTATAATACTTTTATAACTAGGGGCAATTTGGTCATCTTCATTTTCTACCAATTAAACTAATTTTTAAAATCTATCAGATCAATCAAATCCTACACTAATTCTCACAAACTTTACTTCCAAATCCACTCTCAATTAACCACAAATCCACTCAAAAAAACAACTAAAAAATTACTCTCAAATCCGCTCAAATCCATTCAAATCATCTCCCCCAAATCATCTCCCCCAAATACCCCCAAAAGAACACACCCTAAAGGTCGTGTGTCACCTTTTAATAAGGGTGGGGTCCACACAAAAAACCCTAAGGTGCCAAGTCATTCACCCCCACTTTTGGGTCTAATCTACTTTACCAAAAATTGACCCAAAATGTGAGAGTTGATTCAAAAATTCTAAACTACTGAATTATAATTTAATTAATTCTAAAATGTCTATGTGGAGAGTCTTGAATTTATTTGCATTCTTCCTGATGTCCCAAATTGTATCTCCAAAAGTTTACGTGCAGTCAATAATGAACATAATAAGCTCAGATGATTCAAATTAATTAAAATAAGAATTTCTAGTCAAATTAAGCACAGTTAGCAAAAACGAAAAAATACCGGACATTTAAGCACAATTCTCTGATTAATTCTAGCACAATAAACTAGGTGAAGTCAAGAAAATATTAACTCATCACACATACACGAATGGGACAAAAACATGTACCTGTCTCATGTTTCATATACTAATTAAATCCAAGTTTATTTGGAGAAATCTTTTTGCATTGTAATTAGGAAAGTAGGCAGAGCGTGCAAATTTCTGTTTGATAACGTTAGAATGTTTTAAAAAACATATGGTTTAGGATATTTTAGTTACGTTAGAAGTGTTTAGGAATAGTGTTAAATAGAAAAGAAAACATAGATTTAAAATAAGAAATAGTAAATATATATATATATATATATATATATATATATATATAATTTGTGATGACTATCCTGTCAATTTAAATAACTGGGTCGTTTTATATTAAAGGGTTAATGGTGTATATAATATTAGGATGACACAGTGGGTATTGTTCGAATTCAATGAAAGATCTAAGACTCTAAGTAAATGAGGCGAGTTAAGTTTTGTATTTATACATTTTTAATTATATACATGTCTATCACATAATAACAGCTACTATATTCAAATATACAGAAATTTTTCGAACTTCTATGTTTTGATTGGGAATTCCTGATAAATTTCTGAATTGATTAAATATGAGTACGAGTAATATTTGATTTTTTTAATTGATGAGATGGAGATGTTTATACATATATATGTCTCATTCCATCTATTAAAAAAATTCCAAAAGTGACAAATAAAACGATAGATAAAAAGTTTTAATGGATAATTCATCCTTCATCTCTTTTATTTCACTAGATGAAGCAATTTGTTTAAATAACGCCCAACTGATAGATGTCTTTCTTTTCTGATTGTTTGCGTTGCATATGAGTTTAATAGTAACTTATAATTGACATATAACAATGGAATAGAAGAAAAGATTTTTCTTTTTAAAAAGAGAAATACCTACCCATATGATTGGTGCAATGTGTTAATTATGTGCACTCTGAAAATTGATCGATGCAAGTTAGATTTATATATTCAATTCTATTGTACAAATATTATTGAGACTGATCAAATTATGTAGTCTGTCCAAACCTTGGATGGCAATGGAATACTATATCCATCCACTGACTTTTGCATTGAGACTATCATCCAACAGAATGTTCTCAATCTTTAAATTGTTGCCATATGTCAGCAGCAACTCCCGTGTGTAAGAACTGGACTCCTCTTGCAATGCCTATGCTCATTGCCATTCTTTGTGACCATTTTAACATTTCCCTCTTTTTCCCATTTGTTGAATGAAGACTCAAGTTTATGCCGCAATTTTTAGGAATCCCTCTATTTTCATTAGCATTTCATTCTATGAGAATGTTTACCTGCAAGTTCATCCCTTAATGACACATTTGAGATGTGCTCAAATATAATGAAGACTATGCTTGTTGTTTAGGGAATTTCCTATTCATTAATGATACAGTGTCATCACAGATTGTTTTTTCTATTACTATTTGATACCTATATGTTGATTTGTATGATATCTTTTGGTTTGTACTCATTGTACTTCAACAATGCTAACCTATTAATTGTAATAACAGATAAAAGTATCGTGGAGGGTTGAGATAAGGAAAGAGTATTAAAAAAATTTCATTCCAAAAAATTTCATAGCAAGCTCTAAGAGATGGATAAAACTTAATTGGATGAGGGATATTATTTGGAATAGTTTGTTAGAAAAGTGGAACATGCTAGTTTATAGACAAAAGTGTGATACGACTAAGAAAAATCGTACATCTGAAAAGAGTGGCAGTTTGCACACCAAGAAGTCTATTAGCGTGCATAACCACGATATTCGTTTGGTATGATATATATATATATATATATATATATATATATATATATATATATATATATATATATATATATATATATATATATATATATTCAATTTCAAGATATAAACTTAATAACATTTGTTTACTTTATAATTTTTTTTTGTTTGCAAGAGCTTGGTCACTCGGTTCATGTTAACTTCCAACACACACATATTTATGGATGAGAATTCCTACTGAGAAGGAAAGACTCAGGAACATATGTTGGTTAGAAGCGACAAGTGAAAAATATAAAGGACTAGCAAACACAAACATCTTCTAGTCACAAGCAAATGGATAAGAGATTATTCAACTTCAAACGCGACTAGCAAATAATGAGGAGTAACTAGCACATAACGAAGAACAAATTCAACAAATAAATTCACAATTGATACTTTACAAAACCTCATTGGTGCAATCATCCAGTACCTTCCACCTTCAACAACAACGGTTGCACAAAACATATTTCAAGCGTCAACTAATGAATAAAAAAATCAAGTGGACAATTATGGAGTGCAACAACAAGATCAATCCCAAGATGAAAAAAACCTTCTACGGATTATTAGGAAACTAGAAACTGTACTACTATATTGTTTAACATCTTATGAACTTTGGAATTTATATTGTATGGCTTCTTAGGAACCATACAATTTATTTATGAATATTAGACATTTTGTAAACTTATTTGACAATGATGTTTATGTAATATATATCTATTTAAAATGTAAAATGCTTGCTACTGTGCTAAATGAAAACTATTGTTGTGGCTGATTGTGTGTGTATATTGTAGGTGTGTGACTAATGTATATGCAGGTGCTGAATTTTCATTAAATTGTTAGGAACGTTACATATGAAGTATTTTTTTACATAATTACATATGGATTGTTTTGTCTATAATTACATATGGATTGTTTCGTATGTAATTACATACCAAAAAAATCTATATATAACATTACTTATGAGTATTTTTTACAGATTTTTGTTTATAGGTAATCCATAAGTAACATTGTCTTACTTACGAATTTTTTACCTTACATACGATTTTTGATCGTAGGTAATAACGTTTTTTTTGTAGAATATTTGCTCTAATATTCATCCTCGTTAGGGATGACAACGGGTCGGGTACGGATACTATGATACCCTAACCTGACTCGCATGTAAAAACTATACCAGTTACCCCCCGCTACCCGCCGAGTATTTATACAAAAAAAAACCTACGGATTTTTTCTAACCCGCAGATACCTGTTGGATACCTTTTTTCCAATAGTGTGTATATTATTTATCCAAGCCCAAATTTTGGCCCAAACTTTATTCTCCTTTCGTTTTCAAAACTCACAAACCCTAGATCTTCACTTCAAAGAGAAACCAGGACTCCAAAAATTATTGAGTTCATTTTGTCCAAGTTCAGATATGCACCAAAGCATCTAAGATCTGCACCAAAGCATCTAAGATCTGCCTCTCGTCGTCATCTCCTCACTTCGTCAACCCCTCCCTCCGCCACCTTTGCCGCCTCGCCGCAAACTCAGTTATCACCGTCACGCGCGCCTCACTCAAGCTCCAAGCCACACTCGAAGCCTCTAACTCGAAGCTTGTGCCCAAATGCCCTTCGTCCACTTAAGATGAGTCTGTTTTTGTTACAGTCGTAGAGGTTGAAGGCGTCAGAACTCTCCAACTCCACTGTCCGCAGAGTCTGAGCTGTAGAAGGCGACTAACTTGGCGACTAACTTGGTGAGGAATGGGGCAGCTCCATTTTCCTTATTTTGATTTGAAGAAGAAACTCTAAAAAGGATTTGGGTTTTGGCCCAATTTTACAGCAGATTGAACAAAAAACAAAGCCTAATTGAAAAGTTAGAAAAAAAAAACTTAATGGATAAAATTATAATTTCTTTTTTCTAACGGATAACGGGTAGTTGCAGGTACAAATAGTGTGATACCCAAACCCGACCCGTTAACAAGCGGGTATAAAAATACATGCTACCCGCGGATACCTCTTACTCACGAGTATTAAATACTCGTAACAGATTTTATCTGCGGGTACGAATTTTTTTGTCATCCTTAATCCTCGTCCTCATCCTATCTCCATTTAAATTACTAAACTATTCATAATTATTAGATTATATATATATATATATATATATATATATAATTCTTAGATTTTAGTTTTATAACATGTCTTTTTCTTTTAGCTACATATTTTTTTTCTTTTTTCTAATTGTTTTACTTACCATAAAATCAATTTACATGTTTAAAATATTTTCTCTGTTGTCAATTATATTCAAATGATGTATATAAATTAAATATTTTTTTATTTTATATTTGAATATTTTAACTCTTTTTTAATATTTTTATTTATTGTTTATATTTTCTCACAAGAGAATGTTTAACTCATAATGTAAGTGTTCAATAACATAAACCTTTTATATAAAAAAAAATTATTTTCTTTTCACACCGTTTCATTCTAGCATTTGAGTATTGTTTATACTATTTGATACATTATCGCTTCAATGTTAGTTAGAGAACGTGTTCGATACATCAAAAAAATTTAACATAATTGAGTTAAAAGGACTATATCCATTATTTTTAAAGTTTCATAACCAAAATGTACAAATTTTTAAACAAAAACAAATTTCAATTTCACATTAAAGTTTAGGGATTAAAAACATATTTAACCTTTCATTTTGTATACACTTGTTTATTTTTGAATTTGGTCGTTCATTTTTTATATTTGTTAATTCGCTTACATATAAAATGGATTATTAATTCCTGGTGGCAACCCCCTCTACGTACTAAACTGAGTACATCCTACTCGTCAATATGGGTGGCAACCCCACTTTATGTGTTGGGAATCCAAGTGTGAGTCTAAGTCCCACATTGGATAGAAATGAGAAAGTAGAGCACCTTGTAAAGATGAAAGATCCATTAACCCATTGTCTTAAGGTTTTGGGTAGAGAGTGATGTCAATCCCTTATATGATTAGGCTCATATCTCGTTGGTATTGTATTTCCCTAGTGAACCTCCTCCTCTATAGATCCAACAGTGGTATCAGAGTCGATATGGTTTGTCAAAGCTAGGTTTGTCTTGGTGACCAACTCAGACAAGTATAATGATCCCTATACCGAAAGTCTTTTTGACAAAGGGTATTCAAGTAAGCAAGTCCCGTTAAAATGAACGGAGGTTGGAAAGGGCTACTCGTGGTTGTGGTTGATTGGGAATGCTTCCGCTGGAGGGGGAGTATACTTATGTGAAAGGGACTCACCCTTGACGGGGAGATTGTTGGGAATCCAAGTGTGAGTCTAAGTCCCACATTGGATAGAAATGAGAAAGTAGAGCACCTTATAAAGATGAAAGACCCATTAACTCATTGCCTTAAGGTTTTAGGTAGAGAGTGGTATTAATTCCTTATATGGTTGGACTCATATGTTATTAGTGTTTGTGTCTATCCAGTGAACCTCCTCCTCGATAGACCCAACACTATTTAGTAAATCGAGTACATCCTATAGTAAATATGGATGACAACCCCACTCTGGATACAAAATTAAGTAATACATCTTCCTCGTAAATCCGGTTGGCACATTTTATATACAAAATTAAGTACAACTTACTTGTAAATTTAGGTGGCAATGTCACTCTACATGCAAAAGACCCGAGTTCATCAATCCAATTTCACTGTTACAACATAATTTTAAATCAATTCAACAAAGATCACAAATTCATGCACATCAATTTCTAAATATTAACCCACCCAATTGTCGCACTATTTATCAAAAATATTCATAAAGCTCAATCCAAGCATAAACAAGTATAAAAAGAACACTAGTTTCTCTTATCTTAAGTTAAAACCCTTGACTCAAAAGTTATTCCTACAACTCTAGTTTTCATAGGATTATTCTCTAACTACATAAAGAAAACCTCTATCAAAGTTCAAAACATATTCTCATGATCACAAACAAACATAGATTCACCTTGAAAAATTTTGAGTCACATCCATAAACCAAAGATCTACATGCAACTAAAAATAGTACACTACCTCAAAAGGGAGAAAAAGTGAACTTATTCTATTTTGAATTTTGACGTGTTAAATGTGTAGAGCTTTCTATAAAGATCCCTCTTACTATTTCTAATCTTCAAATAGATGAAAGATGAGGTCAAAGATCTAAAGAGAAGACATGGAGAAGTTTGTATAAGAGTCTTGATTAATAGGAATTATATTTATAGTATAACATTTTAAATATAAAATAATTGAGTGTCAAATTTTGAAAACCATTATTGCTCTTTAATATTTTCTTAGTATTTATATAATCCAATTTGTTTTCCTTTAATTTTACATATTTTTCATATAATATATTTTGTATTAGTTTATTTTGTTCACATAATTAACATTTCATATGAACCTTTTATAATAATATTTAGTACCATATTCTTATTTTATTATTAAAAAGAGAATTAATTATGAAAAATAAACACTTGTTATTAGTAATTTTTTAATATTTTAAATTATTAGGAAATAAAAATTGATTTTTTCATATGAAACAAGTATAATTATGACATCATACACATAATGTAACATATAATTAAAAAATCTTCCAAAAGACACATTTGTTATGTCTAAAGTCAAAGACTAATACAACTAAGTCACATTGTAGTAGGTTACTCTAATGATATCCCAAACAATTCAACTACCTTACCAACAAAGTGGGACTATCATTGACCCTACAATAATTTGGTCTTACTCATTGTATTGGTGCAAAGTGACTTTAGAAGGAGGGGGAGAATAGAGCCTGTAGACATTTGAAAATAATTTTTTGCATACATATTGTAACAAATACAATTAAAATATAAAGTAAGAATGGGAATAATGCACACAAGAATTTATAGTGGTTCACTTTCATTTAAGGCTACATTCAGTCTTTTAAGACATCTACTTAAGAAATTCACTAATCAATACCTTTGACTAGTAATAAGTATCAACCTCTCTAGATTACATCGAGTTACTCCTTTCCAGATTCATGAGTTTATCCTCTCTAGTTTCACGAGTTTATCTTTTTTAGGAACATGAGTATAAACCTCTCCAAGTTACAATGAGTTTAACCTCTCCAAGTATCATGTCTCAATCTCCCCTTAAGATCAAGAACTCAGAATTACAATCAAATGATCTCTCTACAGGAAATCTAATAAGCTCATAGGGTTTACTTCAGATACTGAAAGATTTGTAATGGTTTCACTCAACCCATTATCATCTCTAACAAAAATGAATATGACAATATGAGGTCATAGAGTATCCTTGTTAAAGTAGACGAGCCTTAGTAATCATTAATGTTTTGATGATAACAAAATACTACCAAACGAGTAAGTCTATGGTTAAAAGTGAAGCTATGTTAAACGACTAAGAAACAATGTCTAAAAGATATAATTAAATCTCTTCATATGTAACGATTGTCTTTCCAACACCCCTTATACTTCCCAATAAGTGCCACCTAGGCCTGCTCATTTCTTGTGACTTTGTGTTTCTAGTCTCTTTATTCCCCTTAGGGGCCACTATACCATCGGGGCCTAATAAGACCCAAAGCACCAATATAACCAAACTTATTTTATAAATACACAGGAAATAAAGGATGACATGATATCAACCAAACACACTAATTAATATTGAAGACTCTATGTCATGATGAAAACCTTGATTTTGGGGGTTTAAATGTACTTGGTATTGAGGACAAACAAATATTGGCCTGGACACCACTAGAGAATGAGACAACCTAGGCCATCCAAGCTGACAATAATATCCTAATGAATATGATAATGAATGGCTAATACATACTAATGGAAGATTAGGGTGATTAACCACAAGAAAGAAAACCCTAAAACAGAACACACCATGAATTTTAAGTCCACTAGGAATAATAGTTCATCCATATACTATAAATAGACATTATTCACGAGATATGATATTTATCTAATTATTACAATATTTATTATTTATGATGTATTACTAACTTGAGCGTCAAAGTAACTTTACAAACTCTTCTGACGAAGACTCTCGAAGATCAAGTCGAACAAGATATCTTAAACGTGAATGAACAAAGACACCCCAATTAGGACATTGAGAACTATGAACATAAGAGGAGCGTGAACATATCTAAGTCTTGTAAGATCAATAATCATAAATAAACTTATGTAAGAAACATTTATCCAATAACAAACTTTATTAAATTTATCCAAATTGAAATGAAATTAATTTTTTATATAAATGTTATAAATACATTTTTATTAAATTTGATATTTTTAGTAAATATATTTAGCAAGATAAGATCTATTTATATTTATATTTTAAATTAAATTTTATTTAAAATTGTTAACGGAAAATAATGTTAATTGAAAAAAAAATCAAAATTCATTTCAGCTAACAAACATGTCAAACTTGTTTATCAATTGCATTTCATAAAATAAAATAAATTTATCAACTTCTTCAATTCTTTTAAATCATTATATATTTTTAAATGTGTAAAATTCAATAATTTTTATACAAACATTTGAGTTGCTTTTAAAATAACAATTTTACAAATTCAAATGTAAAATTTAAAAATAATTTTACACAATTTTATAAAAATTAAAAAAAAATTTAAAATTTAAAAACAATTTTAAATAAAGTTTAATATAAAATATAAATAAAAAAATTAATATTGTTAAAGATATTTAATAAAAATATCAATTTTAACAGTAATATTTATACAAAAATTAAATTTCATTCAAATTTAGAAAAGAATTAAATGACTTTAGTTTTAAAAAAGATTAACACTAAATCAAGACTAAAAGTAGTTTAAAAATAAGAATAGAAAAACTAAATTAAAACTAAGAAAATGATACTTGATATAATATTGATACATGATGTTACTATCACATCACAATACTAGTGCCATGCCACGTGAAACATATTAGTTTGATATGTGATAAATTTTTATTTTTATTTTTATTTAATTAAAATATATTTAAAAAAAATACGAATCTTGTTAGTAGAATATTAATGAAAAAGACTTGATTGAATTAAATTTTTCAATATAAAAACTAAATTGAAATAAAAAAAAAAAGAGAACGAATTAAAATTTAAGAGGACAAAATGATTTAACCTTAAGTTTAATCATATATATATATATATATATATATAAAATCCTACCCTATACATTGAATAATATAATGTTAGTATATCATTAATATATTATTTGTAGGTTTTTTCTATTGGATCCTCGTCTTTTTAAAATCCCCAATTGAGTCTTAAATAGTGTTAATTTGAATCAATTAGGTTCCTATCATTAAATTGGATTAACGGGGTTAAGTTTTTGATGACATGACACCTTGACCTGATAAGTTCTGATAAGTTTTTAGTACGTGGAGTTTCATAATATTAAACATTTTAAAATTAGGGTTTGTTGGTCGAATTTCTGGGTTTTAGTGTGTGTAGGTTTCCTAGCGGTGCATGGAGGTGGCTCTTGAGGAAGATGATTCGAAAGCGACGAATTTTTGGCTGCTGACAGCGACAATTTGCGACAAAGAAGTCGCTATTGAAGGTTTGTTACGTTTTGCAATTCTTGCGAGAGAACAAAATTTGCTTGCGATATGACCTCGCCTCTCTGGTCCGCAGTTAGAGTTCAAAAATGGTAGAGGATGAGATGTTAATGGTGGCCTGAAGGAGATTCGCTGGGGTGAAGAAGGGGTTGGCCGCAGTGGCCACGACTTCGTGTTGAGATGCCCCGAGAAACACAAAGACGAACTCGAGACAGTTGGGGAGAAGAATCATGATGACCTCACCCTGTCGCACGCCCAATCTGTGGAGGTCGACCGCCAATTTTTGGGTGGTGGCGTCAACGTCGGAGTAGGTGTAGACTTTTCTAATGGGGGGCATTGATCAAGCAGGGGCATGAAGACTTAAAGCTTTTGATAGCTAGCAAGTAGAGTGAAAAGGTAAATATCCTCCGGGCTTGCCCAAGACATTTTGCGTGTTCGATATCTCAAAAATCACCAAATAACTCCTCACTAACCACAATAATGGCATTGCCAGCGCTAACTCAAATCTTTTCACCCCTAATCTCTTCAATCTGAATTCACAAGTTCACAGCCTCAGGTTTAAGATCGAAATCACTGAAAGAAAGAAACCCTAGAGATCCAATCGCCGACTAGGAGTGGAAAGGGAGCCTTTTTTGAAAGGGAAACGAGAGAAAGAAAAAGGGGAGCTTGATCTTCTAGGGTTTCGAGACTGTGATTTTGGGATAAATTCAAAAGGTTTGTTCAATCAAAACAATAACACTATGGGAGATGTTTGTTCTTGTTCAGATTTTAGAAACTCTATTTTTTGTTAATGAAATTCCACAGTATAAAAGTATCAGAATGTCACGTTTAAAGAACAGGCGAAATCAACTTTCCACCTCATCAAAAATTTAACTTTGTTAAGTCAATTTAATGAAAGGGACTCAATTGATATAAATTAACATTTTTTAAGACTAAATTAAAGATTTTAATAAAACAAAGATCAAATTGAAAAAATGTCTGCAAAAATATAAAGAGCTAAAGGAGTTAAAGGGGTTTAACCTGTTATACAAAATGGGGTCATTCTTCCTTTTATTAGAATGGGACAAAGTTATTTGATTTAAAATGCAAAAAAAATAAAATTGAGCTCCATCACCATGAGTTGCGTATTTTCTTTCCAAGTAAATTTAATGGTTTAAAACTTTAAATATAAATCTTTACATCATTAACCAATTGAAGATAATATTCGTATAACTTTTTGTAAATTTATGGTTGATAATTAAGAAATGAGTCGACACTTTTTTTTATTGAAATTTGACTAACTTTTAAATTTTGTAAAGCTTAAAAATATTCCGAAAATGGCTACAATGAGTAGACTCCGCGCAACTGATAAAAAGCTCAGAACTAAAAAAGGGTTTTAGTTTCTTTCAACGTTATATGGTCACCAACCAGTAACGTATCAGTATCACAACCTTACTCTCGCAAACCCTCAAAACCCTAATTAACCCCTCCTTCTTCCCCACCGCCGCTACCATGGCGGAGCTCAAACTCTCCGAGAGCCGGGACCTTACCCGTATCGAACGAGTGGGCGCGCACTCCCACATTCGCGGTCTCGGCCTCGACTCCTCCCTCGAGCCACGCGCCGTCTCCGAGGGCATGGTTGGTCAGACCGCCGCGCGCAAGGCGGCTGGCGTCATCCTACGCATGATTAAAGATGGAAAGATTGCCGGCCGCGCGGTTCTACTCGCCGGCCAGCCCGGCACCGGCAAGACCGCCATCGCCATGGGCATGGCCAAGTCCCTCGGCCTCGAAACCCCCTTTGCCATGATCGCAGCCAGTGAAATCTTCTCCCTCGAGATGTCCAAGACTGAGGCGCTCACCCAGGCCTTCCGTAAGGCCATCGGCGTGCGCATCAAGGAGGAGACCGAGGTTATCGAGGGCGAGGTCGTCGAGGTCCATATCGACCGCCCCGCAGTTGCCGGCGCCGCCTCCAAGACCGGGAAACTCACGCTGAAAACCACCGAAATGGAGACCGTTTACGACCTTGGCGCGAAGATGATTGAGGCGCTGGGGAAGGAGAAGGTGACCAGTGGCGATGTTATTGCGATTGATAAGGCCACCGGGAAGATTACCAAGCTCGGGAGGTCCTTTTCTAGGTCAAGGGACTTCGACGCTATGGGGCCGCAGGTGAAGTTCGTGCAGTGCCCTGATGGGGAGTTGCAGAAGAGAAAGGAGGTCGTGCATTGCGTCACCCTTCATGAGATTGATGTTATCAATAGCAGGTTGCTCGCATTTCCTTTTTTCTTGTTCCTGGTTTTACAGAATTTCTTGTTCTGGTTAAATAGTTGTAGTTAGGGTTGGCTATGAACTGAACCAATTTGAAATTTGATCGAGAATCCATTTGTTGAACTTTGTTTATGAACTAAATGAGCTGAACTTGTGTTTAAAATTGAGTTACCTAACTAAAGGAGCTAAATTTGAGTTTTGTATATCCATAGATACATATATGAGTTGTTCACCAGCTTGAATCGAGTCAAGCGATATGGAAAAGAGGTCTCATATTGAGTTAGAGCTGAGCTACGTGCCGAACGAATTCTTATGAAGTTGGGTTTAACTTGACTTGAATCATTTTCAACCCTAGTTAAATTAATGGTTTTATTTCTTTATGTTGTGAAAAATTAAGGGCATATGTGGCTACAATTGCAGTCGCACCCAAAAGCCCAATTCTAATCAAGTTGGGTTCAACTTGACTCACTTATTTTCAACCCAGTCAATATTTTATTTCTTAATGTCGTGAAAAATTAAAGGCAAATGTAGTTACAATTGTTTTTGCAATCGGGTTTTGGATGTGGCCAAGAAAACTCCCTGCTGCCAAAGAAATGATTGATAGACACTATGTTTTGAAATCCTTGTTAAGGTTTTAGAAAACACTAAGTAACAGTTACTGTTGAAATATCAAAGAATGCAACTAATCTGTGACCTAAGTTTTTTGTGGTTTTGTCACAAGTTTTTGACGTTGAAGGATATTGCAGTCAACAGTAGAGCATGTGGTCGTGGATAGCCTAGAGATCTTTGGTGTTCAAAATTGGGGTTGATGTCTGTTTTTAAATCCTTCGTCATAGTTTGAGGAATCAATTATAATCTAGGCAGTGGCTACATCATGGGGCTGCAGAATTCTTCAAACTAGTCTCTGTTGTTAATCCTAACATTTATTTTAAAAAGTATCGCTATGTGCCTTTAATCTTAAGTTGTCAGATTACATCTTTGTATTTTGTGTGTTTTTCATGTTTTTTGATTCCCAATTTAATATGATCCTTGAGCTTGATTGGAATGTTATATAATAATAATGTGAGGATTATATCAATGATTCTGATTTGTGGTGTGTAAGTAGATTTGGAATTATGAAGTTTTCAAGGGGGAAATGGATATTTTGTGCAGGGATCATTATATCCTCACTGAAGCAAATGCATGATTCTCTTTAATTAGTTTTTTGAATTGTGTTTAGTGAAATTGGTAGTGAAAGCTTTGATTCACAAGTGTTGTTTCCTTTTTTTCCCGAGTTTTAGTACATTCTAAACAGATACGGTGTTTCTAACTAAGTTTTGTTTGTGGATCATTTATGGTCTTTATTGAAGCAAGTACATTATTCTGTGTCAAGTTTGTTGAGACTTGTTAAGTGAAATTGTTAGTGAAAGCTTTGATTCATGCGTGTTGTGTGCTTTTCAATGATTAAATAGGTGCCATTTTCCATCAAGTTGTATTTTTTTCCCCGAATAGATAAAAGCTTTTGATTAAGTTTTCCAATTTATCTTTATGGCGTTATTAGCTGTTTAGCTCTGTCTTTGAATATATACTTGCTAATTAGGCTTCTAAATTGCCTTAGTGGTTAACATTTCAGCTCTTCATATCATGTAATTCTGTTATGTTAATTACAGAACACAGGGATTTCTGGCACTCTTCACTGGTGATACAGGTGAAATTCGTGCAGAAGTCAGAGAGCAAATTGACACTAAAGTGGCAGAGTGGAGAGAAGAAGGAAAAGCAGAGATTGTCCCTGGTGTTCTTTTCATTGACGAGGTGCACATGCTTGACATAGAATGTTTTTCATTCCTGAATCGGGCTCTAGAGAATGAAATGGCTCCCATATTAGTTGTTGCTACCAACAGAGGCATCACAACTATTCGAGGCACTAATTACAAATCCCCTCATGGGATTCCCATTGATCTGCTGGATCGACTACTCATCATCTCTACTCAACCTTACACAGAGGATGAAATTCACAAGATTCTGGAAATCAGATGCCAAGAGGAAGAAGTAGAAATGACTGAAAGTGCAAAGCATTTGTTAACCAAAATAGGTGTAGAAACATCCTTGAGATATGCTATTCATCTAATCACAGCAGCTGCATTGGCATGCCAAAAGCGAAAGGGAAAGGCAGTGGACTTGGAAGATATAAATCGGGTTTACAATCTGTTTTTGGATGTGAAAAGATCAACTCAGTACCTAATGGAGTATCAAAGTCAGTACATGTTCAGTGATACAGGAGAAGCTGATGAAGATGAAACCAATGCCATGGTCTCTTAGTTATACAAACATCAGCTAGAGAGTTTGTAAGTACCTGGTTAGTCTTTCTACAAGTTGCAGCAATTTGTTCTATGAAATCTGCTCACGAGTTTGCAACTTATATATTTTGAACACTAGAAGCTGTACCGAATTTCTGTTACTAATGAGCATTCCATCCTTATATTTTTGCTGTATCATGCATGCACAATCAGTAACAACAGAGAGTAGCTTTGACAGTCAGAAATTTATTAGACATGGTTATTGTAAGCAGTCAAAATATCGCAGATGGAAAAATTATATCTGCTTTCTTGGGTATATTTTGTGCCGTTGTCTTATTAAATTACAATTGGAGTTTTATTTTGGTATGGTCTTGTTAACTTCATATATCACATCATAAAGGTTGGTTAGATAAAGTTGTAATTATAATGACAAATAGTTGTTTTAAGGAATTACATGCTTATGATGGAAATGTCTTATTTTGATAATGTGTTTACACTAATCATAATTATAAAAACTGCGTCTTTCAATCGTGTTTTACAAGTTAATGGAAATATCATGTGTCTGACTACGGAGACGTAGTTTAGTTTTATGGTTATAAATTTTGAAAGGGGCTTCCTGTGTTGTTTTCCTCTTCTAAATTTTTGCATGTGCAATTTGTGTTTTGAGGGATGAATTTATTTACAACCTAAATTGGTATGGGAAACATGCTATTGAGATTATATAAATATACACTTTCAGAGACCAAAACAAAATGAGTTATTATTCTGAAGACCAATACATAGGAAAAAGTCTCATTCGACAAAATCCTAGTTTAGTTCAATCCCACAATTGTCTAGCAAACCAAACAGTCTTTACTCTTACGATTCGGCCACAGGATGGAGTGAAAAACAACTAGAAGCATCTGAAATGATATACCATATTGCAAAGAAACAGTATACTTAGCAAATGTTGAAGTAAAAGCAAAGTGATGAACGAAATATACTTTTTTCTTTCTCAATTTGTTTTAACCCCTTTATTTGATTGAAAGCAAAGTTATTACGTTACATCAACAGTGGATTTTTGAAGCGTTTGATTCATAATTGTAATGATCATTTTCTGAATAAAATCAGTGTTAATGTTATTGGTAGGTATTATTTGCACACTAGTTTCAGGCCACTTATATTTTTAAATATATTTTTGGCAAAATGCATATACCACAATCTTTCTAATCTAAGCCATAGAGATTAACTTTTATATTGAACTAATGCTGTTGTCTCCCTTTTGCAGTAACACAATTTAAAATTCTAAATATCATATTGGTGGCTTTGCGTAGGTTTGTGTTAATACCATTTCTTTACATGTGTATTATAAATCTTAAAGTTTTAAGGATATTTTTTAAATTTCTTATCAGAATTTGTTAGTATCAGCTTTTTATTTGGGAATAACTGGTTATTTGTCGAAATCTACCCAGTAAGTTTGCAATCTTCGTCGAAAGGATGGCAAAGTGGTACAAAAGATTGCATTCTTCAATAATATATGTAAGTAAATGATGGAGGATATCATTTAAAAAAAATAAAGTGCCCCATGACCACTAAGTTGTGGGGTATGTGGTAGAATATATTAATGGAGATACACAAAAAGTAATTGATGGTAAATATTTTAACATGAAGGGTTTTTAAAAATATTATACTTCAAATAAGTCACATTGTCATTGCCGTTTGACCATAGCCACATTTGTAATGCCCAGGAGTAAAAGAAACCACCCATTGAATTAGGCTTTAATAATCAATAATTTATTTGCTTAAACAATCATTTTAAGAAATATGTCTGTAATTCTCTATATTATTTTTTATATATTCTATTAATCTTTTTTATCTCCTCATATTATTTATTATATACAATAGTTAAAAAAAGAGGAACACAAAAACTCCTCAAGTGCATGCCTCATCACATGCAACACAACTCTAATCCATCTAATCCACATTATCAGGCTAGGACCACAAGTTAGAAGAAGAGAACAAGAAAACATCTTTCAACCATTTTCTTGTTTTTGGTTTTTAAAACACTTGTTTAATTTCTATTTCTGAAAACTATTTTTAGTTAATACACATTACTCCAGTCAATTTCATGTCTCACCGAATGAAGAGAACAATAAAACAGTTAACTTTAAAAAAAATACCTCTTTTCTAAAAAAAAATTTGGATGAGAAAAAAATTATTAAATAATATATATATATTTTAGAAAACATTTTCAATAATAAAAAGGACAAGCCTTAAATAATATATTCTAAAATATACCAGCTCCAAAATTTAGAACATAGTGGATGGAGTCTTCAAGTTAAATTGAATTTTAAAAAACAAAGAAAATATAATTAATTTGATTTTAATTTGAAGTGAAAAATAATTAACCAAAGTAAATTGTGTAGTTGGCATCAACAAACCTCACTCTCAAAGTGCTCTCGTGTATAATAATTTAAAGCATTATTATATTATAAAAATAAAATAAAATAAGAAAAAAAACAAAAAAGCAAAAGGCTCTTTTGCCATCGCTTTTACTTTTTTCTCTCTCTTCCATCGTTTTGCAAGTTAGCGTCTCCTCCGTCTTGCACCAGCTTCCGCCACCGTCGCCGTCGCCGTCGCCGTCTACCTCCGCTGCATCCATGCCAACGCCGTACGCTTCTTCTGCCAAGGGCCTGTCGTCCTCCGATCCGATCCTCGACCGCCTCGCCTCCTCCGATGGCGCGGTGAAATTCAGAGCCATCCGCGAGGTGAAGAACCACATAATTGGAAACCGAACAAAGAAGCTCTCCTACATCAAGCTCGGCGCCGTCCCCGCTGTTGCCGCCGCGCTCGCTGACTCCAACCCCAACCTCATTGTCCAGTCTGCCGCCGCGCTCGGAAGCTTCGCCTGCGGCGTAGATGCCGGCGTCCGTGCCGTCCTTGACGCCGGAGCTTTTCCGCGCTTGATCGGACTCCTCTCCGCTCCCGACGAGAAGGTTTATTCAATTTTTTAACCGTTTGCAACTGCTTTTTTATACCTTTTTAATGTTTGTTTTGTCGGAAAATTCATTCCCGCTGTGATCAGTGTGCTATTGGTTTAAGTTTTAGAACGAAAATGAAATGTGGGTTGTATGATTCTTAATTTTGTAAGGTTCTCTTCGTCGTAATCCAATAGAGCTAAAAAATTATAATCCTGGTTGTGACAGTTTTATTTCGTTTTGAGTTAGTTAATCTTTCTGCCAACATCTTTGAAATTCAATTACCTTTTCTGAAGATTAATTGTAGTTTTGATAATATAGTTTATGCTTCCTAGTTCTTGTTCACTGCTATAAATTTTTTATTATTTTATATGTTTATCTGCTCCGGCCGAATATTAAACAAGGATGTTGACTATGAAGTACTCGATGTTTCTGTTTAGTGATGAGTTATAGATGTACTCAATCCTGTTTGTGGGTAGAATTCTTACTGGTATTTGCTACTGTTACGGAATCACTAGGAGTTTCAAAAAGGATCCCCACCGCGGATCGTGCTACGGTAAAATTTGCAGTGATGGGTGCTCCTGTGGTGGCACTGCAGGGACTCTAATGCCGAAGTTAGTACGCGAGAGAAGTTTAGTTTGTTATTTTCTAGTTTTTGAGCCCTTTACGGAGTTTCTCTGGAGGGAAAAATGAATAAGGCTGTTGAGATGTCTCGTGGCTTACTTGTACGCTCTGCATGTGTTGGTTACAAACTTAACTAGGTTCATAGTATGCCAGTTGATTGGGGTTGGCGTTGTAAATCAGGTTCACTCTGGTGAGAGCAATGCCAGCTTAGAATTCTAGATGTAAAGGTGACTTCCAGAGCAGGTGTGTTACCTGTCTGGTCAGGCGGCCAAGAAGAAGTTTTATATTTCCTTCTCATTGTCTTTGAGATTTAGAATTAGGACAATGTGGAGAGGTAATGGAAAAGGAGAAAAAGATGAAGCAGTGTAGTGATGGCAGTGCTTTGTTGAAAAGATATAAATACGAAATGTTGACTTCATTATTTATGTTTTTCTATGCTATTTTCATTTGGCATACCATTTAATCACCTGTTCTCTCCGTCTTATTAGGTTCTGGATGCTGCAGCTCGTTCTTTACGGATGATTTATCAATCAAAACTAGCTCCAAAGTATGATTTTTTTCAAGAGGAAAACATGCAATTTCTTCTTTCATTATTGAAAAGTGAGAATGAAAATCTTACTGGGCTAGGTGCAGGCATTGTTATTCATTCTTGCAAGACAAATGGGGAACAAAATATATTATGCCACGCTGGTGTTTTAGAGAAACTCACTAGTCTTCTTGATGGTTCTCTAAGTCAGCGAGATGCTAGTCTAGAGTCATTAGCTGCAATTATTAGAGACAACCCAACAGCTGTCTCTAACTTTGTTGAACTTCGCTGTGGAAGAGCTTTACATTCTGTTACTGAATTAACTAAAGACAAATATCCTCGAACAAGACTACTAGCCTGCTTGTGCTTGATTTCTGTGAAGAATTCTTCGACATGCTATCTCCAAGATATAGGAATCAAAACCAAATTGGTCTACATTTTGCTTGAGCTCCTTGATGATTCTGGTCAAGTTGGGGATGAAGCTTCTTTTGCTTTCTCAAGTTTAATTGCAGAGAAGGAAGATTTGCAGAAGTTAGCGTTTGAGGCAAATGCTATTAATAAGTTCAACTGCCTTTTACAAAAGCATCCCATACAACCTAAAAGGCTTGAAGGGGTACTTCTGGCCTTGGCTGATCTTTGCTCAAAATTGGAGTGCTGCAGGTCTAGTTTTCTTTCGTTGCAGGTCTGTTGCTTGTGTTCATGTTTTTCTTTTTCAACACATGCATTATTATATTCATTACTGCAAAATTGAGACATCAATGAAAAAGCTTCACTTAGTCATTTTTATAGTCATTCATTATAATAGCACCATAGGCGAGGGTGCTTGCAAGGATGAAAGGTATCTGGTGTATGATTGGAGAAATGTTGGACTCTGGTTCACCAATATGTGGTTTTTGACCCCTACCAGTGTTGGATATTTGTCCTATACTGATACCTCCTTTGGTTACGGGATAGATATATATCCAATCAGTATGCATTATCTTTTTATTTAAAAGATAAATATTAAAAAATCAGATACATTGAGATAAAACTGGACTCCCAAATTTTTGAAGATTTATTATTTGCTGATATGGCACTTACTTGTGCAAGTTGTTTATATAATCGAATAATTAAATTTCTTCAAACAATAAACAAGCTCAGTTCCACATGTTTGATATTAAACATAGAGTTTTAAGGGAAATGACGGTGGTCGCACTGCTGTGTTCCTGCACAGAGATGACATAGCGGTTTTTTCCTTTCTTCTTACTTTTAAATTTATCTTTTTTGCTACTGTAGTCTTATACGCTGCGCTAATGTAACCAACAACTGTATTTCATTTTCAAGACTAATATTTTAATATTTATAACAATAAACCTTTTATAACTTAACATTTCTCTTTTATCCTTTTTTGCACTGTGCCAAAATTACCATAAGATGTATTAGAATGTATACTTTTATATTAAAATTTCATCATAATAATGTTAATAAATTTTTATGTATTATATTAACTATGGTGTGAAATGTATTTCATTGTTATATAATACAATCATACTTTTAATTTTTCCCTAAAGTTATATTGTTATATTTCTCCTAAATCTGTATTGTTACAATTGTTATTTTATTTTTTGTAATTTGTAGAAGTACAAATATATTTTTAATTTAGATGTAGTTATTTGTAATTACTCTTAAAGTATTGTATCCTATATTTTCAAAAATTAACGTATTGTTTTAACAAATACATATTGTATCCATTCATCATAGGTTATAGATAATTTGGCAAGATGTGAACTAAGAATCCTGAAACTAATAGATTTGCTAATAAGAATACTTATGTGATTTGTCTTTAATTTTGTGCATGGGTTACTAACAGCTCTTTTTTTTTTTTTCATTTTGTCTTGGCACCTGTGTGTTTACATGCAGTTTTTTGCATGTCTATACGAACTGCATTTGCTTTCTAGAACAATATTAGTTTAACTGAAATAATTTTTAGTTCATTTAGCTCATAATTACCTTTCTACAAATCCTCTGGCCACTTGTATGGGATTTTACATGAAAATATACTTTTGCTGATATTTTTAGATGTAAAAGTATTTCAGCTGAAGCAACTTGTTAGGATGCCAATTTTATTTTTCCTATCATTAATTTGATTGACTACCATGCAAGTTGCAACCAAATAATTAATTTTGACATTGTAACCAGGAGTCTGCCATAAAAAACAAAATCTTATCCCACCAGGGTGAATTCCAAAATCTGCCATAAAGATGCAAGTTTTTGCACCCGTATAAATGGATTGTTGACAAAGTGTTGTGCTGACCCCTTTAATTAGTTATCTGTGTTGCTGATTTTGGACATTTAGTGTTGTCTAAAGATGTTCTATACCACCCCATGTTCCCATTTATGAACATGTTTGAGTCACTGCTAAGCTGCATTTCTTCCTGATAGATTACTGAAGCCAATTCTGGTGTTTCTTCTCATTTTCAATGGATGAAGTTATAATAAAGCTTGCACTAGTACATAATGGTTTAAAATCCCATGTCCACTTTCAACTTCTAATACACTTTGTGTTACAGGTCTTGAACCTAGTAATTGATGCCTTAACTCATGAGGATGCCAGGGTACGTACTGCAGCTTGCATTTGCTTGAGAAGTGTTTCTCGCTCAATCAAGGTATGTAACATGAAATGACGTCTGGCACTTGAAGTGTATTATACTAGTGCTATGTACAGTTTAATTCTCATGAAACTGTGTTCAGAATTTGAGTGCAGGTCGTTTTATGAATGAAAGGGTTGTTTTTCCTTTGGTTCGGCTTCTCTCTGATCTTTCTACTTCTGTCCAGGTATTTTGGATGTATCTGTAATTTTCATTTCTCATTATGCCATGTTGAGTAGTTTCTAAATTCAGAAAAGGAACATCTTGCATAAAGGTGGGTGCTGATGAAAAAAAAAACAGCAAAGGAGGAACTTCTAAAATTTGAAAATTGAGGGATACATAGCAAACGAAAGATTGAATATCCATTTGTTACTTGTAAATTTAGCTATGTCTATGGTATTGCAATGAGAATTCTGATGCTTTCCTCCATTGATCTAAATTTGAAACATATATTTTCCATACATTATAAAAAGCGGTTACTTGAAGCACTGCCGTTGATTGACAAATTCAGATGATTTAGGACTGAAATGGTTATGTCTCACATTAAATAAGGTTGTCTCAGGGGGATAATGTGTTGATGATCATATTATAAGATTACATGCTATTTCACCCATTCTGTATCTTGGTCTTGCACGATATGGGGTTATCACTAGGGCTATAATATTTGTTGGGAAGCTTACCTTTAATTAGACTCAAGTCATAGTCTTGTTCCCCCTAAGACTTTTTTGTTGGCAAAAAATATTCTGATTAATTGTAATTAACAGATATGGCCTTATAAATTTTGTTGAAGCTTAGTAAGGTGATCCTTTTCTGTTTTATGTTCCAGGTTGCAGCCCTTGGTGCCATCAGCAATATAGTGGTTGACTTCTTGCCACATAAATCAATATTCGTACAATGTGGGGGCGTTAAAGAGCTTGTGCAATTGACCAAGTCAATGGATTCGTCCTTAAGATTAAATGCTGTATGGGCATTGAGGAACATGGTATTCCTTGCAGACACGATATGCAAGGAAGGAGTTTTTGTGGAGTTAACAGCATCTTCAATGGCTAGCCTTATTTGTGGTATTTATTGGTCTTCAGGTTTTTACTGTTATATTGGTAACTATTTCCAAATAAGTTGACCTTGATTGTGTATACCTTGCAGATCCTGAACCTTCTGTTCAAGAACAAGCTCTGGCCCTTGTTCGCAATTTTGTTGATGGATGTCTGTACTCTGTTGAGCATGCTTTTGCTGAAGATGGTATCATACTGGATGCTGTTGGAAGACAGTTACAAAAGTCTTCTAAAATTGAAATTGGGATACAGGTTGGAAGTAGTTACTGAAACTAATTATCATAGATTTCCACACTTTATAATCGATCTCGAGCTGTTTATCTATTACATGCCTTTTGGTTTTATTTTCCATGCAGGGGATGTATATTCTCAGTAATATTGCAAGTGGCAATGAGTTTCATAAGGAAGCAGTTATGCAGCTACTCTTCCCTCAAGACGAGAACGGGTCTCGCTCTTTCTTTGAGCAGTTTTTGCATAGTCCTGACAGTCGCTTACGCACAGCTGCAGTGTGGGTTGTAATAAACCTCACTTTTCCTTCTAGTCCTGGTGCATTTGGTCGGATTGTAAATCTACGCAGTTTTGGCATTGTTTCTCGAATAAAAAAGATGGTCAATGATTCTTGCATGGATGTGAAGGTCCTTTAATCTTTATCCTGAATTTTTTTATGTTCTGCAGTGTTAAGTAGTTGATTTGTAAATGTTCTTCTGTCGATGCAGCTTCGAGCGAGACTTGCACTTGGACAGATTATTACTTTTGGTGATAGTTAAGTGCATTGAAGTCCACTTTACCAAGTCCTTTGGCCAAGAACAAAGTGGATAAAAGGGATGTTGATAGAATTTATTTCTCATATGTTCTTTATTATACAATGTAGTCTCCAGCCTTCTGCATCAGCTTTCAATATGGTATGTTTCAATTAATGGTCTACAATTTTTTCTCCTTACACTAACATTGTTTGCCATACCTGCCACCAGTTTACTATTATTAAGTATATCCCAAGTTTCTTGACTAGAAGATGGTACTGCTTTCTAATGTATCAAATTGCATTTCTTTTTCTTTTTATTTCCTTTGCAGGTGTATCAATATGCTTTAGTTTATCTTTGAGTAAGCTCCTAAGTTGGTCTCCCATAGACTCGTGTGACCTCATAAGCTGTCCAAAGATTTTTGTCCAGTGTATTCCCTCAGAAGACCCAAAATGTCACATAATAAATTGAGATACATAAAAGATTAAATTGGGGGACAGGTATCTTTAGAGGACTAATATGGTAACACATTTAATCTTTTGAGAAAACCAGTGTAAGGGTTTACTATTTCTTCTAACCAGTCAGGGCAGTGTCAGAGCTTTGTGGTTCTGTAAGCACTCTTGGCCAGGTTACCCTCAAAATCTCTTTTTTCTTTCTTGTGCACGATATGTATTACTTTTTTTTGTAAATCAGGTGATCATAGACTCATAGTAAATTTACAGGCTTTAGTGTTGTAAGATATGAGTAGTAAATGGCAATTAGAACCGAGTTCAATTTAATTTTGGTTATATTTGCAAATAGTATAATTGTCTGTGTCTATGTTTCTGGCATTCATGCATGCCTTGTAATTTTCGTTTTCTAGGTTTTATTTATGAATTCCTTGATCTTTAGTTAATAAAGTTCATGAATGTTACATGCCAATATTTTGTATGAGAACAATTTTTAAAGGAAGTTTATTCTCGTTTTCAAAATATTGTCAATTTAGAAAGAAAAATTCATAAATATTTATGGGGGATGACCATGACTATGGTGATGGTGATCACGATTCATGGTGGTAGTGGCTATATTTGGTGAGGATGCAAGGACAAGTTATGATCGGTAAGTGTTTTTTTTATTATTATTATTACATTTAGGAATTCTGTTCTTGAAAATTGAAAAAAGGGCGCCCACCCAAGCTCTCCATCCATTTGAGGACGTTTTACGGTCCAAAAAGCTTAACAATATTTCTCGATTATGTTGTGTTGAGCATTTTTGGTCAGCTTCATGGACATGTCATTTACAGATGCAGATAACAAATTGACCATTGATTTTGAGGATAAAACCTCTTTTCCAGCCACTGCCAAAGATGAAGAATGAGCAACTTTGTTCATTCATCTTTCTCTTCCGTGGTCTTCATGTTGTTCCAAAATGCATATTCATAGGACTTTTAATACCCAGAATTAGCTTCCTGGAATGGTTGTCTGAAAACGGTTGTATTTTTAGTCTCTTTTTCCTTTTTTTCTTTCTTTCTTGATAGCTTCATCTTCTTTCTATGATCTAATTTGTGCTTAATTCATTAACACGAACTGAATTACAAAAAAGTACCAAATTTTTACATGGTGAAATTAATTACTCTGGTGTATAGAAGTGGTACTCTCTCCCATTTTCCGTGACGTTAGTTACAAATAATTACTATAATAGATTTATTCATGGTCCATCAGTGATAGTCAATGGTATGGATTGGGATATCATGGAAAAAACATGTTCAATTTGACATTAGAATTTATACTATTGTTTAAAAGAACCTCTTAGACGGTTTTAGAAACTTGAAAAGTTTAGACCAGAAATGTCTTATAAATGTTGACGAAACAGACTCATCCTGCCATATTGGGCACATGCTAGAGGATAGTCACTTGAAGCTTTTAGTATGGATGAGATTCATTTTTAGAACTTTGTATTAATGTATGAAAGTTCTCATACTTATTTGGAGGGTCCAATATCTCCCGAAGTCTATTTCAGAAAACAAATATATAAAGAGAGAATGTCTATGTATTAATCACAGATTTTTTTTATTCACATATCTGAAAAAATAAAATTTATCGGGAAACTTGAAATTTGTTATATTTCTTCCTTTTCGTGACATTTAGGAGTTGTATTTGTATAGTTCAAATATACTATCATCTTATAATATTTGTAATAGAACACTTTTGGTTTTAGATTTCACAGGATTAAGTATTACTCTGTTCGAACAACACCTAAATCACCTCGTGAAGGAATTTTTTTTTTTAAATTGTATTCTACTTTAAAGTATTTTTAATATATTTACCACGTCAAAGGGTTGTATGAACCGTAGAATGTTTAAGACATACTAAAAATATTGATATTCTAAAAATTTAATTTCTCTCTTATAAACTAGAATTATTTAGAAGGCAAACAGTTTTTGAAAAATAAATGCTATGCTTAATATCTATAATGTATGTATAATTATAAATTTAATAAAAAAACAAAATAAATGTAATTACTTAAACAGATAAAAACTCTTATGCGATAAAAAAAATATAACAGTACAGAACCAATTCGTTTTATTTAATGCAAATATTAAAAATAATAAAATTAAAAACAAATGTTTAAAGTTTAAATGAAAAACAATTTAAAATAAAAATTAAAGCATTTAAATAATTGATTGAAAATAAACATAAATATTGTATGGAAAAAGGTTTATAATAACGTATCCTTTGTGATTTTATATTTAGTAGCCAGTTCAATCTTAACTTTACCATTCACTATTTCAAGCCGTTAATTTTGAAGCCGAGATGGCTCCTGATCTAGCGATAAATAATGGTTTGTGCACAACATAAAATGGATAATGAATTTAACAAGGTAATTTTCAGACACTTGCAAATTCATTTGAAACTACCGATATATAATGGACCGTGTATTTAACGAGGTGCTATTATATACATAATTTACATAACGTAAAACTGAGAATCCTATTAAAGGAAAACGACAGAAATAACAATTTTGGAAGCAAAACAGATTGATGTTGAAACAAAAAAATATACCCAGACTAGGAAGAGGCTCAAGACAGAAACTAAAAAGTGAGAAGAATTATCAGCCAACTTTTTCAGTGTTTGTGTCATCTGAGGGCCATATTACTGTCTCCATCAGCCGTTCCCTCATTAACTCCAAGTTTTCATCAGAGATTTCCTTGTATATCTCTGCATGGTCACATTTCTGCACAAACAATGCTTCTAAAGTTAAGTACATCGTACCTTCACTTTTTATGAAAAATATTATTTGACACATCTAAATTTTTTACATTTGATATTATTTTTACTTACTTTTTATTCTCTTTTTTCTTGAAAAACTTAAAAACTTTACACTTTTTAGACCATTTTATCCATGTATCATGTGTTAAATGAATGTAAAAGTGTGTCATGACATCATTTCTCCACTTTTATAGATGAAAAATATACTTTAACACAAATTTTTTACATTCATTTGACGTCGAATATAAGGATAAAATGGTTATAAAAGTATAAATTTTTTTATTTTTTTAAGAAAGAAAAGAGTAAAATGTAGAGAAGGATAATATCGAATGAATGTAAAAAATTTAAGTGTGTCAAAAAATTATTTTTCTCAATTTTTCTCAAGTGAATGTCACATGTCTGTCACTTTAAAGACACACACATTTCCGAAAGAGAGTATTCAATTCTATTACCTTGACCCATTTACTATAAAGGTGAAGCCGAGTTAGCATCACTCTTTCCGCAAGCTCTTGTTGCTCCTATGAATTGAAAATTAATCAATTAATTTTGATGTTTATCTCTACTCCACGTAGGAATTCCAACAACATACCATATATCTTTATTGAAAATTTCCAAAGAATGAACCAACTAGCTTGGCACAAAAGATTACCTTCCCAAGGGATCGAATAAAGCGTTTTCCATCTCCTGGTTTGTTTGATGCAACAAAACTGTGAACAAAGAAAGCATTGCAAACATCTAAATAATTATGAGGTAGCTGTGAATCACCATATTCTACTTTAATAATCACTCTCAACCTTCTTAAATTGCTCTATTCCTTCAACAATCATTATTTCCTAACATGTTTGAAGGGGAAGAAATATTCAATGAATTCATGTTTTCACTAATAATTGAAAACTATCACACTGTTTTATTCTGTCATGTTTTCAAGAATTTGCAAAGGATATAATAAAACTAACAAAATGTTATCCTCACCACTTGGTTCACAACATCTTGAAAACAAAACCAAAAGCACATTTCGAACTACAATAATCACATTGGCATGTAAATCTTGGTTGAAACATGTTTCCTCGAATTAATAGAAACTTGACTTACTTGTAGAACCACGTATATTTAGGAGGGTTCATCTCATACAACTGATGAAGAACAGTCCTCACAGCCTTGTATGTGAAATAGTTGAGCATTTGCTGTTTCCAATGATGCATCAGTTAGATCGCATACAACGTTTAGTGTTTTTGTATCATTGGTGATGATTAAAAGGTAGAAACGTAATAAAAAAAACATAATCTCATTGAATATAAAAGACTCATAATGAGTGAAAACTATCTTCCTCTTATGTAAAAATGAAAAGCCATTTTGTAATTTGTAGTATTACTTGCATGAGCTGTTCTTTGATATTTGCACTGTCACCATGAGATATATTAGAACAAAATGATTACTTATCAAAAGGAAACAGATCTCATCTTTGTAATGGAGACAGATTCAGAGGAGCATTTTGAGAAAATGACCATATACATCTGAAGACTGAAATTGAAGAAAAACAGAAGGATCCTGTCACATTTCCCACATATACTTTGAAATCTTTATTATATTGTACACAATATATGTATATATTGCTCTTTCAGGTAACTCTTGTTCCTTAACACATTTCACGATGAGATAAACAAATTTGCATTCTTATTTCTGATGTAAGAAAGAAAAGGAAAGGAGTTCATTTTAGAATAGTGCAGAAGGTTATTAGTTTAAGAGCTTCTTGGGACTCCCATTGGAATCTAAAACTCACAATCGTCTAACAAAAGACATTTTTTGCATTATAATATAAACTTCAAAAGGTGTGCAAGGCCTAAAATGTATTAGAGAAATTAGAATTAGAATATGCAATAAAGGAAACACTCTTTAAAAAAGGTAAAAAAAAGAGTTAGTTCTGACTATAAACCGAGTTTAGTCTCAATTTTATTGTTTCTGCAAACTCGGTTGATAAAAGGAAGATCATTGGAACTTAAACTTTGATCCAAACATGCACTAAAAGATCATATCTAAGTGTTTGTGTTATTCTTTTGCATATATAAAACATGTTACCGTTTTAACATCTTCAAAACCTTCTTCATATTGGCCTCCAAGCTCGTTGACAATGGCGACTCTCCTATCCTTACGCTGCCTCTTGCAACTTCTGCTAACAAAGAGTCTCCACTCTCTTCCAGGATCAATGAAAGAACTGCTCAACTTCATGCTTCCTCCACCATGCTTCGTCAAGTGCTTCCTTCCCATCAAATTCTTGCACAGAACAACATCTCCACCACTCTTCAGATTGACACTGGTTGTTGTGGGAAGAGCATCCACACACAAACAAGGACCGGTGTGAGATTCCACCACTGATGATCCCGATCCCACAACAGACAGAGCACCCACCATCCTCTCTCACTATTCCAATCTCCACAGAAAACCTCTTCAAGAACACACAAACCAAAGGTTCAAAATTGCGTCAAAAGACAATGGAACTATATAAATAGAGATACCCTTCAACAGAAAGTACAGCTAGGGAGGAAGAGGAATAGAGGGTATCCAGGAAAATTGGAAATTGAAGAACTTGGTGTGGTCAAAGACGCATGCAGTGTTTGTGGGAAGGTTGAACAAGAGAAGTAGCAAGCTTTTGGGTGCAAGGAAAAGTAAACTAAAACTGTAGAGGTGAGATTTTTGAAGGGTGGGAGCGAACCTTCACCAGACAAATTTTTGAGGTCCAAAACTGTCCAACAGAAAATAGAAAAAAGAAAAAAAGTGAAGGATTCAAATTGACAATGGAATCTCCTTAGATTTTCACACACACGTTTTGGAATTCATTTTATATAAAATTATATTTTATTAAAATTGAATTTAAAGTGATGTCATTTATGATACTTGATTTTCTTTTTAAAAACAAACTACTTAACAAATTTTAGTTTATATTTTTTATTCAACACTTTTTTCCCTATTAGTATTTAATTTATTTGAGGCTGTTAGACTCCATTCCTGTTATTTGAACTCAAGATTAATTGTAAACTTGAAATGAAATAAAAAAACATTCATCTAAAATTATGTTAACTGTATTTTGATTGTAACGTAAAGTGAATAGAAAACATAATAAATTCGACAAGAAAGTTAACTGTGGGGATGTGATTTGATGTGTTTGGTGGATGTGAAGCCACGTGGTTGTGAATCTTTGTCCCTGTTCCATGTTTTGCACAACTTTGTTGAAACACATGTTAGACGTAGCATGACTGAAGACGAAGGACAAGTGTGGCACACCAACCAGACTCAATGCACCGTCCTCACGCAGCCACATGTGCTTCTGTGTGCATTCTCTTTCCAACTCAACGAATGTAGCACGCATCTTGGATCACATTCACATTGCCCATTCTTCTTCATGACTTTTAAGTGTAACTCTATGCATATATTTTTATACTATAAACTTTAGTTAATAGTTAATGTCAGATTTTTAATATAATTATTTATTTTAGGCTTCATATCATTTTTGGTCTTTATATTCATCAACTTTATTTAATGTGAGATATATTTTTTTGAGGTATTGTAATTTCATAATTTATGCTTAATTTGATTTTTTTTTGCTGATGACGTCTAAATCATTAACGATATAGAATTCATGTAAGAAAAACATAATAAGTTGTCACGCAGTAATGTTTACAGTGACTAACTCACATCATCATCTCGCCACATCATCACCATCTTTTCCAAATCAAAAATCCTAATTTCGGTAGGTTGTAATTGATTCTGATTTCTCTAGGTTTTTGTGATTGAATGGAAAAAGATTTGGAGGTTTCGCTTTTTGAAGATGGTTTTGTGTCATCAATGAAGGTTGAACGAATTCGATGATGGTGTAATTTGGAATTTTATAGGTTTTCACATAAAAGTCGCGAACTAGGGTTCATGTTTAATTTGAGAATTATGAGTTTTCTATAGGTTCAATAATTTTGTGATTTTTGGAGTTTCACTTTACAAGTTCTCGCGAAATTGAAGATCTCTAGTTCGCAATGGAGAAGATCAAGATGGTGAGATGTTGATGGTGGTTCTCATGGTGCATAGCAATTTGGGTTTACGGTTTGGGTTTGATTCGTTGCACTGGAAGATTTCTCTTGCAGATTGGGTTTCTTGGTTGCTTCATGGTGGCTTGTGTGGTTGCTAATGGCGAAACTTATGGTAGTCCGATGACGTGAAGAAGATGATGACATGAGTGTGGTGCGGCAGCACGCTGGTAGAAAGAAAAGTAGGGTTCTGTCTTAGGGAAGATGGTGATGACATGACAAAATGCGTGACAACTCATTCCAATTTTTTTACATGGACTGTACCATTAACAATTTAAATGTGGTCAGCAAAAAAGACCAAATTAAACACATTTTACAGAAAAAAGAACCCACTTTGAACATTAAAAAAAATGAATCTTACATTTAAACAAAATTGATGAATATAAGAACAACAAATGATATTAAGTCTTTATTTTTTTTAATATATATATATATATATATATATATATATATATTATAGAATTAGACATGGTCTAATAATCGTGGTTCTAAAAAACAATAAATATTTTGATAACTAATGATACGATAAGTCAAATAAATAACAAATCTTTCGCTAATCAAATTCATAAATCTAATATATTATGTTAAAAAGTAAACTCTTAGTTTAATTTTAAGTTACAAAATTAATTTATAATATGATATTTGTACTCATTATTATAAATTCATTATCTCTTGACGCAACTATAACCTAATTTCACGAACAATCTCATATTATAGACATGCAAAATTTCATTTAAATTTTCACCACCATATCTATTAATATTACTTTATGTTATTACATGGTCAAATTTATCATATAAAATTACTATTGTAACTGTCTTTTCAGTTTTACGGCTTCTCCGGTTTTTGGTCTCTCTGACATTTTTTTTGTCTTTTCACTCTTCAGAATTGGATATTTGTAAACAAATTTTAATGTTAGAGTTACCAGAAGAAGTTAAGTTCTATAAATGTTATAAATTTGAAAAAAATTAATCATTTATTTTGGAATGCTCATCTAGTTATATTACTTTTAATGAGTACACCTACAAATAAATAGATATCAAAATGCTTGGTTTTGATGTTGTTTTACCTTAATATTATTTAATTTTATTATTAATTGATAATTTTGAATTCATTAGGTTATTATTGATTTGACGTACATGTAAGATGATCTCGACAATAATAAACAACAAATATAAATATAAAATACACAAAATATATATAAATAATTAAAATAAGTAACTTTCAACTAAAGATCTTACTACAAAACCTAAACGATGTCGCCAAGAAAAAAAATGGCATCATCTCATCAAACATAAATGTAAGTTAAGTCAATACAAAGAGTAGTTAATTGACAAATTAGAGTTTGTATATATAAATATTTTTTTCTAATTGAATGAAAAAGTATTCATTTTTTCTTTTCCTTTCCTCTACTAAGAAAGGAACACAATAGAATCCAAAAATATGACTATGATTCACTATCATATCATAAAATAACCATAAAAAATATCATTAAATGTCTAAAATTATTTAACATATGAAGGAAACTGAATTAAATTAATCTCCAAAATAAGTTGTAGACTTGTTTTCTTTTTAGATCCAAAACAGAATACTAACATAAGTCAAGCTACTTGTCTTGTGTAGTATCACTTGCATGCTAGAAAATTATGAGATACAAGTCAGGAAAAACATCATTTAAAAGTCAATGATTGTCCATATGAGGTCAAATTTCAGGAATAACTATTTAAATTGAATGTGTGACATTATTATATACATTCAAAGTTTTATATGAAAGTGTAACATAAAGTTTATCGTCAAAATAATATATATAAAAAGTAAAAGTTACCTTTGGTCAAAGTGCTACTCTACACTCTTTTAATGACTTGAAATCTCCAATAATTGAATCAAAACTAAAGCTTCTTGCAATATCCCTTTCAATATAGACTATCATGCTATTGGCTAAAAATTCAGTCTCCATCTTATTTCGCAACTCATTCTTAATTATTTACATTATAGAAAAATATCTTTCAGTTGTAGCTATAAAAACTCGAAAAATCATGATAAGGCAAAGTAATCTATCAATCAAGTAGTTTTATTTGCATTATTGATAAATTCTTCAAATTTGAATATTGGTGAGCATCAATAATCAAATGCTAAAGTTGAAAATGGAAATTAATTTTTCCTTGCTCATTGAAATCCATGGGATAATATTTGTTACAAGAGTGCAAATTTTATCAATATTAAAAGCTTTATAAGCATCCTTAGGAACCAAAGAGTTTAGAATTAATAACTCTATTGCATGGTCACTTAATCTACAATTTAACTTTTGTAATTGTTTATGAATTATAACAAAGAATGTTTCAACTCTCAAATAATGTTTCATTGTAATATGATTTTTTTTTTACAAGAGTGTACTACTGCCTTGCTACATATGAAGCTCCAAATTGAGTCATCTCAATGTCATGTTTTTCACAAAAAGAAGTCACATTTTTTATAACTTATCCACTTTCTCTCAAGTTTTGAATAAGTGCTTTTGTAGAATAAACTAAATACATAGCATTAACTATATCTCAAGATTGTTGTCGTGTTGCTTGACAATGAAAATCTATTATCACCATAATTTCTTTCATCAAATACAAGATCAATATAAACTGAAATGAGTTCAAGCTTTTGTAAGCATTATTAGCATCACCACGTTGAGAATAAGGATTCATCGACAATAATTTTTTTCTAAAACTGAATAAGTTGCATCATACATATTTACAAAGCTACAAATAAAAGAAATATGTGAGCTCCAATGGGTATCCCGAGCTCACTTTAAAGTACCAATTTGATTTTCCCCTTTACCATTTTGAGGTTCATCAATATCTAATAAGTATAATTTAATTTGATTTTCCCCTTTACCATTTCTATTGTTATGCTAAAATAAAATAAAATTTTTTTACGACAAGTATAATTTACTTGTCATAATAGGTTGGACGATGATATTTTTATAATAAACTAAAGTTACTTATTGGTTTTATTTTTAGCTGACATAATAGCTAGATATTATGTCATTTAAAGTGATAAGATACATAATAAATGTTTTTGGACAAAACGACAAGTTTTGAAAACTTTCTCTACCTCACATACATTAATACATTAATGTACAAATTTATGGTTAAATTTAATATATGGTAAAACTAAAATTAAACATGATTTACAATGTTAAAGAAAATTAACTTAAACAAAATATATCTCATAATAAGAATATGTAATTTTTATAAAAAATATATGTAAAACAAAAACACGATTATGATATCATATTTTAAAACTTTTAATTTTAAAGAGTCATTGTCTCCATTATATTTGAAAGAAAAAAAATTCATTTAAAATCTAGTTCAAAAAAATTAATAGCAAATTTGTAAAGATTTCAACTCTTTAAACGAGTGGACTTCACCCTAGTGCACCGAAAGCCTTTGACACCAACTTTTTTGTTATTATATTTGGTTATATAACTAAAACATACCCAAGCGAGATAAAAAAATGAAAAACTTAGACCTCGATTCCTAACTGAAACCTACATCTCAAGAATAAGCTTCGATTGGTAAGACAACCCAAGCATAAAACTATTAAAAAATATTAAAGCAATATTTTTCAGTTAAACATGAGGAAAAACAAAAGCGAGAGTAGTAACGAGAGAGATTAAGACCAACCATTATAATGTAAACCAACAACCAAGACAACAATAATGTTGTAACACCCCAAACTCAACATATCAAGACCAACACAAACCTGCAATATTACGACTCTCTAACGTGATATAGTGGCAAAGGCACTAGAAAATTTTTCCTCAAAAGAACCTTAGCTCTAGGTACCATGTTAAGAAGTGGACTTTAAGTCGAACTCAACCCTACAAAACTGACTTGTAAGGTGAGGTTTGCACCCATTTATATACTCTAAATGGCCTTATCTCTAGTCGATGTGGGACTTCCAACACAACCCCTCACGTCGAGGAACATACATCACCTCGAGTGTGAGACTAGACATTAATGGGTGGTCTGCTAGCGGCCCGATAGCAGGTGAAACAATATGCTCAACAAAAACCAAATATCACTAGGATAAACTCTAACCATAGCTCTGATACCATGTTAAGAAGTGGAATTTAAGCCTAACTCAACCTTTAAAGTCGGTTTTGTGGGGTTGAGTTAGGCTTCAAGTCCACTTCTTAACACTTACTAAATTTGGGTAAGCCATGTTACATCTTGGCCAATTGTCCTTAAATGAATATTCTATTAGATTCTATATTCAAATCTAGAAAGTCTTGTTTAGAGCATTTCTTTATTCCATCGATTAGCCTCATTTTTCCTTCCATGATTTGAGAAACCACGTACCATGATATGATATGTCCAAACATCAGGTTCATAACCCTTTTGACATATTCGACCAAATAACAAACGAGCTTTGTCCACATCACTCTTGGATAATTCTTTCAGCAACATATTACAAGTGAAAATATCAAGCGTAAAGCACTTCTTTGTTAATCGTTCTAAGTTCGAAATATAATGGGTCACTCTAGGACAACCGAAAAATGCACCAATCACCATGTTAAGTGTTGAATTAGCAGAAAATTCCTCATTCCCCACTCATCTTAAATAAACGCATGTATCATAGAGTTTTAGTGAAATCAAAGAATGTTGAAGCAGTTGATTGCGCATAAAAGAACTAATTATTCGTCCTATTTTCTCGTATGTGTTAATGATACGTATTGCTTCCTGATATCTTCGCAATGAGTAAAGCTCCTGAACAATAAGCTCATAACATTCAAGACTTGGTTTTAATCAAACTCTGAACATGCTAAAAAAGAACCCAAGTGAGGATCTCCAGTAAATTGAAAAAGCGCCCTCTTAAATTATCCATTTTAAGTAAGCAGCAAACTACAGTTGTACACAATGGAAAGTTCAGCTTACGACCCTTCAATTTCATTTCAAAAAGAAGGTGAGCAGTAATATCTTTTATGCCCGACTGAACAAAATTTTTAATCATCTTAACATACAAAGCCCTGATAGCAACAATATTAAGTTCCCCATGTACCAAACAACCATTTTGCACTCTCCCAATCTGGCACAGAGCATATATGAATTGGTCATACATTGAAGCAAAGACACAATATCCCGCCTAACAGGAAGATGCATTAACTCTATCATCTCATAAATCTTGCACTCCCTACACAATGCACTCGCAAGCGTGCAAAATGTCTATTCATCACGAAAAGAACTCTTTCCAACCAAGCCTTTGACAACATTGTATGCCTCCACAACACCTCCATCTCAACACAAAGTATCAAATACTTGCATGCCAAGTGATTGAGAGACAGACCAATCTTCTATGTCAACATCATTAACATTAGGTTCTTCAGACCCTTCTTCCTGCTTAGGAGGAGGAACAGAAAAGGGAATTCTACCCTTTATCCTTTTTCTTAACTGTAAACACAAATGCTTTGTTGCTAAACCCCTCAATATAGGAATCTTGCAATCTCAAAATTTTCAATTTCGGCATTTGACAAATAAAGTTATTTAAGGTTGCAGGGTCAAGGTGGAAGGTCGGGGCAGAGGTGGTGGTGTTGGGAGTGGAGGCCGAGGCGGAGAGATGGAGAAGGGTCGTATGTGATGCACAAAGGGACAAGGATCCATGGTGATGAAGAGAAAATGACCAAAGCATTTTCACTTAAATTTCAGATTTTCAATTTCTAATAAGGCATGAAATGTGGCACATCGTTAGCCAACTCACTGAAAATTTAATGGCGTTGGTTTTGAAGGACGAAATATTACAGTTTCTTTAAGGACAATGATCAAAGTGAATCAAAGTTTGAAAGAGAGACTAAATCTAATGGCGTTGGTTTTGGAGGACGAAATATTTAACCTTTTTTTTAATTTTAGTGATATAATCACATGGCTTAGTTTAGTTTAGTTTGGATAAGCAATTGTATGCTACTGCGGAACATATCTTCGTACATATATATTATGGTTTTGGTGCATAAAAAAAAAGAATTTGGATTCAGTATTGTGGGACCGTGATGGGTTTAATGCATGACATATAATGGGTTGCTATAATGGTTAGGCTTGAAATTTAGTTCAAGGTATCTTATGATTTGCTATAATGTTAAGCTTCTAGAAATATTTTTTTAAAGATTGGCACATGGTATTGATGGAAAGCTAACATATGATTTATTGCTTTTGACATATATTATTTTGATTTAACCTAGTTGGTGCACTATTTTTCTTATAGTATTAGTACAATGTCAATTCTGATTTAAAAACAATATGAGTGTAGGCAATGTTACGTAATTACTCGAACAAATAAATTTGGCTTTCCACCTAATGATATTGATAGTACTCTAAATCTGAAAGTAGAGAACATGTCATTATATGTTTGTATGTGGATGACATGTTAATTTTTTGTACATGCAATGAGATTGTCGCTAAAACTAAATTGTTTCTAGGATCAAATTTTGAAATGAAAGACATGGGTGAAACTAATGTGATTTTAGGTATTAGAATCATAATGAAGATAGATAATATATTACTATTCCAAGAATAATACATTGAGAAACTTCTTAAGAAGTTTGGGTTTTATGACTTTAAACAGTGAGTACTCCTTATGATGCTAATTTTAAATTAATGAAAAATACGGGAGAATTTATTTCTCAGCCTTAATATACCTAGATAATTGGGAGCTTACTACACTTGATGATCTTTTCTAAACTTGATATTGCTTATGCAGTAGGTAGATTGAGTAGGTACACTCAATTTCCAAATGAGGAACATTGGGATGCACTTGCTAGGCTTATAAGTACTGAAAAGGCTCCATGGATTATGCCACTAAATATAATTGATTTTCCTTTGTATTAGAAGGGTACAATGATGCTAACTTGATCTCTGATTCAGATGAGACAAAATCCACTAGTGATTATGTATTCACACTTAGTGGTGGTGCAATTACATAGAGATCAACTAGACAAACAATTATTGCAAGATCAACAATGGAATTTGAGTTTGTCGCTCTTGAGATAACTGATAATGAGGCTAAGTGATTGAAAAACTTCTTAGCAAACATTTCACTAGGAATGTAACCAACCTCATTGGTGTCAATATTAGAAACATCGAGAGGAATAAGGTTCATACGGGTAAAAACAAATCACTTGTTAGTTCTGATAACACTAAATTGATTTAATCAATTATGTCCATTCCTATTGTGTGTGTGTGTGTGTGAAAGTTCTAGACACCACATTAAGAGGTTAAACTTTGTCACTAAAATTTTATGTGGTGAATGAATTTTAGTTTAAACAAAGTTTTTAATGATTTTCATATCCCTTATGGGTGGTGTATGATTTGCATCATACACTTGATGAAATCACCTATATGAGTGTCGAGTGGGGTCGCTTGCATGAGATCTTGGCATGATCTCTAGAACACTCATGAATATCGGGCACGCGCATGTCCTAATAAACGCAATGCAACGATAACAATAAGGATTGTAGGGCTGTATTGTGATTGATAAACCTCTAACACGCGTCAAGTATCTTTGGTTCATATAGTTTGTTATACCAACTCTGATGCATTACAATTTATGAAAACCCATGATAAAAGTTTCTTATCTTTCTTTTAATCTTTGTCTAACCATCAAAACTATCATTTGGGCTATTTCTTTATATACAATGATTTTTCAAGTTTTCTACTTTCATTATTTTGCAATACGTGAGAGATTAACAAAAGAAATGTTGGATTTGAACATGGGTGATGAGTGCATATTTATGTCCACATTTATGTTTTAAAATTCAAATTTTTGATAAGATTCTTATGCTTAAATGATTGATTTAAAGTGAATTTGTGACGATTGAATTTCTTGGGTTTGGGAATTGAAGATGTTTAAATTGTGATTCTTAGTTCCATAAATTATTTTGGATGTTCTAATGTTTATTTGTGCAGCTGAATTTAGAATTCTATTCATTTAAAAGAATGAAATTGAATGGTCAAAGCTTGTCCAATCTGATAAACTCAGGGCTCCTATGCAATTTTGAAAAGAAAGAAATGACTAAAGTGCAATTTGAGGAAAATTTATGGACTTCTGTGCAATTTTTGAATAAAATAAAAGGGGTTGACATGTAATTTAGGGCAAGTTTAAATCTGTTAGATATTTTAAAAGATAATTTGGAGAAAATATATCTTAAGATATTGTATTTGATATTGTTAAATAATTACCTTATTTAACTATATCAATAAATATCAAAAGATAATATTTACCAAATCTTTTTGAATCTAGGAAAGATATTATCAAATATTCTCAAAAACCGATTAAATCTGTTGAATAGTTGGAAGATATTAGATATAGGTTTAATCATTCGTCAGGTCCCTATTTGGAGTCGAAATCTCAAATTGGTCATTTTCTTTTTCGACGTCTCAATTGGATCCTTATTTTGTGAAAATTATAACAATTACACCTCTGCCATTAAATTAGACCCAACAACGTTAATGTTGGTTGATGTGGCATAGTGATAATTTTTTTTATTGAAGTGGACTTCTTTAATTGGTGTATATGATTCAAACGTGTCTATTTTATTTTATTTTTTTGAAAGCAAATTTTTAAAAAAGGTTTCTATTTCCATGGAACCTAGCCTACGTTGTGAAGGAGAAACATGGAGTACTGCCACGAGTTATCATGGAGACGTGAGAAGAGATGATGGTCCGATTCAGGTGTTTGCGTGAGGAAAATGAACAACTTGGTTGGCTCGCGGCCTGGTCTGTGTTGCAACGACACTGTGCGCGATAGGGGTTGCTCGAGGATGAATCATAATTGAAATTTGGGATTAGGGTTCATGTTCTCTGATTTTCTCGAATGATCTTTGGTCCTTTTCTGTTTGTAGGGTTTTGTTGGCTTACGGAAGCGCGATGCTTGCGCAAGATGTTGTGTTGTTCTAGGTGGCACGATGGTGTTCACGCATGGAGGAGATCGCAACGAAGGATTTTGCGATTTTAAGATCTTTGTGTTGCGTGAATTTTAGGGTTTTTCCTGATTTTGATTTGAGATTCTGGTTCTTTACAGTTTGCAGGTTGACGAAGATGGAGAACGAACTCGCAATGTGCTGCGAAGATGCTTGCGGTGGTGGAAGGAGTAGACTTATCATGATTTTGGGGCTTGTTGTGGTTTTCTGATTTCAAGTGGTTCACGAACATGCTTCACGGTGGAGATTGGTGATCTGATTCGCGATTCTATGGCGACTTGAGCTCGAACGTTGTTTCAGGGTGGTTACAGGAAGCATTCTTGATGTTTAATTCATTCTTTCCAGTTTGCTTTTTTAAAAATAAAATAAAATAGACATGCTAGAATCATGTTAACCAAATAATAAAGTCCACGTCGTTTAAAAATATACATCACTGTGTCACATCAATGGAAAATTAACGTTGTTGGATCCAATTTAACGATAGGGGTGTAATTGTTGCAATTTTCACAAAATAAGGTTCCAATTGAGATGTCAAAAAAGAAAAAGGATTAATTTGAGATTCTCACTCCAAATAAGGACCTGACGAATGATTAAACCTTAGATATAAGATAAAAGATCTTATCACTAGAAGATTCAGAGTCCAAGCCCAATCAAGCCTATATAAAGAGACCCAAGGAAGGTAGAAATCACAACTCATTCATTCTCAGACTCCTCCACTGGAAGCCATCATCCTCCACTCCTTTCACTTTTATTTTGCCATGTATTCTACTCCATCCATGGAGGGCTAAGCTTCTAGGGTCTATTCCACAATAATTTCATTATGGATTATGAGGTTGTTGGGCGATTTCGGCAAGCGTACCGAATCGTTCAAGTAATAAACCGGTAAGACCAGGTATCGTTTTCCCAAGAGACTCGTAATACTAGAGAATTGTGCGATTAACAACTCATATAGACTCAAGAACATAACATCATTTAAGAATATGTGCAAAAAGATAAATTCATACATAATTACAAGGTTGGACTTTGGTATTGAAGGCACTTGGAAATGGAAAAGACTAGAAATGGTATGAAATGACATTGTTAAGGTTAAGTTTCACCAATGTACTCTTGTGTATAACCAATTTCATCTCCTCTCTATCAATTTACTAAAGTCAATCCACTAAAACACTCTAGCCCTAATCCCTTAGGTGAAAGAGCCTATGTTTTCCTTATCAAACTTCAATCCCTTGGACAATCTAACAAGCAAACCCGCATTAAGGAGCTAGGATCTTAAGACAACATGTGAATCATCTTCCATCCCTAGAATCAATGACCACAAGGACTCCTATTTCAGTTCAAGGTTTCATCTTACGTCCCCATAATCCATAAAACCCCGAAATCAAGTCATGAACGTCCCCATTACATGCAAGCTTTAAGATCGGAAACAAAAATACTAGCAATTGATAGAAAAGGCATATATATATTCAAATCATTCAACAATTACACAAGAATTCAAAGGCTACAACTAATCCCAACAAGATGAATCAGGTTCTCCATTTCCATGGAGAACCCTAAGGCTTATAAACATGGAAGATGGAAGAAGAAGGAGACCAAAGGAAGAGGAGGAGATGTTCCCACAAGCTCCTCGCGCCCTCCATGAGCTCCAGATGTGAAATCGTGCCTCCAAAGAACCAAAGACCCAAACCCCTTCGCGTTTCTGGGTTAAATAAGCTCTGCTGCCACATCAGTAAAAATCGCGCCCGGCGCCCTTCCTGTCTCGCGCCCGGGCGCGAGACTATCTGGAAAGTCACGCCCGGGCGCCCCATTTCTCACGCCCGGGCGTGAAACTCTCTGGAATCTGAAAGTAGACGAGCGTCCACTGAAAATGACGAGCGTCCACTGCGCTCTGGACGAACGAGCGTCCTCTTCTCTTTTTACTGGACGAGCGTCCTGAATCTTGGACGAGCGTCTTGCTGGACGAGCGTCCTCTGGTGTGTCCAGGACGAGCGTCCTCTCCTCTGCCTGACCGAACGTCCACTTCTGCCTCTCTGGACGAGCCTCCTCATCTGCCTTCTGGACGAGCGTCCTCTATGTTTGCAGGACGAGCGTCCTCTCTGTTTTCTGGACGAACGTCCTCCATGAACTTCTGGACGAGCGTTCTCTTAACTCGCTGGACGAACGTCCATTTCTCTAAGCGAGCGTTCGTTCGCGGCTGACGAGCGTTTCTGCGTGCCTTGTGGTTGGTTCAGCTCTATAATTTACTGGAGACTCTTTCAAGCTCATTTTTAGCTACAAAATAAGGGATTATTGATGAAAGTACATCAAAGTAGCCAAAAACATAATTATTTAGAAAACAAGACAAAAGAAGAGGATTAAACAAGTTATAAGTTACAAAGGAGTTGATTTTGCTACTAAAATGATGCTTAAATAATGGTAAAATTTAGCATTATCAGAGGTTAAGTTGAATTAATTTATTTCTTTTGATTATTGATTTGAGTTACTCTTCTTCTATGTCTTTCATCTCCAAATCATATTAAAAGCAATGACTTTTGCATCATAAGGTGTTTGAATCTACATGCATATTAATCATATGAACGCGGGTGACCTGGGTTCGATCCTCGGCAACGGCGCCAAATTTGATACGCTGTCGTTGAAGCTATCAAATTAATATTATTTGTTAAGGCAACTTCAGTATTGTCAAGTAGTATTCAAGAAAGTAGATAGGGTTAAAGTAACCATGAGTCGTCTCCCAACGAATACGGAATTGTCTTTCAATATTTGAATCTTATGAATGCAATGCAATGCTTAAGAATAAAAGTGAGAAACTATGCTAATAGAATTAAGTTTGAAAAATGTTTGAAGAACAAAGAGGAAACTTAGAAACAATTATGACGAAATAAGCTAATTCTACTGCTTTTCCGAGATAGATTCATCATCGGTTATCCACAAATCATGTTCAATTGATTATTGTTCAAGTTTCAAATTAATTAAAGTACATTCTTAATTAATTTGAGAGCGATCATGCAATTAACCAAAGTAGATTCTCAATCAAATGCAAGACCTTTCTAGATTATTCACAATTAATTCAACCAAAGTACATTCTCAATCAAACTCTATTATTGTGTTTAATCATGTTTATTCTTAAATATCTTTACCAAATTAAAATCTAATTAATCAAAGTAAATTCTCAATTCATTATAGTTGAAATTATTACCACCAATCAAAGTACATTATCAATTGATAGCAAAAACTCGTTTAATCATATGAAAGTTCCTAAATTAAATCAAAGTAGATTCTCAATCAAACTATTAAACCCTTAAACTCATATGATTAATATACATGTAGATTCAAACACCTTATGATGCAAAAATCATTGTTTTTAATATGATTTGGAGATGAAAGACATAAAAGAAGAGTAACTCAAATCAATAATCAAAGGAAACAAATTAATTCAATAAAAGTGAGAGGAGTGGTGGATGTTTGCTTCCGGTGGGGGAGTCTGAGAATGAATGTGTTGTGATTTCTACCTCCCTGGGTCTCTTTATATAGGCTTGATTGGGCTTGGACTCTGAATCTTCTATTGATAAAATCTTTTATCTTATATCAATATCTAATATATTTCAAATATTTAACAAATTTAATTGGTTTTTTAGAATATTTGATAATATCTTTCCTATATTCAAAAAGATTTGGCAAATATTATCTTTTGATATTTATTGATATAGTTAACTAAGGTAATTATTTAACAATATCAAATAAAATATTTTAAAGATATTATTTTCTCCAAATTATCTTTTAAAATATCTAACAGATTTAAACTTGTCTAAAATTACATTTCAACCCCTTTTATTTTATTAAAAAATTGCATGGAAGTCCAGAAATTTTCCTCTAATGACACTTTAGTCATCTCTTTCTTTTCAAAATTGCATAGGAGCCTTGAGTTGACCAGATTCGACAAGCTTTGACCATTCAATTTCATTCTTTTAAATGAATAAAATTATAACTTCAGCTCCACAAATAAACATTAAAACATCCAAAATAATTTATGCAACTAAGAATCATATTTTAAGAATCTTCAATTCCCAAATCCAATCCTCACAGATTCACTTTAAATCAATCATTTAAGGAGAAGAATCTTATCAAAAATTTGAATTTTAAAACATAAATATACATTCATTAATAGACAACGTTCAAAAGTGAAAATGATCAATTTTTTTATTATTCATTATTGTAGGCAGAACATTATTTAGTGTTACTATAGATGAGTTTTAAAAAGAAATACTTATATTTATGATTTTGTTAACAATTTTTACTCTCTTGAATTAAGATAATTTGCATCATCCACGTATTCTTCTTCTATGTTTGAAATCTTTTATTTATTTTTCACAAGAATTTTATATTTATAACAATGTTGTTTTTATTAAATATATTTTTTCACTAACTTTCATGTACATACATATATATATATATATATATATATATATATATATATAAGTACGCCTATTTTTCAGTGGGTACATTTTAACAATGTGTATCGGGTTTTAGTAGACAAAAATACCCTTATATATCATAGATTCTAAGTTTTAAGGTTAAGGGTATTTTAATAATTTTCATTTTCAAAACTAAAAAAAAAAGAAACCCCCAAACACTTCCTCTCCTCCTTCATTCCTCTGAACCCTTTCTCTTTCATCTTTTTCACTCTAACATTTTCTTTGTCATCATATGGTGGCCCCAACCGAAAAAGTTAGAAACATGGGCGGTTAAACAATCTTACAAAAAAATGATTTTATAATGAGTTTTCATTTTATAATTTTTGTCTTATCTCATTTTATTCAATTTTCACAAGCAGGAATTAGTAATTGACCTGGAAAAAAAATTAGAAATACTTGTTGTTAAACAATTTCTTACAAAAAACTCAATTTATAATAAGTTTTCATTTTATAATTTTTTTATCTAATTTTATTAAATTTTCACAAGCATAATGACATCAAAGGAATTGGTAATTGACATGGAAAAAATTAGAACACTCGTTGTTAAACAATTTCTTACAAAAAATGATTTTATAATGAGTTTTCATTTTATAATTTTTATTGTATATAATTTTATCTAATTTTCACAAGACAAATTATTTAAAGCTAGGTGTTTCGGGTTTTTTCAATTGAGACTACAGTAAGAATGACAGAGAGAAAAAAGTTAGAGTGAAAGATGAAAGAGAAAGTGTTGAAAGGAATGAGAGAGATGAGTAATAGTTTGGGGGCCTTTTTTTTAGTTTTGATAATTAAAATTATTAAAATACCTTTAACCTTAAAACTTATAATCCATGATATATAAAAATATTTTTGTCCACTAAAACCTGTACATATTGCTAAAATGTACTAAGGCGTACGCGCGTTAGCAAACCCATATATCATAATTTTATTAATATGTTTTAATTTAATTAATCTATTTTTAATAAAAATATTTATACTAAAATTATATAAAATATTTATTTTATAATTATATATTTAATTTAATAATGTGTTATTATCTAATGATAATAATAATAGGAAAAAAAGTGAAGACGTATATATGCATGTGTTTATAATTGTGTGTCTGTTAATTTAATAATGTGTTTTTATCTATAATTGATATATTAATGTATTTATGTATGTATAAAATTGTAATAGAGTAGGTAAGGTGCTATCAATTCCAATACTTTTCATTCATACATAACATAGGAGGCACAGACAAAGAACGGGAGGAAAGAGCGGCATCGTTGTTGTCGCTTCAATTCACTGTCTTTTTCACAACCTTCTACAATGTTCTACCGAGGGTATTTTCTTTTTCTTCTCCTTCTTCTTCTTCCCCAATCAAGTTTCTGCCTTTTTGTTTTTTAAATGTTAGGTTTAGCTCATAATTTCATCTATTGAGTTTTTTCTTTTCTCTTCGTTCCATTCTGTTTAATTCTTGTGTGAAGTATGCGATTCATTTTTAATTTTTCAATTTGTTGAGACCCTAATAATTCTCTATTTTCTTTTTTGTGTTTTACGAAATCTGAACTATCTCTATTCTCCAAACTGGGCGACGCCGAAATCTGAACTATGTTGGAATTATTGAAATAAAACCCTAAATAAATTATAATTAAATAGGAAATAGGAGGGCTATTTGCTTTTGTGAATTGGAGTGACCAGTGATAAGTGATCTGTGGTAATTTAGTGGGATATATGGTTTTGAAAGTAATGCAAACAAACAAGCATGGAAGGGAGTGTTGATGTTGTAGCGTTTTAGACAAATGGTGTTTTAGCAATTATAACTGCAATGTATTGCATGCACCTTGCATTCATAATAAAGCATAAAACTGACTGTTGGGGAGGGATGAACACTTTATTCTTACCAACCATTTATCCTATAATGTTTTTTATTCAATATGATGTTATGACCTGGGGAGCATGCATTTTTTTGGAGTTGTTTTGCAGCATTGTATTTGCATATTATCCCATTTGGTTTCTTTTATACTTATCACTTTTTTAATATAATCGTTAAGAGGGACGGTGAATAATATCCTTGAGAATTTGTTCTGTAACCAAACTAAGCGGTGTGTGTAATCATTTAGCCAACTTCGCCTCGTGGGATAAGACTTTTGTTGTGGTTGTTGTTGTAATACTGTCTGTTTATCTTATAATATGTAATTCTTCCCTTTTTGTCACGACCATTGCTTACAGTCTATTGTGCTTCTTGTTATTTGCTGGATAGAACCTCTGATATTACAGTGACTCTATTAATGCTAGGAAGTAGACATTTTTCAGTCGTCTTTTAAAGAGGTATTTCGCATGCATGGGAACCTCCTGCCTAATCTTTTCTTTTTCGTGTAGATGGTTATGTTTTTTAGATAAAATAACATAAAGGCATGACAAAATGAATGTTGGTCTATGCTTTATTGAGAGTAAATATTATTGGTAAAGGCCTGGAGTAGCTTTGTTGTTAATCTATGTATTTGTGATGTTTAGTCCTTGTTTGGTCTAAGGAAACGTTCTGTTTTCGTTTTTTATTTTCACTAATTATTACAATCTTCCACCTTGTTTTAAGTCATGTTTTTATCAGAAAAATCTTTTGAAGCAGGAAACAAGTGAAAACATTTTTTTTTGTAACTATTGTGATAGAAAACCCTTAAACCAAATGTGTCCTCCCCAACTTTACATAGTCGATCCTCTAGTTTAGAATGGTCATTATAGGAACATCTGCTGGAGTTGGGTGAGAGAACAAAATTCTTATTGATTGCAGGAAACTGAACAGAACAAGGAGAAATAATTTTTGTCCAAGAATATCTCCTTTCTTACAAATCTTATGCTTTTATTATCCCTTTCATCTTTCTTTTACTAATCCTGTCTAATTAAATAACTGTCCCTAACTAATTTTTCTTCCCTTAAGTCTCATTAACATGCACCTCTCCTTTCACCTAGGTGGAAATTGGGGATTTCCCTTGTATGGAATTTCTGCTGGTCACCCAAATGGCTGGCCACAATGAAAAGCAATTCCTGTGTCTTTTAATGTACTCCTAATTAGGAAGCCAACACACTTTCTTGGCAGAAAGGTGTTAGTTGTGCTTGACTTTGCTGCTTACTAAATTGAAGCTATATTCTCGACTAACCCACCTTAGAAATGGGTTGTACCCAGGGTGCTCCTGATTGGCCAGGAGAATGAATCAAGCTATTTAAGCTTGCCAGAGGTTCCCCCATGTGAAACAATGCTCCCTCCATTATTGTGAATATTGACTTCTGTGGGTGGAGTTGTAAAGCTCCCATCCCTTGTATAGTAGCACATAGCTCCTCAAAAGCATCTGTAGAATCGTATCCGTGACCGTATCATGACTGTGTCCATGACCGTATCCATGACCATACATCTGTGGGGCATGGGGTCTGATTCTACACTTCAACTCTTAGCCTCCTGCCACCCAAGAAATACCCTCATAACTTCCTCAATGAGGTCAAATGTGCATAACGAAGGCATCAGATTCTTTGATGTACTCCTCTACAGATCCTATTTATCTTAGAGTCATTTGTGTTCCTTACAGATTTCTAATACACTCAATCCCATCATAACATTGGATGAGCTCAAAATAAGCCCTTCCAATGTCAATTATGCTGTCTTCTTCCAGAAGAATGGTAAACAGTGCAAAGTGCTATCCTCATGGTGATAAAATCCATCTGAACCTTTTTGATGGCTAAACCTGACAGACCTGTTGCACTGAAAAGAATCTGGGTTGGGTTAATCCCCGTGAAGGATCATAACTTACAAAGATGGGTTGCTTCTTCCTTTTAGTTAAAGGATGGCTCTCTGGATTTCTACTTGCCCACTTCTTGCCTGCATCAGAATGTACCTCCTCTCAAGTGGGTTGTTTGTGGTCCTGATCCTTCCAATCAGTTGCTTCTACATCCACTTTCCAGCGTCTGTTTGATGCTATTGATTTGGCCTAAACTCTTTTTGGTCCCCAAAAGGTAAGAATTGTATTTGCATGTCCCCCACGTAAAAATTGGCCAAGGCTTTCTTTTGGGACCCCGTTATTGTGACTTGTGGATCCCCAGGTTTGGCCAATTACAGGAATCTCTTGAATTGGGTGAAAGAAAAAATTATTCGTATTTATTTAATGATATTGAACAGAACAAGGACAAAAACTCACCTTCAAGCGTTTCCTGCTTCTTACAATTTTTCTATGTCTTTGAATGCCTTTTTATCTAACTAGCTTTCTAGCTATCTAACTTACTGCTCTAATCGTCCCTAGTTAGTTCCCCATCCTTCCAGTCCCAAAAGGTTAAGTAATAGTTAGATAGTAATCATTGCTTTGTTTTGTGGTGCTATCGTGCCACTGCAAACATTGTGCTGCATTTCCATAAAGTGGTCATTGCAGCTTGAAATGGTGTCAAATTGCTGTCCTACTGTGGCATCTCAACCATTTCTTTAGTCTGGGATGAAGAAAACACACACTTCTCTTTTTTGTCATGCCCATCTAGTGTTTTAGGACATTCTGGTGATTTTCATATCTCCCCTGCTTAGTTCTGACATGGTCCCACCACTGTTCTATTTCCTGCAATGCCTTCCCTGCATTTATTTTGTTCTGTTTGATTGCATGTTAGTGATGGTAAAGTAGTCAACATTTCATCCTTCTATTTACTATCCTGCTATAACTCTTTGGAATGGTTTATTTGTGCATTTATCCAAATTTGATAAGTTAGAATAAAACTAGAAGAAGATTTGAGTAGATAACTACTTCTAAGGTTATAGTTGACTCAGGACAGTTTATTTGTGCCTTCTTCTATTTATTTTGTTTTTGAGAGTAATGACTTGCACAATCTTTTTCATTTTCACTTTTTGAAATGTTGTATCTTTGTTTTTGTTTTCGTCTTTAGAAGGATGCTCTTGAAATCTTCATTGTACACCCAAAAAAACAGTATGCTAGTGTAACAAATGTTTATTACTGTGGATTTATTATGATACTTTTTTAATATTACCTTTTTAGTAGTAGATGTGGTAACTTATTTTATTGCCAAATCCTTGAACTTTTGTAGATTTCAAGGGTTAGTTGATATTCAATAAGATGTATTGACGAACCACATGTCTTGTTAGCTCCAATAATTCTATTGAAGATAATGGGATTTTATTGGTCCTTTGTGATCACATTTTTGTCTTTGGGCTTCTTTATTAATATTTAACCTTTTTGTGCTAAGATTAATTGGATATTATCTCCCTTAAAATATATAGTTAGATAAAATTGCAGAATGAAGGATAATGTAATTAATTTTGTCTCCCCGTTGCTACTGTTTTAGAGGTGTTTAATTGCTTGTCTCGTGACTTCAGCTTTTGTATTCTTGAAATGTGTGGATGGTAGATGAAATGATAAGTTTGATGTTTATTTATTTTTTAAAAACCTTATCAGAATATTTTGACCTTATTACTGATGCCCTGTATGTACCTTCAATTTTGTTTTGCTGTTAGATTTATATCTTTACAGTTACACAAAAACTAGCAGACTAGAATACAATTTTTTTCAGCCGTGAGATTAATATGAATTGAGTTTAATGTCATATGAAATGGCTAGACAGGTTTTGATTTTTGTAATGTTTATGGGTGAAAATTGCAGTAAATTTGCTGATGGTGGCGATGGGCGCGAAATGGCTGCTAAACGCCAGCGCACAGTTGATCCAGGATCCTCATTTTATGGTGCTTCCACCGGTTCCAATTTTATGTACAATCCTTCTCCTTATGGATATGTCAGCCAACCTCCTCCTCCTCCACCTTTTCCTGTTGTTCGACTACGAGGCCTTCCTTTTGATTGTACTGAAACTGATGTGGCCGAGTTCTTCCATGGTCTTGACATAGTTGATGTTCTTTTTGTTCACAAAGGCGGCAAGTTCACCGGTGAAGGTTTCTGTGTTCTGGGGTATCCTCTTCAAGTTGACTTTGCTCTTCAAAGAAACAGGCAGAATATGGGCAGAAGATACGTTGAAGTTTTCAGAAGCAAGAGGCAGGAATACTACAAGGCAATTGCAAACGAGGTTTCAGATGCCCGAGGTGGTTCACCTCGACGAAGTGCTCCCCGTGCTAAATCATATGATGAAGGAAAAGATTCAGTTGAACACACCGGGGTGTTGCGACTAAGGGGATTGCCATTTTCTGCAAGTAAGGATGACATTATGGAATTCTTCAAGGATTTTGGGCTGTCAGAGGATTCTATTCACATAGTAATGAATTCAGAGGGAAGACCTTCTGGGGAGGCTTATGTGGAATTTGCAAGTGCTGAAGATTCAAAAGCAGCAATGGTAAAGGATAGGATGACACTTGGCAGTCGCTACATTGAGTTATTTCCTTCATCACACAGTGAGATGGAAGAAGCCATTTCAAGAGGACGGTGATTCCTCTCATTTGCATGCTCCTTTGTAGTTATACTTGTTAGCTTGATCTTATAATTAAGATTTTGGTCAAGGATATATATTTTATTGCTGTATTTGTTTTAGGATCCATATACTTTTTTCCCAATACCCAGATGAGAAAATATGACAGTTGGTAAGATTGAATTTTGTGGATTTATTTATTCTTGGTCCCCCATAGGATGAAATCAATCCCCACCATGCTAAGCTTCCTTGCTGCTAAATTTCGAATATCTTTTCATAGCAGTCCTAATATCTAATAGTGGGTAAGTTAATGTTTTCTTGAAAATTCTGTAGCTTATTTAATGCTCTTGGAAATTAAAATTGAAGAAACAGCACTTAAATGTTTCTGTCCCTTTCTTGTTATGTGGTTAGGCATGCATGCAACTACCTTTGTCATATTGTTTGCCATCACATTCTTCATTTCCAACTTTGACTATCTCAACAATCAAAAAGCTAGCCACAGTACGTTGTACTTTTCTATTTAATGCTTATTGGTTTTCCCTCTTTCTTACCCTTTTACGCGCCAAACACCTCATTGGCCAGTCATTTTAACTGTTCGGTCGAAATTTTTATTTCCAAAATCAGTTCTTGAGATTGCTATTAATCTTGAAAGAGAATGCTACAAGTAATTGTTTTAATTATTTATGCTGATATACCTTTTTTAGTGTCAAATTTATCATTTAATGTATATATATAAAGGTTGTGTCAAGAGAAATTTTTCCATGGATACCTGTAGTAGAAAAAAATATGAAATAAAAGATGATATCATGTTTTTTATAAGATGAAATTATCTGCTATTATCTTACAGAAAAGCTAATTGGGGGAAGATATTTTCTACTGACTTGCCTTACAAATTTTAGCAGATAAAGAATGCTATTTTTTTTTTCTTATTCTTCTTTTTTAGTAGTGTTGATTGAAATTTTTTTTATAAATATACTTCTAAAATGTTTGTTGACAGTATTTAAGTGATATCGACAGTAATCTACAATTAGATATTTGTATAAAACAATTTTATAATAGTATTACACAGTCATTAAACTTGGTTAAAAGTGAGCATAAGTTACTCAGAATCCCTGCTAACAGTAACAACATAGTATTCCATAATTTATTGAGATTCTCCACAGTACATTGTCATGATGGTAATGCTGCAATGTTCTGAGAAGAAATTAAATTTTATTGTATGTACTGTGTAAGGAGGGACATGCAAGGATTGAAAAATTTTGGATGGATATGGAAATGTGGTCCAAGTGCAATCTGGAGAGTGTCTGGTGGCATGGACTATCAAGTGTGAACACAATCTAGCTAGCTATCAATGTCCTACTTTGCAACTCAACTATTTCTGTTTATAGGATCTAATAACTTCACAGTATAATGTAATTCAACTTAATTTTAGTAAATTAGGAAGACAAGAGAAGTCCAGTTCTCAAAATAGGACTTCATCATCATCCTTATATAGAATGAGCATGAAATTTTTATTCCATTCATCTCTACATCACATAACATAGTACTATTATATTTATATTTGTATTCATCTTTTTACTATTTCAATTATTAATTCAATAATTCTAAATTATAAAAATCACATTGAAGTTAACAGAATATTATTGTAAATTTAATATTAAAATGTCACATCTTAAGAAAATATAATTTAAATATCAAATTAAAGTACTATATAACAATGGAATAAAAGTCAAATTATTATAAAATAAAGTAAAAATGATTGAACATGTTTCAAAAAAAATATTTGACTAGATGAGATTGAGGATTTTATTTCCTAGCATGCAATAAATTGTTTCAATGAAATTAACCAAAAACAAATGTGTAATTAAAGTTGTGATGGAAGAAAAAAATACTTTAGAGATTTAGGTAAATTTAGCAGATATCAAAATAAAAATGGTTTCAACCAAATAAAAGTTTACGAAATTAAAACTTAAAATTAAGAGTCAAACATTCTTATGTAAAAAATAATAAACAATAAATAGAAATATTAAAAAGAAATATGAATAATCAAGTGTGTCTAATAAATTCTTTAATTCATTAAGAGTAAAGTATATTTTTTTTAATGAAATACATTATTTAAACAAAATCATATAAAGAGTATAATCAAAGTTATAATAAGAGAAAAATTAACTTAAAAATCTAAAGTGAATTACTTAAATTTTGAAGAAATCGAATAATTGATAGAGAATATAAAAAATCAAACTTTTTAGATTACAATAAAATTAGGTAAAATTATTTATATTTATAATCATACCTCTATCTAATTAATATATAAATTCTCTATCAAATTGAAATAAACTTCAATTATATTCATAGTAACAAATCTATTTGGCATTAGTATTAATTATTGATTAGATACATTGAACCTAATACACAAAAACACAACAAATTACTCTTAAAAGCATGTTTGTTATTTGAAAATTTAATTATATCTTATTTTTAATATGCTTTAGTTTTAATACTCAATTTTTCAGCTATAATTTTTTTTATTTAGATTTAGTTACAATATTGTAAAAATAATATTCAAAATCTATGAGAAAAGGTTGAAAATTTAAAATTTTCATAAAAATCATTTTTTAAAAAATTATAACCAAATTTACTAAACTTAATCCAATCCCATGAATGATGATTTGGATTTAGAACATTCATGAATAAATGAATGACCATTTTACTTTATGTTTTTTTAATTATGAATGTTTTAGTTTAGACAATAATTATATTTTGAATATATGATAAATTTAAAAAATTTCAATTGAATCTTTATTAAATTTTTATAATTTATAGAGTTATTAAAGTTTTAAAATTTTCAATTAAGTCTTAAATTTAGATATTTATATTAATTCTGTTACTATCTGACGAGACATTTATCTTATTACTGTCATATAATATTTATTGCAAAAGATTATAGTGACGAGATCTTTTAAAAAATTTATTCTATTTAACGAAAATTGTTTTAAATTTAATTAACATTATAAAATTACAAAATACAATATATATATATATATATATATATATATATATATATATAATATGACTACAAAATTAAAAAATTACAAAAGACAAAATTAAAAAACGACAAAATTTGCAATTTGATAATTTTATCTTCAATAATTTTACAATCTCATGATTTTATAATTTTATAATTATCTAATTTGTAGTTTTACATTTATATATTTTGTAATTTCATAATTTCGAAATTATGAAATTATGTAATTTTTCAATTTTAATATGTTAATTTTGTATTTTTGTAATTTTATAGTTACATATTTTATAATTTTATATTTTATTATTTTAATTAAATTAAAAATAATATTCATTAAATACAGTAAATATTTGAGAAAGATCTCATCATAATATTTAAGCAGAGTGACAATGTAAAATAATTATCGGGTCACAAAATTAACAGAAGATAATTGTAACAACTTGTTAAACCCTGAAAATGACATATGGAAGAGATGGATAGATGTCTCAAATAAAAGAGATTGAGCATTTTATAGAATTTTCCAAACTGCAGTCCATCTCATTTTCTCAGAATCAATATCTCTCTAAAACTCAAGCCTCTACCTTTTCTCCTCCTTTTCTCTAGAAATTCTTCATCTCTTTTCATCTTTTCTTCAACCAGCCACAGTCTGAGCAATTTTGGGAGTCAAGATCTTCTTTTCCACGATCAAAATCAAGTTTAGAGGCAGTGTTCTAGGATTTTTGTGTGTGGTGATCGCAATTCTATAATTGATTGAGCTTGATGTCCAATCAAGAGGTAAGGGAAGCTAGCTAATTTAATTACTTGATTTGATGTACGAATATGTTGTTTGATGATTATGCATGTGTATGAAATTGAATGATTTGGTATTCGGTGTTATTGGTATGAAATATTGATTATGCGTTTATGATGATTGTGTTTCTGTTTGATTCTAATTCAGTGACTGAGTGAAATTGGAAGGAAGTATGATAATAAAAAAAGAGGGATTTGTGTTCGGTTTGAGTTTGATCTATATGGGAAACCTGGGTTAGTTATTTGAAGACTTGTTAGAATCCTCAAGACACTCATAATTGTATCAAAAACTAGGAAATCTTATTCTCGGTCATTGAGTTCATGATTATGCAGAATTGACTCTCAAATCTGTGATGAAACTCTTTTAATGATCTTAGAAAGACTTATATATTCTTAATTAATGTATAGGGATGTATATGATATACGTTTGGAGGATTAGAAGTTGGGAGATTGTAGAGAAATTGGTAAGGAATGGTGTTGATCATAATTCTGCAGAATCTGTAGTTATTCTGCAGAATTATGTAGTTCGTTGAGGGTCTTTAATTGACCGTTCGACTTCTCTCTAGGACCGGTCTTAACTGAGTTCTACTTATGTGGATTTTTAGTTAATGACCGATCGGTCTTGTGTTGATATTCAAGTGAATATAACAGTCGGTCTAGACATAACATTTGATTGTAAACAGCGTTCGGTCTATCATTGGCTTTAACTGTTATTGATCGCTCGGTCATGTACGATCTCAGTAGTGTTTGATATTGTACTAAGCGCTCAGTCTCAGTAGTGCTCGATCTTGTACTAAGATTATGTTCGACCTAAGTCAATGGTATTCGATCCAAGACAATAATGTTCGTTCTAAATTATAAGTGTTCGGTATAAGATTCAAGTGCTCGGGTTTAACTTTAGTATTTGGTTGTTCTAGTGTTCGATCATAAAATCGTGTTCGGCTCATGCATGAGTCTTACTCTTTAAATGACCGTTCGGTCATGTTCACATATGGGAAGGGTTTTATCGTCCGGTCTTGTTCATAAGATTTGTTGATCTTTCCGTTCGGTCGTGCTGAAGGGTGATGTTTGTTTTTCTGTTCGGTTTGATGTTATTTAAATGTGTTATGGATGAGAAAATATGTTGGTATTGAGGTATGGTATTTATAATGTGATATGAAAGAGAATTCCAATAAGGAATGTCTAAGTAGTGGTTTCAATGTGGTGAAAGTATGAATATGGTCAGACTAAGATGGCGTTCATCCTGACATTCTAATAGTCACCGAGTCTCAAGTAGAGAATGGTGGCGCATGTGGCGAGAATAGCAGGAGGCCTGGTTGCATATAGCTTGGGGTTCCAGCTATCGGACTAAACTCATGTGTAGTTTACGGTTTCCAGTTACAGTGAGGGATAAAGGGCTAACCTCGTGTGGCGGCTTGGGTTTCCAGCTATGGTATTCATGAGGTTTCCAGTTTACCTTTCTACGAGTGCAAGAACGGGCTACATATTCATACAGTCCGGATAGTCAAAGTAAAAGTGGTCGGTTATAACATGCTTGTATGATTTCTATAGATGTGTGATTGTATTATATGTTTGTATGAATTGTATGTTTACATAGTTAATTAAATTACACTAGCTTACCCTTATTTCCTGTTTTGTCATGTTGTCCGTTCGGTCGTCTTTGTCATTGCAATGATCACCCTGTGGATGTGAGCAGAAGGTGAGGAGGGTTCTCTGGAGCAGACACTGGCAGAAGAGGATGTTTTTTGTTAAGAGTAAGACCGTTCGGTCTTGTGCTTGTTTTTGTTTTCACTGTAAGACCGTTCGGTTGATACACTTCTTGTATGACTGATCGATATGCTCTTATGGTTTGTATCAGTGTAGATTTTTGTAAAGTTTTTAATTTATGATTATTTTAGGATAAGTAAGTTAGCTTTCCTGTAACTGTTCTATTTTATTGTAAATGTAAGAACTTTTAAATATAGTTTACAACTATATTTTTGGGATGTTACATTACTTGAAAAATTTTAAAATTTTAAAAATTTAGTAGAGTACAAAAATTTAATACAGACTAAATTGAAATTTCTAAATTTACTAAGACTCAAAATTTATTAAGCATTTAGTTTAAAATTAATTAAGATGAGAAATATTATGTAATTTATTGTAATAAACAATGTCTTTTCTAATTCTTAAATAACCCTTTTATTGATACACAGTATCTATTGAATTCACTAATAAATAATTAATCTTTCTGAAGAAAAACTTAGTTGTTTAAACCACGTTTAGTGTCTCTTTCCTTTTACCTTTTTATTTATTTAGAGTTGCTTAAAAGGGCAAAGTGTAGCACCAATTTGATTAATTTCAGTACATTCTTTTAATTTGAGTCTTATTAATAGAAATAAATATATACTTAATATAATATTAAATGAAAAAAAAATAGTACCATATTTAGTATCTAGAAAATATAAATTAACACTACCTTCTTCTAAAACCACCTTTAACATTAATAAAATCAAAATTACTGTGCTTCAACAATTACCGATTGAATGAAGAGAATTTTAATAAGTTTATTTTCATAAAAGAAGACTAATTAATACAAATACCATTTTAGATTAATTCGTATATAAGAAATAAAAAAACACCATACACTATTCCCAATTTAACATGAGTTTCAGGGATGTTCATGGTTATCACCACAAAGCAAGTATCCAACTTCCATCAACTCAGATTCTGTCAATCCATCAGACATGCATGCATGCAAAGTTACCCACAATACATCACCACCTTAAATTCTTAAAGCCACCTTGTTCTTTGTTCCAACACACTATTCAAAATTTATTTTTTAAATAGAAAAAGTGACAGGTTTTTTATCTTAACCGCAGTAAAACTATCACTAAAATAATTACATTTGATAATTTATTTTTTAAATTTAGAGGTAAAACTCAGAAAGATTCATAATAATTTATTCAAAGGAGTATGAATAATATTTTTTGTGCAGTTGTATTCTTGTATTGGTCGTGATTATTTCACAGTTGTAACATATATTATTGAAGGGACATGCTCATCGAATTCTCCAGAGGTTCAGATAAAATAAAGTGAAAGACGCAGACAATTTTATAATCAAACATGTTTAGTCACCATGTTGTTTGTTGTTTTCTTTCAATTTTAAGTTTTTTTGTTATCATATTCTATTTTCAATCTGTGATTTTTTTAAATAATTTATTTTAAAAACGCTGACAGCTTTATGGAAAAACTTAAAAAAAAAAAATTATTCGTGAAATTGAAACATGCATATCTTAAGTGTAATGGTGCTTGGATGTATCTAGAATTTCAACCAATATTTTTTTCCAACAGATATATATGAACTGAACTTTGTGGAAGAGGTACATGTAAAATATTTGAAGTTGCGTCTGGTTCCAGAAAAGACAATAATTACATAGTTGTCAACCTTATTTTTAATGTTTTTCATCATTTTTTTTTCATCTTCAAAAGCACTCAGTGTTTATATATATATATATATATATATATATATATATATATATATATACACTTCGTTTTTCTTTAAGAAAAAAGTCTATAAAGAAGTTTTGAAAGTATTTTTTATACTAGTGGATTCACAAATATATTGAAAAATATTATTTATGTAATTTTTAAGGAGTCTTTCGTGTAGATTTGGTAAGAAAAAATTTACTAATATGTCAAATCACATAAGAATATTAATATTATTTTCATGAAAATTTGTCGTAGAAATTTAATAATAATTGTAAGACTTGTTAACTAAATCACATAAAGAGATTGATATACGAATGTAAAATTTTAAAAACAATAGATTTATAATTCTTTTTCCTTTTCTATGGTGTTAACTTTTATCTTCTTTTACTTAATATATTACTTAAACTTATATTTAGAATCCTCATTTTTATACAATGTATTATCTAATTCATAAGAATCTTTTCACACTAAGTCATTTTGTTTAAATATAATACATTTCCACTTAAGCAAATGTACATATATTTTCAAAATAACGATACTGAATAAGATTATTTTTTATGTTTTACTTATTAAACTTAATTATTTTTGTTATTATTTTAATGCGATAGTATCTTACAAAAATTATAATTTAACAATTATGTGTCAGCGTTAGTGCAAAATAGATCTATTAGATTGATTCTGGAGTACACAATATATTGGTTTTATAATTGTTTTAATATATGTTGATATAATATGTCAAAAACATATTAGATTGATTTTGAACCAATCAATCTAATATATTTAATCGAAAAGAAAGTGATAATATGAAAGTACAAAGGAGATAATGACAAGTCACCAAAGACCATCGATGAATCACCATAAACTAACACCAACAAATCACCACTAGTGAACCATCATGGAGAACACCGCATCCTAAACGCAAAGTACCACAAATAATACATTTAGTTGATTAGGAGACTTCGTTTGTAGACGGAGAAAACACTAAACATTAAGAAGAAACAACTAAAAAAAGTGAGATTTTTCTACAAACAAAAACCCTATGCATGTGAAAATGAGGGAAACAACCTAATTACATCGATTGTTGAATAATGACCTAGAAGAGAAAAAAAAACTTACTAAGACACGATAAAAAAACAACAAGATACATGTGACTTGGAAGAAATGAAAACTTCCTTACCTTTTCATGAAAAAAAACAATGAACCAGAAAAGAAGATGATATTCGATAAAGTAAAAATGATTTTTAATAAAAAAACATATTAAATCAATTGTTTTTCCCACCATTTAACATATACATATTAGTTCTTTTATAATTGATAATTTATATGTGCATATTAGATGAGTTCTCTTATAATTAATTTAAAATATGTTTTAATATTTATAAAATTGTTTTTATATTTTAAAAATCAATATCAATTTCAATATCTCCTGTTTTAATATCACTATTTTTCATTAGTAAAAATTCAAATAAAGTAAATTGTACTTTTTTTTTATAAGTTTCACACAAAGTTGAATTAACACAAAAATTTATTTAAGTGTTTTTGCCGACATTTTTAATGATGATGCAAAAGTTTACATACGATGTAGGGGTTGCAACTCTGACATGTGATTCGTTGCAACTCAAAGGAACAACCGACACCAATCTCTCTATATTTTGTATTTAAATTTTTGTGTGGACCAAAGGGGCATGCTCATTTGTCTCTCGTACTTCTTATCATTCATGAAAATAGTAACACTAAAATCCTCAATATTTGTAAATATTATTTGCTTGAGATTGTGCCATTTAAAAACTAGAAAAGAAAAGAAAAAAATTGAATTTAGGCATAGTTACATATGATTAGGGATTAGGTATAAGGTTTAAGGTTTACAACTTTGAGATTAGATATTAGAATGTCATGGTGGACTGCAAGTTGCAATAAAAGAAATCTCTGGGTGGGTTAAAACTTCTGTTTTTTTTTTCTATAGCTTTGTTGATTTTCTTTTAATTTTTTTCTATTATATCATCTCACACTTATATGAAATGAAAATAAATATAATTACTTGTCAGCTTTTGTGCAAATGAATTCTTCAATCCACATTATCACTTTACATATACTATAAAGAGTTAAAATTATTAGACAAATAATTATGTCAGTTTAATAAGTAATTTGGGGTTCAAGTTTTATGAATGCAATTATTAAATAATAATACAAAATATTATTACATATATTAATATAAAGTTTTTATTGGTTTTATCACTAATAATCTTATTTTTTTTAAAATAAAGTTCAAATATTAATTTAAACATTTCAATTGTGTTAATATTCCAAAATATAATTATTATTCGTCATTATATGAAAATTTATTAAAAAATAAAGAATATAAAACATGATTGTGTAATATTTTCAACAAATTAAACTTTCATTAGTCATGTTCGATCAATGATACTACTTTTTTTAAAAAATTTGATTTTCATGGTAAGAAAGTTTGTTAACTTTGACAGTAATTAATATTTATTTAAAATTTGGGTAATATAAATTTTTCTCATAATATAATTTACATGCGTTTGTATATCAATACAAATATGTAAATTACTATGTACATAGATTTCGATTATTTCAAAAATATAGTTTACATTACATAAAGACAAATTTTAAATTATTAAGCACATACTACAATTTTTAAGTGAATTATAATCTATATTATCTTGAATAATTTAAATTTTCATTCACGAAAGTTCTTAGCGTCTCTCTCATTGTTGAATGCAAATTTTTCCTCTTTCATCACAAAGACGATTTCTTCTTATCTTCTTCTTTTAACTTTGGCTTGGTACCATACTTATCATCCTTTGTTTAGGTTCGAATTTCCTTTCTCAAGTTTGCATTCATCTCTTTACTTATTTTAATGTGTTTAAAAATAAACTTTTGTCTATTTTGTGTACTAATGGAAGTTTTTTTTATAGTATTTCAACGATATTCAATTATTGGTTTATGTTGCTTAAAGAATAATTAAAATGAAACAAATATTAAAAAATTAGAAGGTTGATAGAGTATGATTATTGAAAGAGTAGTAATTTATAAGTGATAATTAATAGACTACTATTATATCATAATTTATAAGTAATAATATACTATAATTATTAGAAAATTGTAATTTATATCTGACTAGTAGACTACAATTATTGTGAGGACTTACGATTTCAAATGCAATATAAAAGCATTGTTTTAGACTATGGTTTGATAAACAATAATTTTATAACTATATAGTAAGTCCGAAAATAACAGTTGTTTATTGCCTTTATTGCACTATAGATATTTATGAAAGATAAATTTTAATTGTATAAATAGTTATAAATATTTATGTTGTGTGTGAATATATAAAAACGTACAACGTGTTTACAAGTAACATGTAATTTGATAATTTATCGTGTTTTCTTTTTAAGATTGTTCAAATAAAATGGATAAGAAATACAGTTTCTTTTACATTATACGACTTACCTAACTTTCTTCACCTTATCATTGTGAAGTTACCCGTAGACACTAAAGTTGTCTATTCTAAAAACAAATGATATATTTAGATTTTTTTTTCGAATACTGGTAAAATAAATACTAGTTATTGAGTTTAACTATTAAATATATGATATAAAAATAACTTTATTCGTTATTTAATTACATGTGATCGTTAATATATTTTTTCAAGGTAATTACTATAAAATATTACTAAATATAATATCATTCAAAATACTTTTTTATTTTTTTTTGTCATTATTCTTCTTGTTGCATTCGTGAAACATTAATCTTTCTCATGTTTTGCTAATTATATGAGTGTAGATTAATATTAGTTTTATTGTAGTTGATACAAACCTTATCTGTATTTACAGTATGATATAACTGATTCTATATATAATTTCTAACTAATATCGCTATATGCTAATGAATAATATTATCTAATACAATATTCTTTTCTCTTAGATCTTTTGTTTCTTTTCCAAATTTTGAATATGGGATACATATTCACAAATTCAGCATAAGTGTTTGGGATAAAAGATATTCAGTTCAATGTATACCACAATTTATTTTTCTCGTTTAATCATTTTGTAAACCTTTTGAGTTTACTAATTTAATCCTATTTTAATAACTAATCTATATCTACAACAACTGGTTGTAGTTAAGTAAGTAATTAAAGTAATTAAAGTACGAAGTAGATAAGTTTTGTACTGATTTCTTATTCTCCCACTCGTGTAAAATTTTCTAGAACTCTGTGCAGAGTTTAACAGCAATACCATGCTACCAATTATTAACTCCATACTCACCATAACATTACATCCTTATCTTCTTCAACTTACCTTTTTAACACAAACACTTTGAGTCAAAACATGGTGGCTCGAGACCTTTGCCTACCTAGAAACCTAAAAATTCTTGTGTTCCTAGTAATCTTTTCTTTCAACATATGTTTATCCAAACACTAATGCAAGCAATTCCAACATCGAAAAATTCTTTGGTGGTAAAACGTGTAATGGTAAAATAATAACAGAGAGAGAAATGGAATGATAATAATAGAGTTTTAGCAATGAGCACAGCCCTCCTAGGATCCTATGACCAAAAACAATAGAAAAACAATTTAGGAGTCTGATTCTGATAAGGTGAACCTATAATTTAGGGCTAAAAGACAAAACACTAGAACTACAAGACAACCCTCTGTGCCCCCCTCCTATATTTCAACCCCTAAATTAAATTAATGTTACCAAACAAACACATCAACTAGTGGGTGCATGCTTAGAAATAATAACATTAATATTTTAATGTCTGAATCACCAAACAAGAATCTTAACTATTAACTGTTGTTCCTCGGGCAACGGGCAGCTTCTCCTCCATCTACGAACCATAATGTACTAAGATCATTAAACTACAACTTCAAGAAATTAGAAGCTATGCTTACTTATTAATCATCATAATCAACCCCATTAGTTTAAACATGTAAAATATTATTACAATTTACGCAATTAAAGAGGAATTTTTCGTGCTTTGAACGAGAGAATATACCAAGAAAAATGCAGAGTTACACATGAAATAGCCTCAAGTTGTGGCTGCTACAGTGAGAGTATTGTTAAAAGGTTTCCTTTTTTGGCGACACTATTATTATTATTAAATAAACAAATAAAGTGGTAAAGATTTGATGGACGATGAATTTAAGTAGATCCTACTTACCTAGTACCCAAATTTGAATGTAAGGTAGCCATGCACAGTGCATTTGAATGTTAGCCAAGACTGAAATATGTTATGTGATTAAAAGAAAATACTGAAAAGAAAAGAAGATTCTTTCGTTTAATTACTAAGCCTTTAACACTTTTGGTAATTGATGAAATCCCAGAAATTCAAGTGAAGACATGTCCATCAATAAAGTTTCAATAGGGTCCCCAAAATTTGAATGTGCCTCTCTCCCTCTCTAACTCTCTTTGACTGCTACGGGCACCCCTGCCCGCTGCCCGCCATCATAATTCTAACATTAAGATAAACAAACCCAAATAAGGTTGTCACCAATGTTATAAATCAAAGATAAAAATCTCTACCCCCACAATTTTTCTTCCCCCAAAGAGTTAAAATTTGCGGCTGTAATCTCTTGTGAGGTGCTGCAAGGTCTTTTCTTTTCTATTTTCATAAGTTTGTCTTGTTGTGTTAAATGGAATTTGGGGTTTCTTGAGTTATGTCATTAATTACTGCAAGACTGTAATTATGATTTGGTTGGAAACTTAGGTTTGTGTAAAAACTGTAGCATACCTCTTCAGAATGCCAAAATGGGTGTTTAAAAAGCGCTTGATGTCCCTTTTAAGAAACCTTGTCTTTAAGATTCCTTGCTCCACTCTCTTGAGTTTGGCTATTTCAGTGTGCTAGTGGTGTCAGTTATATATATACAGAAGGGGTGAAGGAGAGATAGTTCCCACTTCAATCATCATTACCAAACTTCTCCACAAAACCAAACCCTCACTCTCCCTCCCAACTTTTGAGTCAAAAATTATCATTTCAAAACCACTCTTCTGCTGTAGGATAAGTTTGTGCCTTCCAAGTGTTTGGTTTGTGACCCTGCTCTGGTGCCTGCCCTGGTAAAGGTTCAATATCTTGTAGTTGCCAGCTTTTGTACATGCCAGTTTATACCAAACTTTACCAGTTCTTTTAAGCCAAACCCCTCCAGAATAAGCTTTTCCCTCCTTGTCTCAAGAAAATGGCACCTTCTGGAAGGACAACAACTTCAGCAACATCAACAAGGACAGCCTCAAAGACAAACACCACCACAACAACAAGAAGGAGGACAAGACAGCAAAGAAGAACAGCACAGTTCAAGAAGAAGCAGCAGCAGCACACAAAGAGCAACAAAAAGCAAGAGACTGAACTTGTTCCCACTGTTTTACCCTCCAGCTGCTCCTCCATAAGCTCACAAGACTCCTCAAAGGAAGTTGACATGCAAGGCTCTGAGGTCATTGATGTGTCCTTAAGTCCGTGTTCTACACCAAAGGGTCAGAAGTTTAGGATTCCTGAGATTTCGACATGCCCTCCAGCACCAAAGAAGCCAAGGGTTCTTTCCAATTGCTCTTTGCGAAGGTCTCCACTTTCATTCTTTGTACCACCTGACTTGGAGCACTTTTTCTTAGTGGCACTTCGAGATGTCTCAGTTTGATTTTGTGTGTTAATAGATGATTGAGAAAGATACATGTGTTATAGTAATAAGATCATCACACTTTAGAAGATGGACTTTTGAAGTGGTTTTAGTATATTTTCTCTTCCTGTGTACCTCTCGCTAATGACAGAGGTATGCCTTTGAGAACTTTAGATTTTCGTGTGTTCATCTTAGAAATAGTTACCACTTCCCCCCCTTTCTTCAATTTCTGCTAATTTAACATTTTGTAGGGTTTGCAGTCACTAAATTTAGCCGGGGTGGTTCCCCAACTAAATTTAGATTTTTAGCTTACTTTCATTTTTCTTCTTCGTTTCTTTTCCCTCTTATAGAAGACATGTTCTGACCTTCAAGTGTGTGCTGAGTGCAAATGTAATGGGTTTGGTTTAAGGTATGTGTGAGTGTTCAAGCTTGCAACTCAACAAAGCTTCAGCTATCAATTAGAGAAAGTAAAGTCATACACTTTCCTTTTGTATGAAAAATCCCTCTGTTTTTTTCTCCGTCTGCCTCTCATACTGCATCACTTGTTGGCAATGATACTTCTACTTTCACAGTTAATTTTGGTACCCTTTTATTTTCTATGATATATTCATGGCGACAATAAGGTAGGCAAATTGTTACCAATCCATTTTCTGCATTACTGAAATAAATAATTTCAGAAGTAGTACTCTGTACTCTGCAGTTGAATACACGCAAATTAGTATAATAACAAATTCAAATCAAATCAAACCATCATCTTCAATACCTGATATCATGATTAGACACTCTTTGTAATTAAGTGTTTGATTTTTATTTTGTAGTTGGTAAGACTAAACCCCACTAATCATTATACAGTACCACTATAGTTTGTCTTCAACATTTGATTAAATTAGGCTAAAATAGTGTATACCATAGTCAAACCAAGGGTCCACCACATGATACATGAAATTAATGGCACTGTATGTATCACCATCTCTTCCTCAAAAACAAAACTCATTTTTCACAGAAGACCCTTTTCTAACTATGTGGTTTTTGTTTTCTTAAAAAAAAATAACCATGTTACATTGTAACTCCTTATTTGGATCACATGAAGTCATAGGGATTCTACATGACTACAAAACAGAAATCTTTTAAAATGATTTTGCAATTTTGCCTCGAGACAATTTTCAAGTGGAAGCAGTGAAGACATAGGCTGTGCATAGGTTCTGTCATGACAGTTTTAGCCCTTTCTGTCCAAGTTGGAAGTTCACGAAGGCTCGAGGTGGACGTATTTGGTGTACAGATCCATTGTTTATTCATGAAAAAATCAACATCTCACGTGACACAGTATATGCAGATAATTGAGAAATACTTATCTTAATATGTATTAAGAGAGTTAATAATGCAGGTTTTGTATTAACAAATGATGTGGTTTTCTTACAGAGAAGTGGCTAAATGCTGACTGAGAAGGTGAAATGAAATGATTTTTATTAAGATGTGTGGTTTTGTGTGTCTGTGGATATGCCAGCATTTAGAAGAGAATCCAATGAAAGACTCTCGTGCGGGTGTGTCATTGTCATGTTAGAGAATCTCAAGAAATTTCTCATCATTTTTTTTTCATACTTTTAGACTTTTTCTGCTTCATCATAGTTCTCAGTAATAACTTTGGGAGTAATTATACTCTACACCCGGATGTACACTATTCCTCTCTACATATTTATAATAGTATACTTTGTTTATTTACTTTTTTTACCATATACATATATATAGAAAATATTAACTTAGAGAACATAATTAATAAATAATATGTTTTTTAAGAATATGATTATAATTGTTTATATTACCATTGTAGAATATCATCACAGTGACCTTCTTTGAGTTAAAAAATCATTTTTAAGGATTTATTTAGTAGAAAATAGATAAAGGAAATGAAGATGAGTGAAATAGAAAAACAAAAGAGTAAGAATAGAGATAGTTAGATTGAAAAGAAACATATATGAAATAGAATAAATTTAGAGATTTATTTCATTTAATAGAAATGAAAACTAATTCTAAAAATATTTTTTCAAGATTATTTAATTATAAAATTATATCATTACTAATATATTTTTATTTATATTAATAGTTTTATTTTTATTTATTTATATTATTATTCATTATTGTCATCTTATAAATAAAATGAATTGCATAATTAAGACTCTAGTGTTCTACTTATCTTCCAAGTTTAATCTCAACTAAAAGATACATTATTAATAATAATGCAAAAACATGTAAGTTTTTCCATTAAACCTTTAAGGCAAAAGATATTATTCAACGTTTAGATATCAGTATCATCATAATCATTCCTTCTTGTACATGCACAATTAAACAGTTAGCCCTCATTTATTTTAAGATCTGATAATAATCAGATAATAAATATGATAACAATGTCTTTAAGTTTTGTTGAGTCTACGAAAACATCTTGTTTCATCTTATATAAATGATTTAAAAGCTTTTTTTTTTAGTTTGAATTAAGGTACATAACATGTCTAATAAACAATAAATATTATTAAAATAAAATTTCAATAAATCTAATATTATTTTTTTCAAGAAAAAAATTTAAATATGATTTAATATTATAAAATTAACTTAAGTTAAATTTACGTGTATTTATATATTTTAAATTTGTCTTATTTTAAATTGAGAACAATCTTTTAACATATAAAAACCTAGTTATTCCAATAGAATTCCAACAATTTTTTAATGACATAAAAAGCTCAAATAGTATGATTAGTAAACCAAAGATACCATTATGATATTAGATTAGTAAAGATTTTTCTTTGTTCATACTATATACATGAAAGCACATATCCTTAATGCAAGTAAACCAAGAAAACTATATATTAGATAAATGATAATTTTTATAAAATAAAACTTTAATAGTTAGTTTTTATTTATTTATAAGTTTTTTTAACTTAAACATTAAAATATTTAAATTTTATCTAATTTTAGCAATTTTTACTTAATTTTTTCTTTTAGATAAATGAACTCATTTCTTACCTATATATTACTATTTAATATTGTATATATTGTAATTTTATCATGAAATTCTTGTCATGGGATTAAAATAGTCTATTTTGAGACAACATACTCTAACTTTTTTATTTAAAGTCTGACCTTTCTAAAACTAAATCCTTAAAATTAGGACCTATCTAGTAAGTGATGTAACAAATTATACTAATGTCTGTGTATAATAAAAAAGAAAAAATATCAGGAAAACCTTAACTCATTTTGAATGGTGTTTATTTTAGCTAAAAAGTTAATATATGAATATATTTATGAACTTTAAGAAATGGTTTTATTAGTTATACTTAAAACAGTTTATATTTGAAATGTAAAATAAAAAATATAAAATCTTCACGTTATTCAATGGTTTAATTTGAAAATTAATTACAACTTATTTTGTAAAATTATAACAAAAAATTAGAATTACAGAAGAATAAGAATATTTTTTGGTGATGGTATCCAATTGTCTGTCATATTTGTATTTCCATTATTCGTCGCCGGTGTTACCTATAAAAATACGCGCTTTTGTCTTTATCCCGAAAGACAAGCCGAAATTGAATATTACATTTGAATCTACGAATTCCATTAGGTTAAAAAGAAGAAAAAGTGGTAGGAGAATAAATTCCTATTTAAAAGTTTGAATATTTTGTTTTTCTCGGTTCCTTTTAATTCAAAGAATAAAAACTAGACCAATAACAAAGTTGAATCTCACTTTCAATCATCTTCATCATTCACCTCTCACATAAATATTCAATGTCATATCTTTAAATAGTTTTTTCTTCTAATCTCTTTGTTAGGATCAAAAGGTGTAATATCTCTAGACATATAGATAATATTATCACTATTTAATAATTATGACATATATATATATATATATATATATATATATATATATATTACGCGAATGTATATTCATGATAATAAAATATAATAAAATTATTATTATTATTCTTATTATAAAATTATATATAAATATATTTTATAAATTTATTGTAAATATTTTTTACATATTTTATAGGCAGTTTTATAATAAAAAGAATGATTTATTTATAAAAATGGTTAAATTGAAAAAAATTATCAAATTTAAGAATTTATAAAATTGATAAAATAATTACTTTATTTTAAAAAAATTAATTAAATAGTAATTTTGAAAAATAAATGTAAAGATTAAAAAGAAAATCTCTTTGTATATAAATATAGAGATAGATGAATAAAAATATAATTATATATGAAATAAAAGTAAAAAAAATATTAAAACATCTTGGTATGGTGAAAGGAAACTCAGGAACTTTAGAATTGTTCTATGCTAATTAAATAGCATGTTTTTTATTTTAGCATTAAAAACAGTTACAATAAATCTTTTATCTATATCTATGTACTAAAAATAAATCTCGAAAATCAACGCAATGATATTTTAAGTTTTAATTAGAAACTAAAGTTAAGGCTGAAAAAGAAAGAAAATGGGATTGGAATTCAATAGCTTCTTTTAAAGTAAGTGAGTGTCAACTTACATGTATTGTTTTCTCATCACACTACTTTGTTCCAATGAATCTACAGTGTAAAAAAGCTTTTGAAAATTGTTTAATATACTTTGGGTTAAAAATAACGAAATCTTTTAAAATACGGTCACATTTTTAAAATTTGATTTTGGTTTTAACATAATGGAAGTCTATACTAGTATATCTTTTAGTTTTAAGAGTATCAAAGCCTATAATTTTTCAAATAATTTTAAAAATGTCATTGGTAACAATTTTTGTAAATATTTATTAAACTATATATTTTTCGGATCTTTAAAGAGTTGATGTATATTTGTCTTCTAAGTTAAAATTACATTTTCACTAAAGTTTTTTCATTTCAGTTCTCCAATATAAGAGTCACTTTACTTCCTTCCTTGTTATCAAAAGTGAACCGCACTACCACTTTCATTGTTACTCATCCACTCTCCTACCTTTCATTTCTTGTAACCAATACAAAGTGTGTCGTTACGTTGCTACTATGAACATCCATTTTCTTTCCATTTCGAAAGCAATTATAGGTTTGTTTTTTCATTTTGCATTTTTTTTCTATTTCATAATTCTTTTTTTCCTAATAAAAATATTGTTTTAATCTCTTTTGTTCAATATGGAAGTAAGAAAGGTAGTGGTGACTCTGTTTGTTGATGAGGAGCACGATAGTTTTACAGTGGAAAATATTAAAAAAAATGAATATTTAAAAAAATATATATATAGTAATAAGCTTCGGTTCAAAAAAGAACTGAAACATAAAGTAAATAATAGGTTTTGGTTATAAACTAAAGCCTAAATAAGATATTTTTTACCTCGTCTGAATATGCTTCGGTTATAAAATCGAAACATAATCTTTAAAATAATTCGTGCGAAAGTTTTACCTTGCACTAGTATTAGCTAGTTTAATATACATGTATGTGGTAAGCTAAATTGTACATGTTATTTACATGGTATAGAAGTATTATCTGCAAAAATAGACATTAGTGCATAAAGGTTGATAGACTTTGGTTTTTCACGAATCAGAACTTATAAGTTTGTAAAATTCTTGAAATTGTCACGATATTTTATATGATTCGTTTACTCTAAAATCAAAATATATAAGATGATTTTAAAAACCAAAACTGCACTAGTGTGGTAATAATAAAATAGCAATGACGACAACATCGACAACAACAATGGTAGTGGAGGAGGAATGAGGAGAACAAGGAAGAGGAGGAAAAAAAGAAAGAGAAGGAGAAGAGAAACCAAATGTGAAAAAAAAAAAGAAAAAGAGAAGAGAGAAAGAAAAAAAAAGAAGAAAAAGAGAAATTCAAATATGATATTTATATAAATTTTATCATAAAAATAAATTGTTGACAATTACCAATAAATATTTACTAACATATATTTAAGTGTTGGTAATTATGAATAGATTTTCCTAAATCTATGAGTAAATTATCCACTATTAATAAAAGTTTGACTGTTGATAAGTCATGATTTGCAAATCGTAGATGATATGAAGTTAACTAAGTAGGAAGGGGCAGTGCCAAAGAAAGGCTTTTGATGATAAAGTGAGTGGAGCAGTTCTAAAGGTGACCCATGTGTCTGACAGAGGGTGCAAGAAGGTATCACACAACTGATACACTATACATAGATGATGATCAGACTCAGCGGCTAAAGCATCTACATAGCTATAACTTTTTGAATATTGCAATATCTGAAGGAAATTTTGCAGTCATTGTAGATATTGGTGTTCTTCCACTTTTCTTTGTGGCTACCACTTTCTTTTCTTCACACTGCTGTGGACCCTTTTTTGTTGGGCATGCATGCATCATCCCCATGCAAAATGTACAATCATATGCATGCATCTCATTTACTTTATGATGTAACTTCTATGAATTTTCATTTAGACTATAGTTCTTAATTTGCTTCTATGAGATTGTATTTTGTTTTTTGGAGAAGACAAAGTTAATTGTCTTCGTACATAAGGTTGTTTTTTCTTCACTTTGATAATTTAATTAAATTTATGAAATGCATATCGGTGTTGGATTAAAGAAAAGTTTCTATATATGTAAGATGTATATATTTGAGAAAAATAGTGTTATTGAATTAACATGTACTAAAATTGCATATTACAGTTGAAATAACTATTTTGGATGATAAATCTGATTGAACTAATAAGTTGACACAAATAATTTAAAAATAATTTAAAAGCGGGGATTGACATTTTCAATTTCTGAACCCATTTTGGTTGGACTCCTTACAGACAAAACCAGATAGGCTGGACTGCTAGTCTCTGTTTTTACAAGTTGAAAGTTAAAATGAAAAAATTATTCAAAATATTAACATTTTATATTGTATTATTTAAAAGATGTTATGATATTATAACTTAAATTATTAAATTTTATAAATTAAGTGTAAATTACAGACAAAACCAGATAGGCTGGACTGTTAGTCTCTTTTTTACAAGTTAAAATGAAAAAATTATTCAAAATATTAACATTTTATATTGTACTATTTAAAAGATGTTATGATATTATAACTTAAATTATTAAATTTTATAAATTAAGTTTAAATTACCAATTATAATGAAATAATATAACAAGTGTGTGCGTGTAAAATTTATATTTGTTATAACTAAAAAGTAACATTCCAAAACTATAACATAAAATTATATAGAGCTATCATTCAATAATATAATAAAATAGTTACTGAAAATAAAGTTAATCTTACAGTTATTATAAAGTAACCATAAAATTTAAAACTTTACAAGAGTGTTATATTATTCCAAAAATTATGTATTTAACCGACCGATTTATACTCCACTATTAACAATATTTAACAGTAAACTACTACTAAGCGGCTGGTCTTTTCTTCTTCCTCCAAAGCTTGCTCCACCGAGCACTCCTCTACCTCTGCTCACACCCAAAGGTGATCATTGCAAGAGAAAAACCGAACAGGGACATGGACAAAACAGGAAATAAGGGTAAGCTAATGTAATTTAATTATATACACATACATACATTTCACTCAAGTCTAAATAATGCAAAACCGAACACTACAACATAACAAAACCGAATACACAAGTAGTTATGACCGAACGCTATACTCATGTCTAGACCGAACACCTAACTTGACCATCCAGATTGTATGAATGTGTAGCTACAGATGTTTCTGCACATGTGGTGGTGAAACATCAAGACACCCATCAAGCTACCCCACAAGGTAACTCCAGTGAAAATTACCTCAATACGCTAAGGTTAAAGGACCTCCTACCATTCTCACACGAGTTACTCCTCTCTACTTCAGAATGAGTAATCATAGAATATCAAGATAAACACCAACTTAGCACAATATCCATATTCATACTTTATAATTCCATAACTATCCACGAGACATTCCACCCTGGAATTCTCTTCCACAGTACGTAAAACATAATCCTCATCATTTAACATATAATGTATTTCACAATCATATCATCATTCATAAAACTAAGGACTCTGTGAGCGTTGGAGACTGAACGATTTCTCACTACCTAAAGGATAGGACCGAACGGTCCATAATTAATAGAACAAAAGAAGTAATTGAACACTATTAAAGATCGACCACTAGAAGAGACCGAACACTAACACTAGCATAACTGCTAGTATAAGACCGAGCGCTAACACCAACATAACTGCTAGTATAAGATCGAGCGCTAACACTAGCATAACTGCTAGTATAAGACCGAGCACTACCCAGAACAAGTGCTAGTACAAGACGGAGCACTACTAAGAAACCACCCACCCACCTAAGACTGAACCCAGCTAATGACCAAGTACCTGAACATGGCCGAACGACCAATCAGCGCATGGTTGAGCGGTCAATAACGCGTGCTCAGCTTTCTGCATAATTCTGTAGAAATTCTGCAGAATGATGAACACGCTAGACTTTACCAAAATTAAACATTTTTCCCTACTTCTAATCTTTCTACATGAATCATATACCAATTTACACCTATCCAAGGGTACCGAAATCTTCCTAACATCCTTCCAAAGAGTCTCATACCAGATTTCACTCCAAATTCTGCATAATCAACAACTAAATGACCAAAACTCCATTTTTCTACCTTTTACAATTTTTATAGAGACTTAGGGGTTCTAACAAGTTCAATTATACATGCTTCAACTCTTCTCACTGACTAAATTCACTCATAACCCCAAATTCTCATTTTCACATACTCACTTCCTCCAAACCATAACAAACCGAACACTGATGCAGAGAACTCCAAACCGTTCACAGGTTCCAGCATTCACAATTTCAATCAAACATTCAAATTATTCATACATGCAAACGTCGAAACAGAAATTCCAAACACAGAAAACATAATTAATTTACTAGCTTCCCTTACTTCGAATAAACCAAACAAATTCTACACTTCCACAATCTTGCCTAACCCGCACATAACTTCTAAAGCATTCTACAAATTTTTGATCGGTGAAAAGTAATCAACTAGAGAATCAAAGACAAAAAACATATTCAGAGGAGTAGTTGATGAACACATGCAAGCTGAACAGTGCTTGCATGTAACAAAAAATGCACGAACCTCAAAGGACGAGGGAAGTGCAATTACCAACTCCAAAACATCAACTTGATCGGTGAAAAGAGAAGCTCTTGGCACAAGGAAGGATCAGACACGACCTGATTGATGTTCAGATGAAGAAAAAGTGAGACTTTTTAGAGAGAATTTGTAGAGAGAAAGAGGCGAAAAGAGAATTCAGAAATTTGGAAAGAAGAACTGCATGCAGAGAATGAACGAGATTTCGAAATTTTCGCTTATATACTACCACTAAGACCGTGCGGTGCAACCAGTTGCATACACCTGGTTTCTACTTTCTTTGAACTTTCTCGATCCTTACAATAATGATTTACTATAAAAGTTTGTTTAAAATAATATTCAATAATATTTATTTGAATGAACTTCATATATCTTTTTTCACAGTGTTTGATTCATCGTATCATTATAATAAAATCCATAGTTAAAATATTATTCAACTAACATATTCAAATATATTTTTTGCATTCAAACATATTAGATGACTTAATTCAATCTTAAATTTAAGATTAATTTTTCAATCTTAATCTAAATAAATATATTAGCTGACTTAATTCAATCTTAGATTTAATATTAATTTTCCAATCTTAATCTAAATAAATTAAAAAAGATGGGTGATCAATACATCTAAACATTCAACCACATAATTAAATCATTATAACTAAATAAAAGCTTATGTATATATGTAAATAAAAAACAATATAGAGAATAGGAAATGTTTCATTCAATCTTGATACAAGAAAAATTAGCTACTCATTGTAATGATAAATTATCTTTTTACAACTGAATGGAGTTTGAGAGCAAAAGAACGAACTTGAATCATCTTTCTATTTGATCCAAATGTCCTTCTTCACCTCCTTGACATTTCTTTTACATTCTTTTCCAAAAAGTAATTTTCTGAATCAAACTAGTTCTTTGTTTATAAAGAATAAAATTAGTGCTCAACATCGGCCTACAACGCTCAACTGTAGAGGTTTTCTTAAGAGTTTTCTTTTCTAGAAATATTTTCTCTAGGCTCAACTCCTCATCTTGGTGATCATAAAGGTTTACTGCATGACTTAGTGTCCAAATCATTACTCTTATATGAAGGGAAAAAGTTTGAATCTTGCTTAACCACCTTTTAGCACTTAACACTAATTTTATCACTCAGCTGCGGTAATCCTTCTATCTTTAAAAAAGTATTTCATTTTTATAAAAAAAATCATTAAACTCACAAGTAATTAATTCTCATGACCATATTTGTGTGTTTCTAAGCTTAACGAATCTAATTTACTAAAAAATGCAAAAGAAAAAAGCATCCATTAAGTGCAAAAACATATATCAAATTAAGGAATGTAGACACTTATCAATATATATTTAAAAATTAAAAATTAATATTAAAAAAAATTGTTAGAGTTGAATTTGAACACCATGTTGTTTTGATTGTGTGTTTAAACACAATAAAACATAAAACATGAATAAGCTACATCTGATATATGTGAATTATATCATGAATGTGTTTGTGCTTCATCTGATAGATGATAAACCAATGTCAAATTCCAATAGATTTGGTAGGTAAAGGAATATTCCTAAAGCTTAAGTTTGTGATGTAGGGAATGTCTTCACCATCTCTTGTTAAGATAATCATGCAATGTCCAAGCTTCATTTAAATATCTCTTGATATTCAAGTTAAAGTTGAAATATATGTCAATGTTATATGACACAATATACGTCAACTCTAGTTCAACTATAAGCCTATAGTACGGTGTGCACCTTTATGACTCTTAGAAGTAAAATGTTATGCATATGAAGATAAAAATCTAATGTATCAAAGTTGTGTAAAGAAGGAATGAGAAATTAACGTTACATGACGCCTGCATTAATGCTTCTCAACTTAAAAACTCGACAAATGATAATAGAAAGAAGAAGACATTCAAGTGAGTTAAAAGTTAATCAACAGAAAGAAAAGGTTTGCAAATATGACTTCTTCATGAGCCTATATAAAGACACTTTTTGATGAAGTAAACAATGAGGGATATCGTTTTGCAAGTGCCAAAACTCTACTGAAATTTCTCCTTACCTTAAAATTTTTTGTAAGAACAATGTTTATGTCATCTTAGCAAACTAATAAAAAAGTATAACTATTGAATATATGTCGAAAGACACTACAATCTTTAGTGAGCAAAAACTATAATCTTTTGAATACTTAAATATTGTATTTGTCTTGAATCAGGAATGACTTGTTAAAAAATTACTTGATTAAACTAAAATTGACTTGTGAAAAAATAGTTAAGTTAAAAAGTACTTAAATGAAATCAGCCGAAAATAACTAAAAGCATAAAAATGTTTGATTATACTTAAACCGTGTCAGTCTATTTAGTAAAATTTAATAATTAGTCAACAATTGAATGATAGTATAAAACTATTAAATAATTTTTTCTTTAATTTTTTATATTACATACGTATAAATGGTTAATCTAACAAACAAAAGGAAAAAAAATTAAAACTAAATTTGTAAAAATATTTTATTTATCATCTTATACTCATCTACTTATCATTTGATATATACATATGAACAATACAAATGAAAAAACCACAATTTTAAAAACACAATTCAATTTTCAATTTTTGTATAATTTCCTATTATTTTGCAAAAACTAGAGAGTGGATCAGGATTCTATCCAGTGGACCTCATTTCTGACCAACGACAAACAAATTAAAACAGGTTATGTTGACCAACGACAAAACAAATTAAAACAGAGGTTGTTATGTCCACCATTTTTGCAACCTATACTATTTTGAGTTGAAGTAATTAATAATTATTAAATGTGATGAGTGCTTTAAATATTTAAGAGCATAATATTATTGATAAAACTATAATTTCAATACTTATATAGGTTTCCTATATCTGGACATAAATAACTACAATATTAAAATATTGCTTAAACCGTAAATATCAGTCAAAAACCAACATAAACCCTCGCACACAACAACACAAAGCATATCATTCCAGATTTTCTTTTTCTAAAACATTTTAAGCCAACCCTATACAAACCATCAACTCACAAGTTCCAAGACTAAACAAAATTAAAAAATGGTATTTAACTCTAATCAACCTTCACGCCTAAGAGATATGCTAAAAATTGTATTCAAATATCAATCTTTTTTTTATTTCGTACATTTTGATATAAATGTTATTTAGTTATACGTTTATTATATATACTGTATACTGTAGTTTGTGATTATCATAATAGTAGTGCCGTGTGTATAATAATGTGTCACAGACAGACACCTTGGAATGAGGGAAAAGATTATAAAAAAAAAACTAAGTGAAGGCTTTGATTGTTCATACTTTTATATCTAAGAATAAAAAATTGGCCACTTGCACTTTGATTTAGGTTTAAAGTGGAGTGAATGAAGATTTTGTACAATGATATGCAACTATTATATAGTATTTTATTCATTAAATGACAAGCACTTTTACAACGGAGGTTGCTCAATGTAACTTTTTACCAAACAATTTTTATTAACTAGTTTGTTTGTTTAATCACATCTTTTGAGTCCAAAACCAAAAATTTAGATTGCTTAATTACCAAATTACTTTACCATCTTTCAATGTTATTGTCATAATCAACATTTTGACATGTCACCCAGTAATGTTCCAATTTATGGCAACGCGTTTTTGGATTATATGAAGCAAATAAGGGTTTCTTTCTTTCTTTCAATTTAATCCCTAAACTACTTTTTCAAAATTAATGCAAAATTAAACTAAATAGTTAAATCAACTTCTTCTTTTTTTCTCAAAACCCTAGGATTCCATTCTGCATTGTCACTATTACTAATATATGCAAAGTTCATGTTATATAATGGGTCAATTTTCAGTAAGATGCAAATTACTATAATTAATAAATATTTGTGTACCATGTTAATGTTATTCAATATAAATTAAAAATTATGTAAAGAAAGCATTGATTCAATAGATTAAAATGTATTATATTAATAAAATATAAAAGTATATATATACATTTGAAACAATGTCTTACATTTTTTTTTTCAAAAGTTAGTTATTGAATAGATAGAATAAGCTTACTAAGTCTAATGTTGATTTTTTTTGTCATTGCCTACGTTTTTCTTTATATTCACATGTGTCTTTTTTGAGACTGTCATCATTAACTATTAATTAAATATGAAAATGGGTCTTTCAAAAACTACTTGTACTTTTATTTATCATCTTATACGAGATTTGAAGTTAGAACCAAATTTCGTTGATATTCTAATGTTAATTAAATAAATTTAAATATTTAGTGAGTAAATTAATAAAAGTAAAACACTTTAAAATAATGAAAAAATAGTACTACAATGTGACAAATCATAGAAGTTATTTCACTCTAACAAATTAATGGGGATTAAAAAATGTTACAATAAGGGATAGATGAATTGAGTTAAAAAGAAATCATAATATATAGTTAACACTAGAAAGAGACAATTTATAAATTTCATTTTGATAATTTATTATAATTTTATGATCAAAATGTATTCCTTTTATAAGATTACGTTACTATGTAATTATTTTATGTGTAATTTTGTTATTTTAGTTATCGTGTGTATTGTGGTGTAAAATTTAATTTTTTTTATACATAATAAAATATATTTTACTCTTGTGATATATATATATATATATATATATATATATATATATATATATAATTACTTAAAAGAATCAATTTCAATTTTATTTTACTGATCAAATGTTACCTTTTAAGCAAATACTTTATGTGACAACTCTTATATAATTTTTAAAAGTTTTCAGGTTAGCTTATTAGAAAATTAAAATATTTATTCTTAACTTCTCTTATTAAAAATAATTACAAACAAATGCACTTTTAATTAGCAAACCTTATATCTAGTTGCCAGCTGGTCCTGCTTTTTTCTACCTGGTGCTTGTGGTTTTGGGGTATGTTTCTTTTCTGAAGTAGCGTGGTTTGAGGAAGAAGAAAGGTTTTGGCCACTAAGGGGTTTCATGCCTCAAGGGTAATTGGGAATGGGTCTTTTGGGACAGTGAACAAGACTTTGTTTGAGTCTTTTGGGACAATAATTGTAATAAAACGTCACCAGCATAGCAGTATCTTTTCCGGTGAGAGAAGGAGAGTTGAGAATTGGTGGTAGAGGGACGAAGATGTAAGGAACGAGTCAGAGGGAGAGGGAGGGAGAAAAGTTGGAAAACATGTTAGAAAATAAAAAAGTACGTGGCATACCATCGTTAGCCACATCAGCTAGTTTTTAACGTTGTTAGTTTTGGATGACTATAATCAAAGTTTCCTTAAGGAGGAGGATTAAGATGTACCTTACTTTGAAAAAGGGACTAAAAACAAATTCGCTTGATAGTACAGGGTCTAAAAACATATTTAACCCTTTAATAAATTAATCATCTTTAAATCTTTAAACCTTTAAATATGATACGATTTTGAGATATTCCTTATTACTTATAAATTCCACAGAGAAAAAAGATTGTGCGATTTCAATCATTGTTTTAATTTAATTTATCCTCGTGAGACTTTGTTCATTAATCACCTTGTCTCATCTATTTATTCTATTATAGGAGAATGTAAGTGACTACTCATCGAGAATTTCATCTCCCTCTAAAACTCACAATTTTCATCCTTGAACAAACGAAAAATACAATTTTAGTAGCATAATTGACATTAAAATTTATCTATTATGCATATATCTTCACTTATACATGTATAATTATATATAAGATTTCTCAAAAAATTCATTTTAAATCTAACTCAATCTTATAATATTAGTTTGAAATGTAAAAGTTTGTATGCATTTATAAATTCATCTTATTTAAAATTCCAACAAGATTGAATTATATTTTTAATTTTTTTATATACTTTAATTTATATTTTTCTAGACACAAAAAGAATTTTTTTATATACTTTAATTTATTTTAAAAAAAGATATTTTTGACTATAGAAGTAATATAAGTCTATGTACTAGGAAGCAATCGTGGGTTAATTGACCCAAAGCTTAAAAACGTAAAAATGTTGACTGAATAAAAAAGTAATACTTTGAAAAGCAAATGGAAATTGATTTGTGGAGATTGAGCCGTGGAAGGCATAGAGAACGGAATAAAAGGAGAATCCAATGTGGGTGTTCTTCAACTTGATTTGATAATGTGAAACGATGTATAACCAACTTCTGTTTCTCATTAGTGAGACAAAAAAGTATTGTTTGCTTATTACCATTTTCTTAACCCTTTTTTCTTCGTGCACACTCACACAAAGAAAGGGTTAGAAAAAAAAAAAAAGGTTTTCGTATGTTAAATCATGTTGAAGGGTCAATTCACCACATCAAGAGCATGCCATGGAGACTGCTTTTCTTTGTGTTTTTTCCTCTTTCTTTTCTTTAGTTTCCACTAGCTAATGTTCATAGTAACATCAAGAGCATGCCATGGAGACTGCTTTCCAGACATTATAGGTCATACTTAACAATAATGTTCAGAGTAACATTTTCTAAAGAAATTGTTCTTGCTCTTTTTGATTTCAATAGCATGAAAACATTAAAACTTTGAAACTAGCCATGGAGGAATGTCATTGTCTTCCTTCAATCATGTTGTCTAAACTCTTGCATTGTGGTTTGCTCTTTATCCATGACAACTTGACCTAGTTAACTGTATATTCAGATTTTATTTTACTTAGATAAACGTATTCGTATGTACTTTTATGCTATAAAATAAATTACTTTTTTAATATGTTGAAATTAATTTTTATATAAAATCTTATATTCGGATTTTCTAAAATTTATGGTGATCCTATAAGTCAGTTTTTTATTTATCCAAAATATTTATTAAGTATATCTTGCATACTTTTTGTTATATTATATTATTAAATGAATACCTTTATACATGTTTTAGCGTTGGTAAGAATAGGGGTATCGTTTATTTTAATGGGTTGCATTTTCATTGTCTGATCTAATGATGATTTGCTATAATGAAATCAAATTAACCCTTATTTTTATCTAAATTTATGTAAATTAAAAAAATGAAATAATATCAAATGAAAATATATTTTAATTGTGTTTTAGGCTATAATTTTTTAGTTTGACCAAGTCTATTGACTCGAGCTAAATTTTTTAGGTCGATCGTATTATAGATAACTGAACATCCAATTGTCCATCAAAATGATTGGTTAAGTTTTAACTAATTTAACATCCTTAAGTAGGTTTTTTTTTTTTATCTGGTAAAAGATTTCAGTGAGAATTCTCTCACGTTTAAAAGGAAAAAGGAAATTGCTTAATACCATTTTCGTAGTTTTTGAAGTTTTAGAAGAAAGATTGAGAGAGAAAAATATAATAGCTTTTAATACGAATAAAGAGATATTTATTGGATAATTTAACTATTAACATTTTTATTTTTTAACTTAAACCACTAATTAATATCATTATATTATTAAAAGCGAATTACTAAGTGAAACTATTAAAAACAATTCTTAAATAATTATTAGTGATAAAAATAATTAATGACTAGTGACCAATTAATATATTAATTTATAAATAAAAATTATTGATAATTAAAATATTTTCTAAATTGCACACTATAATGAATTGGCTTTTAAATTGACCATAACATTAATTACTAAGGTTTAGGTTACTAAAATATTAGTATTTAAATTGTTCAGAACCAATTCTTTGGCAGTGAACAAATTACTATAATAATCAATTTAAAAGCTATTTTTTCTTATCAATCATTTTTAGTTTATAAATTGATATAATGACTAATTATTTTTTATTATTAAAATTAATAATTATTTAAGGATTTTCTTATAACTTGAGTATAGAGATAAAAATAAACAAACTCAGCAGGCAAACTCATTAATTTAACTTAGATAACAAAAAAATAAGTTGGGACAACAACATTTTCAATTTAAGAATCCGAACTAGCCTGACTTGTCAAGCTCGACAACTTTGTAGACGAAGTCCAACTTCATTACACTAACACAGCTTGACTTCATCTTTATCATTCTTATTTTATCTTCATACCAATTTGACCTATATTTGTCTTTCTCGATTTTTTCATTATCTATGTTGAATTGAAGAATTTCTATTATTTTTTGAAAATCCGATAGCCAGATATATTCTAACATAAGTCTTTTTTTAGTTGTTTTCGTATAAAAAAATAATAAATTTTAATTTATTTTTACGTGATATTAGTTTTTTTATGAAAAAAAGGAAAATATAATAACCAACCCAACAATTTGGTGAGTCGGATTGAAAAAGTTTAACTTTGAATTGACGAGCCAAGATCCAACTCTTTTTTAACATCTAATATCGAATGGAGCTTAAATGATCGGATTGCAACTTAAGTGTGATTAAAGCATGATTTTCCAAAATCAAAACCTTTTTGAAACTTCTGTATTCCGAGATATGGATCACATGTCCTAGTGTTTCGTACCTTGTCTTATATGGTTTTTGGTAGTAGGGGTTATGATTAACATAGCCCATGAAGAAAGACTCACGTGCACTGCAAGAAGTTTATAGTATTTCAGAGCTTTTCATAAATTATTTTTTATAAAAGAATTGAAATTTTTTATAATAAAAGATAGAATTAAATATAATTTTTACCTATAAATTATTTTGACAAAAGTATGTTTTATTTTTAAATTAAACTAGATACTTATTTTCTATTTGTATTTTATAAATAATATAAATATTTCTTTTACAAATTATTTATGTATTATAAAAAATGTTAGATTATCGATAAAATTTGACTTTTAAAAGAATTGTTGGTAAAATAAAATTTATATTGATGAACTTTAACATATTAATTATTAATAAAAATATCTATGGTAATGGATTTGGATGTAATATATGTCAATAAATTATAATTTTTACTTGATAAAGTTTGTTGCTAATACTGGTATTAAAATTTGTTGATAAATTAAAATTATGTAACTTCTTTAGGTAAACTAATAAAATAGTTGTGGCGAATTTTACTGAATTGAAATTTTTATTTCATAAATAATTATAGACGAAAAGATTTATAGTAATATTTGTTGATAAAATTCGTCAATAAATATTATAATTTGATTCATTCTTTTCTTTCAATTTTTTTCTACTTTTTCTTATTTTTTCTTATTTTCATGAGTTTTGTTACCAATAGATCGATCTTAAATTCTAAACAATCATTAGTCCTAAATATTCAATTAACTTATTTTGGTGAATGAAAATTGTGAGGAACCATCATGTATAAGGATGACAAAAGAATTCGTGTCGACGAATACCTACGATAAAATTCGCAACAGATCGTTACAACCCATAGGTAACAAGTAGTGATCCATTTCTAAACGGATCGGGTACGGGTATTATACTATCCGACCGCGGATACACGTTATCCGCAAAAAATAACAATAAAAAATTAATTTATATTTTTAAAATTAAATTTTCTTTTTATTACTCTTAAAAAATGAGAAAGCTTTTCAATTAAAAGTTATGTAACCCTAATTAAAAATCCCAATTATTCAATTGTTGGTTTCTCTAAAAAACACTATTCAAAGTTTTTTTCTTCAATCTATTCTCTTTTATATTTCTCGCGAGCAAACCCAGAAATTTCAAGCTTCTTCTTTATCTTTGTTCTTGCGCAGACAACTTAGCTTGGGAAAAATCATCTGTTGCTCGCGCAAAGGAGGTGGTCTCGTGGTGACGAAGACAGCAGTGCAGTAATGGCGCGACTCTAACGATGTTATCATATTTCCTGGCGTCTCGTGAAGGCGCATGACCCTTATTGTTATTCTCCTTCCCTTCATGTTGGTTCGTTGCGCAAGGAGGGATGTTTCCTCTCCCTTCACTTTTTCTAGTTCGTCTTGCAAAGGGAGGAGGCTTCTATGTTTCGCGACAACTTCACAACACATGGGTCTGATTTTTGCATTTGGCTCATGATTTTTAGATCGAGTTTTCTTTGTTTTCCTCAATAGGTGGTGACAAAATATTGAGGGTTCTTTTTCGGGATTGAGAGTTTTGAAATTGAAGATTTAGGGTTGTTGTTTCTTGTTATTTAAGATTAGGGTTCCTACGATTGGGATTTTTCCTAGCCTTTGTAGTGAGTTTGGAGTTTATGATCTTCTTTTCTGGTTTGGGAATTTTTGGGATTCTTGGTCTTACAATGTTTTGGGGTTTTCTCTGCCTTTTTTATTTTGGAGTTCTCTACTTGCAATTTTGTTCTTGCAAATTAGGGATTATGTTAAATTTACTTAAAAAATTAAATTTTATTTTATATTATATATTTTTTCAATTTTATTTTAAAAATGTTTAAAATATATTTTTTAAAATTTTTGCAGATACTCGTAGGTTTTAAAACATTCGTGTGTATATTTTAAGTGGGTATCCGTACGGGTAATGGACAGGTTGCGGGTTGAAATTTCATTTTTCAGGTCGGGTTACGGGTTAGGTTGCGGATAAGCACTATTCATGCTTGACCCGACCCATTGTTATCTCTAATAACGTGAGGAACCATCACTCCAACCTATATTCGCATTCTCAAATTTGTGTGATTCTTACTTAAGGACTTACCGAAGGCTTCTACCCTTCGGTAATTATCGAAGACTTTTGTGCTTTGGTAGTTATCGAAGACTTCTGCCCTTTGGTAATTATCAAAGTTTTCTTCCCTTTCCTTCGGTAATAACCGAAGGCTTTTGCCCTTAGGCCATTGATAATTGTTAACGATAAACGATTTATCGACGACAAAAAGATTATCGCTAATTCGTTGATAATATCTACTATCGACGATTTTTTGACTGTTTCCGACATACTAGGACCTTCGGTAGTGTCCTCTCCTTTTTGATAGAGTGGAGAAGAAAGATCTTGATGGTGTTTCTAGTTGCAAGAGAAGCGATGTTAGCATGACCTACCTAATATCCTACGTGGTGAGCTCGATCGATGATAAAGAACAGCAGCAAATAACAACAAAGGGTAGCATTGATGGGTTGTGAAGGAGAAGATAAAGAAATATTTTTTCTTTCTTCATCTTTAACGAAACCCGATTATATATGCTGTGAACGCGAGATTTGGATAAAAAATTTATTATCGTTGATTTTACCAACGAATTTTTCAACAAATTATTTATTAATAATACATATATTCCATTATCGACAACTGAAAAAAATTATGTTACATAATGACTACAAATATTAATTGAGATAAGATTATGTTTTAATTAATTTAAGTCTTAAATATATTGCAAATTAATATTATTTCTATCCGAGGTAGAATATCCAATAGTTCTAAATTGTTGACATATATGTATGATACAATTCAAATTAATGTATATCTTTACTATTTATATTATTCTAATTGAACAGTGTAATGCAGAAAGTATTCTGGTGATGAGAGATGATTTTTTATGAGGTGTAAAGACGTAGTATGGAATCTTCGTTTTAATTAAAGGGCTAGCTAAGAGATACATGGTGCAAGGTTTAAGAAAGGAGACCTTGCCTTCGCTGTAAATGAAAAATAAAGCAAAAGCATTATAATCATATAAATATATATATATATATATATATATATATATATATATTAATCAAATGTATAATTAGTTAATATAATGTGATGTTATATGTGATAACAAAACCAAATGAAAAATACAATTCTACATTTTATGATCCTTAGTTACACCAAGGAACTTAAGAAAATGCATGGTGATTATATTCCCAGAATCAAAGATTGATATTCAGCAGATCATGATTGCACGTGGATGGAGACATGGATTTGCATGCATATTCTTAGGGTTCCTTGACCTAATACATATATACCGGGAAAGATAGGATCTAGATAAATTTCCCTTTGCATTTAAATAAAAAAGAAAAATGAATTATAAGAAAAAAAGAAAAGGAAGAAGACAAGAAGAATCGATAGATGGTTAATTTTAGACCAAGCTAAAGGATCACTCGAAAGATTGTGCCAACTTTTATCTAAACTTTTCTTGACGTATAATGTTACATAAAGGCAAAGGTGTGTGCATAGGAAAACCACTTATCTATCAAGAAAGTACTGATAACAATAGGACTTTAGACTCTAACAGCTTACTCTCAATTTCTCACAAGAATCTCACTGTTCCACGCTTAAACCCTACCCCCATAACCTCATGTTTTAATGTCTTCATAAAAAACTTAGTCTCAAATCTCAAATTCTTCATTTTAATCAATGCAAGTTTCAGTTTAGCAAATAACTAAGTGTCTCTTTAAAAAAACCTATTTTCGTGTTTCTCTTGTGAATATATAAATCATGTAATGTATAAATATATATATATATATATATATATATATATACATACTTTAATAAGTAAAATATGTTTTTAGTCTCTTAACTTTTAATAAAGATTTAAATTAATTTTTTTTTTAAATTTGGATTAATTTAGTCTTTCATCTTTTTAATGATGTGAATTTAGTTCTTTTAGCTAAATTTTATTAAGTTTATTTGATGTTTTAAATATGTTGATCAACTAATATTGAAGACAAAAATGTATCAAATAGTACAAACAACTCAGATATTATGATGAAATGTGATTGAAATGTCAAATAAATTTAACAAAATTTAGTTAGAAGAAATAAATCAACATATTTCTAGAGTTTTGAAAGACTAAAATGGTCTAAAATTAAAAAAAAAAGACTAATTTCAATTTTCACCGAAAATTAAAAAATAAAATAATATATTTAACTCTATTTTCACTTGATTTTATCTTTAGTCGATATGAAATTATCGTTATGTTCTTAATAAATTTATATGGAAGGTCACCAAAACTTTTTTTCTTAGCAACTTCAAAGCATTTCCCTTTTAATTTTCATACCAAATGAATCTTAATCAAGCATAAAATGAAATAGAGCATGTTATCAAAATCCCCTTGATTGAAAAACTTGAGTGACGAAAAACTTTACAAGGGTATTGTGGTTGGATAAATTAGTTAGTAACTTAGTACTGATCGAGCAATAACTTCTTTTGATGGAGGAAACATGGTTCAATGATGAGGGACAGAGGTTTTACATGTAAATGACAACAATTATCTTTTTCTGCTTTTATGATTGGCAAATAAAAGGAAAATGCATGCACGAAGTCACATGTACATCAAAAGAGAGATGAAAATGAGTGCCACCATGTTGCAGTTTTCAATAATGTATAATATTAAACCATGTTTAAGTGTGTGTATTTCTAAAGCAAAGCAAAGCAAATTGGTCAGTAGATTCCCATTCCCTACTTATTTACAAAAGAAGGCTTTAACACTTTAGACAAACCAATACATCAAGATTCTCTCACAGATCTATATATATATCAATTCAGCTTTTATATCCAATGAAGGAACTGCATCTTTTCTCATTCTGCTTCATTGTTTCAGTTTATGCAGCATTTTCTTCTGTGCTAAAGATAAAAAAGCAAACACCTATATTCAATCCAAGTTTTTTTAATTTATAATATGCTATACAATTATATAGTTAATTAAATATGATCTTGAACTTGTGAAGAGAAAAAATGGAATTGGAAAGAAAAACTTCACCGTAAATCATCATTTAATCCACTAAAATCTATAAGTATTTTATGATAGTACATTTGAAGAAAAACACACCTTTAACAGTTTTTGTCATAGCTAAATCAGCCAATTATACCACATTCTTGTATTTTAGTTACATTAATGCAAATTAATTGCTAACAATGACTGAAAAACTTAACTGTCTAAAATCTTAATGTATAAACTTGATAAAAAAAAGGATAAATAAATAAAGATAAACAACAGTTTTTTGCTTAACATTTTTTTTCCCTTTTGTCAAACTCTATTGACTCCTTTACGTGTACTGTTCCTTTGTTTATTATGGGCCGTGGTTACAGAATTTTGCTATTGTTGGATCTATTAATATTAAGGCTTCTTCTTCTTGCACCATACCATCGCTGTTGCTCCTACAGCTTCCACTGTCATTGTGCCACCGTTTCTGTAGAAAAGGAAGAAGAGAGAAATAATGAATTGCATACAAAAGCACGTTCCAGAAAGCTTATTTCAAAATGCATTTAATGTGTTTTGGAACCTTGTTCTAGAAATTTTGTTCTTGAATGTATCGTATATGTGTATACTAAGTTCAATAGTTCCAGGTCCTTTAGGAATCGAGGTCTAAAATGTTTTTTCTTTCATTTTTTGTGTTTTTTAAAAATAAAATTATGACATTTCAAAATGGATAATCCCTAAGAGGAAAACAACATATATTGCATTAAGAACTAATCGAATTAGAAGCAGAGTCAATTCGTAGAGATTTTTTTTATCAAAAATAATACTTTTGTAAAGGTAGGGGTGAAATTAGAAAAATGGGTGTGAGAATAGGAAAGCCCTTATGTAACAAAGCAAGAGGAAAACTAAAAGCCCAAAGCTGGTATTGGTTCGATTCAACTTCCTCTCTGTAGTGTGGTTCACTTATTTCGTTCCAAGCAAGAGGCTCTTGGATCCTGGGCAATTAGGTGAGAACACGATTGAAAGAACTTTTCTTAATAAATATATTGCTTATCTTTATATTTTTTTAGCATTTAATTGTTATTTTTTCTGCTTATAATATCACACTGAATTTGTTTTTGGACATAGGTTAATTCATTATTTAGCTCTAAAATGATATATATATATATATATATATATATATATATATATATATATTTCCTTTTGGAAATTATTTGGATGAAGCTTGATAGTGGATGAGTTTGTGAACAAGAAAAGCATGGCTTCTTCAACCAAGATGTAAATGTTAGTCATAGTGAAAACGAAGTTGAAGAGCCGCTGTAGTTATCTCTTAAATAATCCACACAAAAAAAAGGAAAAAAAAATACTGTCACAAACAATCCCATGAGATTTGTTTTTGATGAAATGGTAGGTTTTAGGATAGCATGTTCATGAGTTATTACTTCATATATAATCAGTCTAAGGAGACTTTGTTGGCGGTCTGAAGAGCTTCTTGGTTGAAGAGGCCAACAAGTTGTTTGACATAATGTCTGAAAGAGTTGCACCAAATATGTGTATATTTTCTGAACTATATGAAAGTGAGACAGTGATCCAATGGGGTTCCTTTTAAATTCATTTACCGTTGTTTCTCCATACCTGGTACCTCTGAAAATGGTGTTATGGTATTGCTCAAAGAAGCACGGGCGCTTGAATACTGGATTGTATCAAGTATCTGCCCAACACGTGCAGCTGTACTAATTTGTGGGATAGATTTCGAAAAGAATAAAAAGAAATTGATAAATGAAACTATGGAAAACATGCAGTATCCCTGGTACGACCTCATTTGTTTCTCCTCTCTTGGGCATTGTTTTCATTCAGCAGTTCCTATAGCTGATACTTAGTCTATACTAAGTTTATTTTATGTTCTGTATAATGCTTCTAGTTTTGTATCTGAAACCCACCTATTAGTGTTCGGATACTTAGTTTGGTGTGGCCTTACAGTCATTAAAAAATGTGAATTCTCTTTTCAAATTTAAATTTTAGTCTTTTTGACTCATTCCCATGTAGTTCTTCGTGCTCAATTGCATCTTTGGCATTTTGAAAGAAATGAGTGTTTGCAGTGCGCTAGTGTTTGATGAGTGTAAAGTTATTGGCTGTTCTATGACAATATCTTAATTATTTATTTTCATATGTTCTTTGCTGTTATTAGAATTGAAGCTAAAACTGGGTATATTGAATCTTGGACTTTCAGTATAATGGTGGAATTTTAAGGGGTATGAAAGGAAGACATGTCAAGGATATGTAGTGATTATTGGTTTAACCAAACAAATGAGTATCTACAATATCAGTGATTATTTGCTCGATGAATAATATATCCGTCAATCTGATTATGTGATCATAGAAATAGAACTGCTGCTTGAACAAAATTTACTTACTCAAAGTGCTTCCAGTATGGCAACCTTTGTATTTGTTTTAGATGTGTGTTTTCCAGATGGTAAATTTTTCTTCAGAAAATCTATTGAGTTTTTTCATGTGTTGTTATTTGAAGTTTACTAGTTCTTTTCTTTTTCATCAACTTTTTTTGTCGTATGTATGCGTTTAAGATGCTACACCTACACTTGGTTTATGTTTCACTACTTGTTATGTTCGTGATATTTCCTGTTGCTCAATATTTCCAATTCATATGTGATTTTAGAAACAGTCCAGTCAAGTCCAATATTGCTTTAGATTGAGACAAACGACAGTGATTCGTTTGTAGTTTGGAAAGTTGCAAACCCTTGCTCTTCTAACCATTTCCCAAACCATGGTTTACCGTTTCCCAAACTAATTGAAAACCATGGTTGTACTTCATTGAGAACTTAATGTTTAGACCAACACTGACTTACTTGTGTTTCTTACATTATAATCTTCTCAATGTCTATCTTTATGTAGCATTTGAATTATATGATTTATTTAAAAAACAACAGACAGGATGGGATCATGAAACAGAGCAGGTTGGATGTCTATTTCTGTAACCTAAGTGCTCATATAATTCAAATCACGTGTAATGAAAAAGACAAAATCCCATTTTCTAGTTTCATTGAAATTATCAGATGACAATGTTATCCATATTAAATTCATCATGTTACATTATTCTACTCATTTGATAATTCTGCATATATTTTCCGTATCTTTTCAATTCTTGATATAATGATTTTTGTGATAGCCTGAAAAATAGTAGTTTACATTTATCAACTTTCCTAGGGTGGCGTTTTTCCTGTGAGTGTGACTTTACTGATCATTGATATAAGAAAGACCAATGGCACATTCATCAAGCTTGGTCGCTATGGGCCTCAGTTTTGGTCCAATTCTGAAAACCAAAGTCAGTGTTTCTGGAAGTCTTGTTCGCAGATCTTCAGTAGGACTTCGGATTCGGGCGGTGCAAGAAAATGGTGGACCACGAAGGCTGGTGGACATCATAAGACGTGTGCCGGAGTTCTCAAGAAATTACTTCAGAAGTCCTTCTCGTAGGGCTCTGTTTGGTGGAATCTCCTTGTTGGGTGGATTCTATGTTGCACAAACAATCTCACTGTCTTTTGGAGCTCTAGGAGTGAATGATGTTATTGCTGCAGTGTTATGTGTTCTTCTTACAGAATATGTGACTAAATTCTATTACAGCCGACCAAAAGTTACTTTCCCAGTTGCTCTTCTCAACAACTTTAAAATGGGTTTCACCTATGGACTATTCATTGATGCCTTTAAGCTTGCCAGTTGATTTTCAACATCAATACAACTACTCAAGATTGAAACCTTGATACATAGCAGGCTCTCCAAAAGTTGGTTTGGTTCTGTTTAACCACTAAGCTTGTACGTGTCAGAACTGGTCACCACATAAAATCCAACATGTCATGATACGTTGTACCTGGTCACACTCCAAAGTTGGTTTGCTTTTGGTAAATGTCAAACCCTTGTAAATGTTAGAATTGGTCCTAGAGTCATCCTTACATTTCTTGTAAATCAACCCACATATCAATTATTCTTCCCTAATATTTCTTCCAATTCCTTTATAATTTGTGAGGCTATTCTGTCTTTTCACTGTCTGTTCCTGTTATGTATCTCTGTATATCTGTGCCTGACAATGTTAGATTGATGAGCCTATGATCACATTCTGGTTACATTTTTTTGGCGGACCTTGACGATAAAAGACTTCATAGGGAAGATGACTCTAGATAAATGGTATCCCATGTGATGGATAAAATATAGATTTATTACGGTTTCATTATATCCATTGTTAATCTAAATCCAATTTTTCAAAGTTTTTATTTCTGTTTTACACTTTAATACCCTACCATTCTATGGAAAATCTACATTCCTGGCTCTATTATGTTGCTGAAATAGTTGCAAAGTAGTAGTTATTGATGCACTTATAGCAAAAAACCAAAATTGTGACAACACTAATACATAAACGTAGATAGTGGAGATGTTTGGTCATCAAACCCATCAAAGTCTGAGACAAAAAACAAACTGTTTGATTTTATAGGCATGATGTTCCTGGTTTGTTGATATCATCTTTATGAATGTTAGGTGACAGTATTAAAGCTCTGGATATTTAGTCCTTATCAATGTCTTCCGAGGAATCTTCTAAACTGGGGGTCCCAAAACAAATTGAGTTGACTATCTTCATTGCTTTGGGAAAAGAGGATAAATAATTTAGTAGAATATGCATATAGGAGTAGGTATTATTCCTTTTTGTTGAATATTTATATTCTTCTACTTGCTATCGTTACTTTACTACTTAAACTTGATAAATCAATAAAAGATACTAGTTTAAAAATAATTACAAAATTTCATTCTTGGATGATGTGATTTGTTTTTTGCTGTGTTTATCTTTTAAATATTTCCTACAGATTATATTGGCTAAAGTTAATTATTTAAGAACTGATACACTCTTAAGTTAGAAGAGTATCCAACCATATCTAAAATTTTTCATGAAAATATACTTTTATCACTTAATATATTTATCTTTAAATGTTATCATTCCAAATTACATATATTTATTTAATTTGACCAAAGTTTTATGTTATAAAGTTCAACATCTGGTTTTTCTATTTATTGGTGGATATTTTCAAATGTGAAGTTATGTATCAGTAATGTCTTCATGCAAATTTTGTCATAACTTGTATTAGGTATGATTTATTATTTTAACAAATAAATTTATTTTACTTTCAAAAAGGATAAAATTTTACTTTACAGAAAATAAAATTCCGTTTTACTCGTAAATTTCATTAACATAACATTAAAAGTATTCAATCACACTGTTAAAAGATTCCGAATATAATACTAAAAATAACTTAGCAAAAGCCTTTAGTCATTCAAACATAAGTCATAACTGAACGAAATTAAACATAATCATAATTAAATTTAAGTTGTATATCATCACTGTAAACTTACTCCTTCTTGAATCTAAGTTGTATAATATGATTATGGAAAGATGTTACTTGACACTATCATTTGACAAATTTTATAAAGATAAAAGGGTTTTAATAAAAATTATATTTTTGTATGTTTCAAGAGAAAAAAAGTGAAAGATAATAAGAAATAATGTCAAATGATAATAAAAAAAATTCTGGTGTTAAAATCACATTCTCCTTTATTCTGATTTGATTTTATTTACATGGATTGTTAAATTGATATTATATGTATGTGTTGCATTAACATGTTATCATATTTTAAAATATATTCTTTATTTTAATGTACATATATTATATATTATTTATACTGTAACTTAACTTTTGAATTTTAATTTTATTGCATATATTTAATTATAATTTTTAGCAGTCTTTTACAGAGACATCTCTACTATAAAATATGTGTAGATAAGTAAAACCAATCTTTAACCTTTTTTTCTTTGAAAACAAAAAACAAATACAAAAACTCCCCACCTTTTCCTTCTTTGTTTTTATCATTATACTTCATTTGAATAAAAAATAGATTTGCAGACTAATAAAACATTATTATAAAAACAAATAATAACACGATTTATAAGAAATTAAAAAATTTACGGGAAAAATAGAAATATATTTTTTAAATGAAAAAAAAACCATTAGATAACTAAAAATACAAAATTATTAGAAAAGAATTTAATGACATACTCACAAATAAAACAAAATAATATGTTGTATATAAATATAATTATAAAATTATCATTATTTGTAATCATTGACATTTTCTTAATCCAAAAGAATAGTAAATCAAATTTAAATTTTATTATTAAATCAGTTAAACTTAAAGACCTTATTTCTCCAACTTTGTTCAAAAGTATTACATGTGTGGATTAAAATATTGTTAAACTTGTCCTTGCCCAACTCAGTTGAATTGTTTTAAAGGATGATATCATCATTATATTTCCAACTTTGTTAAAAAAAATATAAAATATTGAATTACAATGTTGTTAATTGTCCTTATCCAACAACCCAGATGAATATATTTTTCAAAAGCAAGGATGATGTCATCCTTATTTATTAATCCTATTTCTCCAACTTTGTTCAATAAAATAAAAAAATATCCTTAAATCCTACCAAGGTATGAAATTTTACTAATGACTAATGTGAGACCCTGAAAATTTCTCTGTAATTACCTGTCACATCACCATTAATACACCCCTCAATCCATTCTTATCTCATTTTAAAACCCATTTCCAAATCTGATAAACTCTCTGACATACACTGAAACCACACCCATCATTCTCTGAAAACGTACATGGCTGCACCTGCACACCCGCCACGTGTTGCAGAAGAAGCTTCCAGTTCAGAATTTAGTGGGCACGTGTCAGCTTGGGGTACGTCCGCTCAAACGAACGTGAATTTCACAAAACTGGATTTCCTAGAATTCTCTCTCTTACCTGCACCACTTATCCTCTTCCTCTGAACTCAAAACCTTCATCTTCTCCAACCTCTCTCTAGAAACCTTAAAACTTCTCTCTACTGTTACTCATTCATCTCTTCTCACCGTAGGAACGTTCCTTACGCCGTGAACTTCATTTTGGTCCGAACAACTTCAGATTCTGTTGACGACTTAGTTGAAGAGAATAAGAAAGATCTTGGAGGGTAGAAAACCATAAGTTGGGCAA
>CM050922.1:17552672-17730940 GCA_027742785.1 Vigna reflexopilosa
ATCTTGACCGTTGAACCCTCCGAGGGCACAAAGGGGGATGTGTGTTGTCTTGTAATCGTTATTTTTGCTTAATAAAATTAAACACCTTGTACATATCACCATATCTTTTGATACATTTTTTTCTTTCTTTTCTTTCTTTTTCTCATGCACTTTATGGTCTTGTTGTTGGTTCTAGGTAGGAAGTTATAAATTTGTGACTAAGCCCTTGAGGTAAAATGGAAATTAACATGAGATTTGAAGTTGACCGGCCTTCAAGTTCAAACATTTTAAAGGAAAGGATAGCCGTTGAAGCCGAGGAAGGAAATATGGATGGTCTGAGAGAACTAGTAAAAAAAATGATGACATCCCAAAAAGATGTATTCAAGAAGGAGTATGGGAATTTGTTGAGCCTGTTAGAGGTGGAGGTCCAAACATCAGCAATTACTACTTTAGCCCAGTACTATGATCCACCACTGAGATGTTTCACTTTTCGGGATTTCCAATTAGTGCCAACAGTGGAAGAATTCGAGCAAATCTTAAACATACCTCTCGAGGGAAAAGCTCCATACAACTACCTTGGGCAGTATACCCCTGTCTTGCAGCTAGCGAGGATCATAAAAGTACACCCTATGAAGTTGGAGACCAAGTCTACAATCAAGGACAAAGTGAGGGTCCTTTCTCAAGCATACTTAAAGGGATACTTGCATCGTTTGGCTGAAGAGGAAAACTGGGAAACATTTATGGATGTATTGGCTCTTCTCCTCTATGGTGTCACGCTCTTTGCTAATATCTCGGATTTTATCGGCTATGTCACCATGAACGCATTTGGTGGGATACAAAGTTTTCTCTAAAGAATCCACTCACTATTGTTTAACCGAAGTTTCCAAGACCCTTAGTCAAGGTTATGATCCATGTAGAAAGAAGATCTCTCGCATGAGTAAGGCCATTTTGAATGCCACATGTCACGTGGAGGAGTTGTTGCGGTGTAAACCAAAGATGAAAGAGGCAAATGAATGAGCGCAACTCTGTGCGGGCTTAGAGGAGGAAAGGTTTAAATGACGTGTTTTCTGGGCAGCAAGGACCACACATCATATATCATTGCGGGAAGTACCCTAATATGCCCCTCATGGGTATTCGATGTTGTACTAATCACAATGTTGTGTTAGCACAAAAGCAATCTGGGTAGCGCCCACGCCTGCATCTCTGGCCATATCGCAGATCTTAAGAGGAAGGAACCTTTGCTGAATTGCTTCATCAAGTTAAAGACACTTGGGGCAATGGTCGGAGGGAGGCTCAAGGTTATGGATTATTAATGAAAGTTTTCCTTAGGAAAGGGAACGTAGAAAGGGTTAAGACAATCAAGTTGTAATTCACGTTAATTTCACCTACCCAAATTGTGAAAAACAATTTCAAAATGACGAGTAGTGGATAAAAGCAGTAGTGACAAAACTGAAGAAGGAACGTTGGCATCGGGCTGGATCAGAGAAGAAACATAAAGAATTGATAGTTCAGATGAAGAAGCATATTGTTGAGCAAGGGGGAATTGAAAGAGAAGTCTCTCATAACTAGCTTCCCTCGCCAATGAAGCCATTGAAGGTCTTCTAAAGTTATTAGCTGATGCTGAGTCTGCAATACCGATCTCTAACCCGCCCAAGGGGATTAAAAATTTCCTCATTTGTTGCAAGAATCTGATGGATGAGGCCCGAGTCAGTTGACCAAGACTTCCTATGACTCACTTTTTTGGAACTTCTGAATGATGAGCCATCCTATTGGCTTTGTTTCATGTTAATTTCCAGATTATACATTTGGCAATGTTTTCACATCTTTATAATTTCTTACTATAGTAATTGCGTTACTTTGTCTTTTCTCTTTTTCTTCTCATTTTTATTTTCGTTTTCTTAATTTATTTCATCTAATGAAATTCAGATTTAAAAATAATAATACGGCTAAATCTCCAAAACACCCTAAGGGACACGAACCAGTGGAAAAATCATGGAGAACCAAGGAGAAGTTCAAGAAGGGATGAAAGCCGATATCCAAGAGCTGAAGGGACAAATGAGTCAAATCTTAGAGGCCCTGAATGCCTTACAAAGCCCTGGAGATTCGTGCGCACAACGACCACAACAAAGAGTTCCAGAGGCACAAACTTTCCCTTCCTATGGTCTTCCCCCGAATTACACTCCACCCTCAGGAGTGGACTTGGAACATCTTGATGCTCAAAAGGCCGAAGATAATGCAGTTGAAGTAGAAGACGAGCCTGGGGCAACCACTTTCACAATTCCGGAGAAGACGATCCAACCAGGTATTGAAAGCATGATAATGAAAAAACAACCCGAGACGAAGTCTTCATCTTATGTCGTTACGCCAGCAGATTTTAAGGACGACAAGAGTAAATTAAAAGTCTTTGAGAAGAGGTTGAGAGCCATAGAGGGCGAAGGAAGTTTTGAATTTGGAGATGCTAGAAAACTATGTTTAGTTCCTGATGTGGTGATACCTCTAAAGTTTAGGTTGCCAGAGTTTGAGAAATATCGGGGAAATACTTGCCCAAGGAGCCATATAACCATGTACTGCAGAAAAATGGCAGCTTGTGCCAACGATGAAAAACTTTTGATTCACTTCTTCCAAGAAAGTTTAACTGGCGTGGCTTTAACTTGGTATATGCGCTTAGAAACGACTCACATCTACTCATGGAAAGATCTGGTTGATGCATTCCTAAGGCAGTATGAATATAATAAAGATCTAACACCTGATAGAGTACAATTGCAGAACATGTTGAAGAAAGAGTCTGAATCATTCAGAGAATATGCCCAAAGGTGGAGAGAAATTGCTGCTCAAGTAGAACCGCCTCTGAGTGACAAGGAGATGACTACCATATCTCTGAATACTCTACAACCACCATTTTATGAACACATGATAAGCAGTGTCTCCTCAAGTTTTGCTGACATAGTAGTAATTGGAGAAAGGGTTGAGGGTGGCATAAGAAATGGAAAAATTGCACTAGGCCCAGAGCTAGTAGCAAGTTTAAATGAGTATGGTCCTAAACATGAAGAACGAAGAGCTAATTCACATTTTACTGCCTATCCTCAAGTGTCACATTCCTATGGGTCCAATCAAGCCATTCGGCGAAGAAATTACAATCGTGATGAAAAGGTCGCCAACTTTACTCCTATCCCCATGACCTATACAGAGCTACTACCAGATCTTCTCCGCAACAACCTCATAGAGGTTTGTCCCACCAGACCTGTACGACCTCCTTACCCAAAGAACTATGACATAAATGCCAGGTGTGATTATCATGAAGGAGCGCGTGGACATTCAACAGAGGCATGCAAGGCTCTAAAGCATAAAGTGCAATCTTTAATCGATTCAGGATGCTTAAAGTTTGAAGAAAGTCAATCCAGCACTCTGACAAGGTGTGAGTTCGCCTCTACAAATGCCATGAACAAATGAAGAGGGCTCTAGGACTATATGGGAAAGCATATGTTATTGTAAAAAGGCGAAATCGATGTTGTTTTGCTCATGTTTTGAATTGTCTTGCTATGAGGGCTATGCTCATTGATATCATGTTTCCATCCATGACTTTTAATGTGAACTTTCATTACGAGGTATCTCCAAGGTTTACTGGAAATCATGTCCTAATAGGGTGTCGTGGAGAACGAAAGCCGCAAAGAACAAATTGAAAAAACAAAAATGATGAAGGCAATCTTGAGTCACTCGTCTTTCTTGTAAATCATCAAACTCTTGTTTTTTCAAAAATAGCAAAAAAGGAATAAAAAATGATAATCGAAAACAAAAGTTGCAGTGTCAGATTATTCCGAGGTCAAATGTTGAATCAAAAATAATAATTTGACGTTTTCTCTCGAGACGTTTGTGCGCATGTCGCTTGAAAACTCTCACCATTTACCTTTTCCAAAATAAAGGATTTTCCCCAACAAACACTATCATTGCTCTCAGTAACAAAGTAAACCTTTACACTGGGGCAGATTGGTTTGACCAAAATTACTCTCGCTTGTGCTAGTTGGGTGATCCCTGAATCCATTGAGACAAACAAAAGAACTTCCAAAAAGAAAATAAACCCACTAGATTGAAAACGCGAAAGGGCAGTCTAGAAAGGAAAAAAGAACTCATGTTGAGGTCATCTAGTCGTAGAATTAATCTTTTGAAAATAAAGCAATCAGAATTTGAAATGATGTGTGGCCATCTTTCTTTATCTAAAAAAGCAAAAAATATATATCCATTGTCACCCTGTTTGAGCCAAAAGTAAACTCTTTTTCAAAATTATCCCCAAGCAAGGATTGTCATCAGGTAGGAGTCAACTCATGATGCAAATGAAGAACACTCAATGATCAAACGAAGAAATTTCACCAAGAAGAGTGAACAAAGAAAAAACAAAAAGAACAAAAAATCACAAAGTGATGAAAAAAAAATGAAAAATGGAGATTCAAGAAAAACATAGTGCTCAAAAGGTCAAATAGTTGACGCAGTGCCAGATGATAACCCTTGTTTCAAAAAAAATAATAACCGACAAGCATTCATTTGGACCTTTAACCCTTTCTTGGAATACCTTTTAGCCTTTAGCCACGTTATAAGCCTAATAAAGTCCACACAGATTGGATAATGTTTGCTCAAATTTTCATAAAGCTTAATTTTGCGATAAGAAGAAATGACTTGCAATGTGTCCAAAAAACAAAAACAAAAAATTTGAAAATGAAAAAAAAAGAAAAAAAAAACTAATGTCTCAAGAAGAGGGGATCTCCCTACCAACTGGTTAGAAGCGTACAAAAGAAAATCAAACCAATTTGCGCCATCCTTTTAGCTGATCCTTTCATGCCCACTACCTCTCCCAAACGAACCCCATGCCAAAAAAAAAAAAAAAAAAAAAAAAAAAACAACAACAACAAAAACTGGGGCAGCTTGGTGGATCTCACCGCACGCCTTTTCCTTGAAATTCATTAGCCCGTAATCTCAAGACTGGGGCAGCTTTGCAGATCTTACTTGAATTTTCCACCTGAATTATCATGGATTCGTCACCATACTCATCACACCAAACCGGGGCAACTGTTTAGGTACCTCGTGTTTTGCTTCAACCCTCACCTCCTTTAAGGAGCATATGAAGTGACATGCCCGCATGGCTATCCCATTCTCTTCCAAACCATTCTAAACAACTCTCATCCTTCACTTGCCACTAAATTCAAGCATGTGTGCACTAAAGTCTCGGAAGGGAAAGTCAAAATGTAATCATCTCAAAATTAGATCTCGGATGTATGACATTCCTCGCTTTTCGAACCATTGGAAATAATGACCTGTTTGATGATTGCAAGTAAGACAATTGACTCAAAAAAAAAAAAAAAAAAAAAAAAGAGAAGCAACATAAAACAAAGCAAATGTTTTCATATGTGCATAACATAAGTTGCCATCAATCCATCAAAAAGAAAGTCCTTCTGATCGAAACCTTCTTCATTCATATGAATGGTTATCGAATCTTTCTTAAAAAAAAAAAAAAAAAAAACAAAAGGAGTAACATTCAGATTTTCTCTTTCAAGCCATATTATTTCAGGTCGATCAAGCTTTTTCTCTCATATTAGGGTCTTGACATCCTGATCTTGCATCAAGATTTTAACAATTTATAATGAAGGGTTTCAACACCTTGACGTCTTTTCAAAAATCAAATTTCTATCAAAATTACAAAACATTTCACAAAATTACAGCTTTCAAGAATTCCGAAAATACCAAAGCCCAGTTTCCACACTGGCCCCCAAATCCCAGTTTCTACACTGGCCCCCAAAGCCCAGTTTCCACACTGGCCCCCAAAGCCCAGTTTCTACACTGGCCCTTAAAGCCCAGTTTTCATACTGGCCCACAAAGCCCAGCTTGCCTGGCCCTAAAACCCAGTTTCTACACTGGCCCCCAAAGCCCAGTTTTCATACTGGCCCACAAAGCCCAGCTTGCCTGGCCCCAAAGCCCAGTCCACACTGGCCCCCTAAAGCCCAGTTTCCACACTGGCCCGCCGAGCCCAGTTTCCACACTGGCCCACCGAGCCCAGTTTCCACACTGGCCCAGAAAGCCCAATTTTCACATTGGCCCAAGCCCAGTTTCTACACTGGCCCCCAAGCCCAATTTCCACACTGGCCCCCAAGCCCAGTTTCTACACTGGCCCCCAAAGCCCAGTTCCACACTGGCCCACAAAGCCCAATTTTCACATTGGCCCAAGCCCAGTTTCTACGCTGGCCCCCAAGCCCAGTTTCCACACTGGCCCCCAAGCCTAGTTTCTATACTGGCCCACCAAGCCCAGTTTCCACACTGGCCCACAAAGCCCAGTTTCTACACTGGCCCTAAAGCCCAGTTTTCATACTGGCCCACAAAGCCCAGCTTCTACACTGGCCCCAAAGCCCAGTTTCTACACTGGCCCACCAAGCCCAGTTTCTACACTGGCCCCCAAAGCCCAGTTCCACACTGGCCCATAAAGCCCAATTTTCACATTGGCCCAAGCCCAGTTTCTACGTTGGCCCCCAAGCCCAGTTTCCACACTGGCCCCCAAGCCTAGTTTCTATACTGGCCCACCAAGCCCAGTTTCCACACTGGCCCACAAAGCCCAGTTTCTACACTGGCCCTAAAGCCCAGTTTTCATACTGGCCCACAAAGCCCAGCTTCTACACTGGCCCCAAAGCCCAGTTTCTACACTGGCCCACCAAGCCCGGCTCACTGGCCCACCAAGCCCAGCTCGCCTGGCCCGCAAAGCCTAGCTCGCCTGGCCCCAAAGCCCAATTTTCTTTGGCACCCCGAGTTCAAGTGTCGCTTTTGTATTCCAGCCTTCTGCTAGGCAATGGTCGAACTTTCTTTGTTGCGTCATGACAATCTTCTTTGATTTCAAATATCGTATTTGGATCAGTTCTTACTCTAGTCTTTTCCCCTTTTGAAACCCAGACGAAATTAGTGTTTCAATCTTTACTTAGCTTTTACTCAGATAATACGAAAATATCAAATTTTCATATTATCCAGTAATATCTAAGTAAAGAGGGGCATCTGTCAACACCCAATTTCGTCCGGGTAAATAAATAAATAATAATGAATTTTTTTTATCTCATTTATTTTTTTTATGTTGCTATGTTTTATGTTATTTTTATTTTTATTTTTATTTTTATTTTTATTTTTATTTTTATTTTTTTTTTCTTATTTTAGGTTATTTTATTATTTTGAGCCATTGTATTTTATTATATTGTATTTTATTCTATTGTGTTTTATTTTATTTATTCTTATTTTATTCTTGATTATTCTATTTAGAATTATTTTATTTTAGTCTGTTTTATTTTATTCTAGTTTTACGCTCTTTTTATTTATTCTGTCAAATGTTAAAAAAAAAAAAGAAACAAAACAGAAATGTCAGTCTAATTTGAGCCAACTTTAGCGTTTTGGTTTTTCTGGTTCCATCACGCCATCTCCCATTCTGGTGCAAATGTTCTGCTCGCCATGCATGCTACATCTACACTGTCAGGACAGGAGGCTGTTGCAGGAAGCAAACGTTTTGACCATGTTTTTGACTTTAAGCTTCATCGGAAGCGGTAACAAGGCTAAAAGAGGGGGAACCATTTTGGGGGGATCATCTTCTGGCTTCCACCGATCAGACACCTCAGGACCAGGGGAACCCAAAAAGGAGAAGCATCTTGAAGCTGCAAAGTTTCAACAAGATTCATCTCCCACACCTGATGACCACAGCCAAAGGCAAACTCGTAGACTCTTTGGATTGCCAACACCTCCACCTTCAACCATGATCTACTCTCGACTCTTCTCACCTTCAAAACCAACCACTATCTGTCCAGCTCCGTTTTCATCACTGGTAACCTAGAGAAAGCACAATGTCTGAGAGCTGAAAAAATTGGCAAGAAATTACAACCGAGGGGGAGGCGCTCAGGGTTGAACAATAGAGAAAAGAGCTCCAAGAGGTAAGCAAGTAATGTCCAATTTACAATCGCTGATAGATTAGCTTTATGCTTTGCTTGTGTGTGATTGTTACTTGAGTATTCCAAACCGTGTATGTATACATCACGGTTATCTTCTCCACTATGTTCAACACCTGAAATACAGGATAAACCGTTTACTCATCTTCCGATTTCTACAGTTTCTTCCATTCCCTCACACAATTCAATGCTAGATTAAGAAACAAATTTACCACTACTCTCTTCAGCCACCATTGGCAACGAAGTTCTACTCTTGTTGTAAGCACCCAACCCAGCGCATAAAATCCAATTCAACAAAAATCTAACCCCAACCACCTTTGATTACAGCAATCACAAGCCAAAACAAACCAGGAATTTGAACCTCTATGCCTCAGTTTATTTCCAAATCCCCAAACATCGTCTCCATAAGCCTCAGTGGCCGTTTCGTATGATATACAAATCGGGGAACCACACTAGTGGTGGCCTCTGTGGCGGCAGTTTCCGCCTCTGTGGTGGCGGCGACTACGGTAGGAGAAGAGGGAGGAAAGAGTCACGTACGCCGGCAGCGAGTTGCGTCACTGGCGTGACCCTGGTTCGCGATTCGGAGGCGGCGACGGCCAGTTCCAGTGGAGGCGATGTCCGGTGGCGACCTTGGCTGTGACGGGCGACGCCGTTGGTGTCGTGATTCGAGACGTCTGGGCTCGCTCAGGCGGTGTTCGACGGAGAAAGGGGGAAACTTCCCGCGCGCGAGGAGAAGAGGAAAGGCGAACCCAGCGCCGTGGCTGACAGTGGCTCCGGTGACGCCATGGATTGCGGCTGACGATGGTCGGTTCCGGTGGCGGCCCGTGGGCATGAGCCGGTGGACGGGACAAACTCCTCCTTGGGTTGCCGATTTCAAAGGGAGACGAAAGAGAGGGAAGGCGGTGACGCCACGGTCGACAGTGGTTCCAGTGGCGTTTGGGGTCATCGTCGACGGCGAGGCTGATAGAGGCTGGTGGCGCGGTGGCCGTTTGGGCGGAGGTGGGCGCCTCTGGTTTCTTGCTCAGAGAAGAGACCTTTGGTCTCATGTGCTTCAGAGTTGAATATGAAAATGGGGAGGAAGAAGGAAAACCCCTAGAAATTCTAGGTTAGGGATCAGAAGAAAGCCCCCCGGGCCAGCACTGGGCCAAGCAAAAATAAAAGAAAGATTTGTTGTTTTGCACCCCCTTTATTCATATTTCGCACCCCCATACCACCCCGGGCTAGTGCTGGGTCAAGCCCAAGAAGAAAAAAAACTTCTTTCTCCCGCAGCCCCTGTTTCTCACTTCCACACCCCCTTTCAGCTTGGGTTTTGGCCCAATTCATTTCCAAAAGAAAAAAAAATAGTTTAGACACCCCAGTTTCTTATTTAGGCACCCTTACTATTTGTTTTATTATTTATTTATTTATTTGCTTTTCTTTATTTATTTTATTTTGTTCCCTTATTTATCTTATTCTATTTGTTTTTTTTTATTTTATTTTATTTTATTATTTTTTATTGTTGTAATTATTTTTATTGTTTTTATTTTATTTTATTTATTTATTCTAAATATCTATTTATTTTAAAATGCATATTTAATAATGCATAAAAAATAAAATATTTATATATATATATATATTTATATACAAAATTTACAAAAATATTTTAAAGGTTTAGGCACATGTGTGATCGCACGCATCGTCCTTGTGCTAAAACCTTTTCTCCTTCTCTTCTAAAAAATACAAAATTTACAAAAATATTTTAAAGGTTTAGGCACATGTGTGATCGCACGCATCGTCCTTGTGCTAAAACCTTTTCTCCTTCTCTTCTAAAAAATACAAATACAAAAATATTTTAAAGGGTTAGGCACATGTGTGATCGCACGCATCGTCCTTGTGTTAAAACCTTTTCTTCTTCTCTTCTAAAAAAAACACAAATACAAAAATATTTTGAAAGGTTTAGACACATGTGTGATCGCACGCATCGTCCTTGTGTTAGAACCTTTTCTTCTCCTCTTCTACAAAATAATAAAAATGTTTTAAAGGTTTAAACACGTGTGTGATCGCTTGCATCGTCCTCGTGCTTAAAACCTCTCTCTGTCTTTTATAAAAATATCAAAAAAATACAAAAATCTTCAAAAACTAAAAACAACACTTTCAAGCAAACAAACAATATTTCTAGCTAGAACTACGTGATCCTTGATTCTCCATCAAAAATGGAGATACGTAGGAGCAAGGCCAGTCCTTGTCAGGCTCACTTCCTAAAAATCTAAAGTCATTTCAAAACAAGTTTTCAAACAAATTTCTCAAATAGTTTCCCAAAAGAACTACGTAACCCTGATTTCTCATTCTGAATGAGAATACGTAGGAGCAAGGTCAATCCTTGTCGGGCCCAAAAAACTAAAAAATATATTTTGTCTCTTTAGAGTTTTATTTTAGGGGAGAGTTAAACATTTTGAAAACCACATCATATTCGTGCATTTAGTTAAAGGTGCTGCCTTAGGGCAGGCGTTGTAGGGTGCTAATACCTTCCCTACGCGTAACCGACTCCCGAACCCAGAATATGGTTTTCGTGGACCGTGTCTTATCATTTTATGGTTTTTTCCGTAGTTTTCCAGAATAAACTATGGTGGCGACTCCAAATCTCTTTTTCAAAACCCGTTTCTTTTTGGATCGTCGTCCCGTCGCGAATTCCGGTTGCGACAACTAATAATTTAGATTAGAAGAGATACAAAATATTCTTTTATACTATAATTATTTTATTTTTATTATTTTTGTATAGTTTATTCAGTTTTTACTAAATTTTCATGATCTATTGACAATTAAAAAATATATTTGAATGAAAAGTTCGTTGAAACATTATTAAAGAAGACATGTTAAAAGAACTCTAAAAGAATATAAAAATTTGAGAAGTAGTTAAAGATTTTTACCTTCAAAAAATTACATTTGGAAGACCCTAACATTTATGAAAAATTATAAAATTTACTAATATTAAACAATATGATGAGACAATATAACAATTACATCAACCTAACTAGCAACCACATTATCCAATCAATAAAAAAATTAAACAGTTATTCAATTAAAATATAATTTTTTTCATGTACTCGATCGATCATTAAAAATTAATTGATACTTAATTGAACATTTTCAAAAGTAAAAAATTTTAAATTTAATTAAACTTTTTTGTATTATTGTTATTAACAGTTTTTTTCTTAACAATACCTCTACTTATAATTAAAAGTAATTAACAGATTAAAAAGAGATACAAAGTGCCATTCCATTCGAAATCGAGTAGTTTTAAACTTTTATAGTTATTTTACAAATCGAAGATAAACTTATATGCTTACGAGTCATACCTCTATTTATATCTATGAAAACATTAATATTGTAATTGATGATATAGTTGTTCAAGTACGGACATTCTATTTTATTATTAAACAACTAGAAAGTTATTTTTACCTGTATTAACTAATTTCTTTTACCCGTCAGTTAGAATGAATCAGAAGTTTTTTCATCTAGGAACATAATTTTTTAAAATAATTTAACTGATAGAAATAATAAAAATACTAATTCGAACAAAAACTTATGATATTGGAATTTACTCTGTTCGAATCTTACAAGGTTCGCATCAGCGGAACAAATCTGAGAGAGAAGAAAATAAAGAAAAAGGCTTAAAGTAATTCCGCACCTTGAATCTAAACTGAATAATGAAGTAAAGTCAATCCCAAAATGCAAACCCCCTAATTAAGTCTCCTCTTGCTCCAATAATAATAACTCTTTACACTCTCTCTCTTTCTCTCTCTCTCTCTCTGTGACTACTCAATTCACCTTTTTCGTGTTCACAAAGTTGCTCTCAATCTTAAATCCTATATATACTCACGCATTCCCAAACGAACACCACCACCAAACTCTCCGTGTGTCTTCGCTTTTAGCATTTATCCGAAACCGATACCAGAATGCATCTCTATAATGCATGGCTTCCGCCGCCTGTGGCCGCTCAGACAGCCGCAGAGCGCGACTCCTTCACTCGCGCCATCGCCGCCGTCAAGTCCTCCTTCCGACCCGACGATCCCGAATCCGTCTTCTCCACTCTCAAATTCATATCCGTCCTCGACCTGTCAGTTTCCACTCTCATTTCCAATCTCCTCCTCTTCCTTTTCCCTAATTCATCTTTAATTTATAATTTTGTTTTCATTTCATCTGTTTTTGCTTTCTCCTTCGGTGTATTTCTCCGCCGTACGGCTTAATTGAGAAGATTCTGGAATATCCCCTTGATTGATTTTTTTTTTCCGTTTTAAGTTTTCACTTTTAGCTAGTTCTGTGGTGCGAAGTTTTTCGTGCTTGTGCCGTTAGGAAATGCTGTTGAATTTGTGATCGGAGGTTTCGAAGGAGTTAGTAAAACGCTGAGGAGTGTGAGATTCATGATTTCGGGAGCGGTTTTGTTGATTATGTGAATTGAAGAATATCTTCGGGGAGTGGTAGATTGACTTTGTTTATAATTGGGTTTGCATGTTTGATTTTTCTTAATTGCTCGGAAATGACGTTGAACTTGTGATAGAAGGTTGGGAAGAAGTTAGTTAAAGGCTTAGGTGTCGAGAATCGTGGTTTTGTGAGCAGTTTTTCAAAGTATGTGAACGGAGGTATAGTTCCGGAGAGTGCTGGATTGACTTCGTTTATAATTGTTTTTGCATGTTTGATTCTGCTTAATTACAAGGAAATGATGATTGATTTTTCTTCTAAACAAGTTATTCCGAACAAGATTAAGTAATTTATTCCGCTGTTTGTTGAGGTTACTTTGTGCTTAATTAACACTAAGAAAAATTTAGTATTTTGTTATAGTAAGTGTTAATTTCTTTAGAAGTTGTGTAATACTGTTATTACTTGTTTTTGTGTATGTTAGCTGATGGAATACTTTTCTTATAAATAAGGTTTCCAATTATAATTGTAGTTATAGTTTCATTACAAACCTTGATATTGTAGGAATTTTTGGACAAACGCAGTTGCTGCAGCCATAATTGCAGTTGGTGTCATTCCAAAAAACCTTATTTGTTTTGCTTGATTTGAAACCACGTTCGGGAACTGTTGTTTAATACCTTGGTTGCAAGTAATGGCTCTGCTTTGCTTCCAAAACGGCATTATAATTTATTAGTAGTGGATTTGAGTTTTTTCCCCACTCAATTTGAATTCAGACGGTGCTTGTTGCCGGGTCGAATCTAACTTTTATGCTTGTTGTGCAGTTTCATAAAGGCAAAAAGTGATGTTTCTTTGGAGGATGTTCGCGATCTTGCTCAGATGGGCCTTGAGATATTTCATGTTGCCCGTAATAAGCTTTATGCTCAGGTGCTGCTGCATTTTGTCTTGGATGAAACACGGGCTGCTTATTGTTTGGTCTCTTCTTGCTCTTAAATGATTGTATCATTTTTTGTTTATTAGGTTAGATGGGGAAATTTAGTGGTCAGATTACTCAACAAATATAGGAAAAAGATTACACTAAGTGTTGGATGGAGGCCCCTGTATGATACACTGATTAGCACACATTTTACTAGGTGAGTTTTATATTGGTACTGTTTCCGCTGCAGCCTTAATTGGTTTAAAATTATTCTGTACATAATTTGTGATTCTTAGTTAGCTAAATAAAAAAACAAAGGAAAAATAAAATAAATGAAGACTAATCCCAAGGATTCAATGCTTGACGTTGCAGTAAATCCACAAGTTACCTTTGCTATAAGCTTAAGTTTGTCTCTGAATTCAGTTTTGTATTTTATTTTTCATTTACTTTTGGACTTAATAATCTCGTGTCCCTTAATCAAAATATAGAATTGAACATATTTAACAGTTTATTTCTTTTCTGCATATAAGATTTCAAAATTGTTGGTTGGGGATTTTGAATTATATTCCCGTTGCAGAAGTACAGGTCCAGAAGGTTGGAGAATAAGACAACGACACTTTGAAACTATAACTTCCCTTGTCCAGTCCTGCCGGAGATTCTTCCCATCAGGTTCTGCCTTTGAGATATGGTCTGAGTTTAAGTGAGTGCTTTGGTGAAGTTTCCTCATAATCTTGAATTATTACGAGAGCTTGCCTTTTATTTTGTTTTGTACTTTATATTGATATTGATGATGAGCTGAATTAACATGAAATTCCTGTGTATCAATACTTCCATTGAATGGAATCATGCTGGACCTGCCCTAGGAATTATACTCTTTTCCCAATTTTAGCTTATTTAATTTGTTTTCTTCTTAATTCCTTTTCTTTGGGTCATTGGATAATTTGTAGATCTTTGTTGCAAAACCCGTGGCATAATTCATCCTTTGAAGGTTCAGGCTTTGCAAGACTCTTTCTCCCAACAAATCTGGATAATGAGGCCTTTTTTACCCAGTAAGAAGCATAAATTCTTAAGGACTTTTTTGGTGTGATATATGACATGACTTCGTGTGGAGTAAAATTTTATAATTGGATTGGCAGTGATTGGATAACAGAGTGTATAGACTTGTGGGAATCTATACCAAATTGCCAATTCTGGAACAATCAATGGGCAGATGTCATAGCTCGTGTTGTAAAAAATTACCACAATGTTGACTGGGACTGCTTCTTGCCTTTGCTTTTTGCTAGATACTTGAATATGTTTGAGGTGAGTGTGTAAATTCTTCTGGGAATGTTTGATTAGATATTTTTGCATTCTTCTTGCAAGGTTGATTTTATTTACACTTTGATTAAATGTTTTAGCATCAGGCGTATATTAACTGAAAATGATTAGGAAATAGATACATTTTTTCTCTCTGAAGACTTGTTTATTCTAAAGCTTAAATCTCTTTATATTCCTGTCCTCTTTCTTTTTTAAATTAACATTGATAACCTTGTTTGTTTTGCTACTGAGATTGTCAGGAGTTCCACATTGAGTAGAATAAACTACTTGATTGTTGCTTAAAGCGTGAGGCTCCCCCACCTAATGCATATTTGTAGGAGCTCTCTCTAAATTTTTATTTTTTAACTTGAGTGTAAACGAATATTAACTTATGGAGAAATTTATTTCATTTTTTTCTTCTTATTTTTCTCTTCTGGAATTATGGAGAAGTTTGACCAAACAGACTCTGACATAATTGATAGCTAGGATAATAAACTGCAACTGGCATAACTAACTACATCTTGCAGAGGCTAATCTATTGCTTACAACAGAAGCTAAAATACTTAAGCTAATACACAATCATACATACTCTCTCCCCCTCTACAAATTTAGAGTGAAAGCTACGAGCAGCTGATAACTCTTGAGTTTGGCTCTTAGATTCTAAAACTGATCCTCTTTAGAAGAGACCAGGTGAGAATGTCAGCAACTTGTTCTTAAGCAGGAACATTGTTACGTACCTGAGTACGTAAACTAACCAAATACAACCTTTCACACTTTCTCACACGAAATAGAACAATAAACGAATGATATTGGATGAATGAATCTCTTTTATTGATGGTAATATTTGAATAAACAAGGATAAACAATAATTGGGAGCATAACCTCCTTCAATTACTTTGAGAGCATAACCTCCCTCACAAGACAATAATGTCTGTCACAACACTCAATAATCAAAAGCCCCTCTTTAACCCTGGACTCTAACCTTATTTATATTAATTATTTCCAGCCCATCTTTTATTAAATATTCCTCTAGAATATATCTGCATTTAATATAAATATCCTTATATTTAATATTTAATATAAATATTCCTATATTTAATATAAATATCTCTTCGTATATTATCCTAGCATATATCCCTAATTATAAATATCTTATATTGAATATTTTTCTAAATATATATTTATTTACTCTAATTAATTTATACTATATTTATTTACTCTAATTAACTTATACTAAATATTCTCTCTGCTCATATACTTTCCAACCCTTATTATTACCCCTACCTTAGATCGTAACATTACTCCCCGCTGCAAAACAACCTTGTCCCCAAGGTTGGATTTGATCTCATGGCTCCTCATCAATTCAAGTCTGGAGGTTTGGGTGGTGGAAATTCTTCGTCGTCCTCTGCATATATCAGGACTCTCAAACTCCTGTTCGGACAACGATGCGCAGGACCGAACCGCTCGCCGCATCTAAAGCACCTTCCTTCTTTCCTACGTTTTTCATATTCCTCATAAGGTAGATCCCTCACGTTTCTTTCCTTTCGTCCGGTCCCCACATTCTCCGTGATGTCCGCTCGGCTCTCCACGACAGTTTGCATTCGGCCTTGGTTCGGGCGACTGAGCTCCAGTCGCGTATCCACCCCGTTCGGTTTTTCTCCAGATTGATTCTCGATCACACTTCCGCTCCCAGCCTTCACGCCCCCTTGGAACTCTTCCACGTACTTTGCCAGTCTCATAACGTCCATCAACTCCCGTGGATCAAGTAATCTGAGTTGATTACGGATCCCCTCCTGCAATCCTGCCATAAAGTACCCCATCAGCTGTGCGTCGGGCATTGTTTTCGTTTGGCCGACCAAGACTTCAAATTCTTGGATGTATTCTTCCACGGTTCCTGATTGTTTACATGCCGCCAGTCTCTCGAAGAGGGTTCCCCGGTTTCTTCCTCCAAAACGGATCACCATTGACTCCTTTAATCCTGCCCACGAACGGTTCCTGGCCTTCTCCCTCCAGAATCTGAACCAGTGTCCCGCAATTCCCTCCATGCTGATATAGGCTAAGCGCAACTTTTCTTCCTCCGACACTCCTTGTAGCTCAAAGAATTTGTCCGCTCTATTGATCCAATTCAAAGGATCGCTTCCTTCGAAGATGGGTAAGTCTACCCTTCTCCTCCAATACGGTTGCTCCTCTCGGTGTCCACCATCTAGCCTGCTGCCATCTCTCTCGTCCTCCTCATTCCTTCTCCCGTTGACAAACCCCTGACTTCCATCAGGATTTCCCTCATGTCGTCGACCTTGCTCTCCCATCACCTTCACCAGTTCCTGGACTGCTGCCTCCAGTCCTCCCATGGAGATTTCTATGACCTCCAATCTTCCTTCAATGACATTCACTCTTCCCTCCATGATGATCCGGCAGGTCGGACCAATTGTTACGTACCTGAGTACGTAAACTAACCAAATACAACCTTTCACACTTTCTCACACGAAACAGAACAATAAACGAATGATATTGGATGAATGAATCTCTTTTATTGATGGTAATATTTGAATAAACAAGGATAAACAATAATTGGGAGCATAACCTCCTTCAATTACTTTGAGAGCATAACCTCCCTCACAAGACAATAATGTCTGTCACAACACTCAATAATCAAAAGCCCCTCTTTAACCCTGGACTCTAACCTTATTTATATTAATTATTTCCAGCCCATCTCTTATTAAATATTCCTCTAGAATATATCTGCATTTAATATAAATATCCTTATATTTAATATTTAATATAAATATTCCTATATTTAATATAAATATCTCTTCGTATATTATCCTAGCATATATCCCTAATTATAAATATCTTATATTGAATATTTTTCTAAATATATATTTATTTACTCTAATTAATTTATACTATATTTATTTACTCTAATTAACTTATACTAAATATTCTCTCTGCTCATATACTTTCCAACCCTTATTATTACCCCTACCTTAGATCGTAACAAACATGGTCAAGAGTGAGAGATTTATTAGCACCTTCTTCAGGGCAAAGAAAATATCTAATTGTGTGTGCTCAGTGTGCAAGAGTGAAGCACATGACTATGACTTGGAGCCACACTACTCCGATTGTCTCAGTAGATAATAGGGGTTCTGGTAGTAACCTAGAGCTCACAAGAAGAGATTGAACCAAAATGACTTCAGTAGTTGCCAAGGCTAAGGTTATGTATTATTATGCCTTAGCACTCAAGCAAACAACATAAGTCTACTTCAGAGTGTCAGGAGATTGGATTCTGCCCTAGAAAGAGACAGGCATCTGAGGGTGGCCGTCTATCATCCACATCAAATGCCCAAGCAGCATTGAAGTGTAACTTTTAGCTCTTGTTTTGAGGTCCTTACTGTGCTAGGGAAGCTAGCTAATGCATTTTCAAATTCCTGTATGAAGTAAATAGGGCATCTATTGGCTACACCATTATGATTAGTTGATCTATTGATACACCCTTGTTTTTCCCTGCTGTGTTTTGTTTAAATTGTATTACCTCAGAGCCAATTGATCTATATTTGCATTCATTTCCTTATGAGATTCACAATTTGTTTATTAATTTGTGATCAACCCATTCTTGTAAATCATAGGTACCTGTTGCAAATGGAAGTGGTTCATACCCCTTTTCACTAGATGTCCCAAGAAACACTAGGTTCTTGTTCTCTAATAAAACTTCTACTCCTACAAAGGCAATCTCGAAATCAATAGTAAGCAAATATGTTGTTATTACTTCTGTGAGATTCTAACATTGGAACCAGTTCTGATTTCTTAATTTTAGTTTAGTAATTTTTTTTCATTGCAACTGCAGGTATATTTACTAAAACCTGGTAGTCCATCACAGCAGCACTTTGAAAAATTGATCAACATTTTGGAACAGTTTGTTGACTCACTTATTGCTCCAAATACATTGCTTAACTTAACTAAGCTTTCTTTCTCTTTCATTCTGTTGTTTACTTAATTTTTTGCTGGCATTTATTATTGTAGATATTATCATCCCTCAAATGGAGGTCGATGGACCTACTCCTTGGAGCGGCTTTTGTTTCATTTGGTGTTTCAATTTCAAAAGCGTCTACAGAATGAACAGTTGTAAGAATCAATTATAAATTGTCATATACTTTTTTATGTGTGTCTGTTTTCTGCAACTGAAGTGGTTCTGTATGACAGGAGCACAAATAATAGAAGACCCAGTGAACAGCATCTTGGGGAATCAGAGAGGGTTTTCTTTGTTAATTCAGTGCTTAAGTTAATTGACCGTGGTCAATACAGCAAGAATGAACATCTCTCTGAGACAGTTGCTGCTGCCACTTCTATACTGTCCTATGTAGAACCCTCATTAGTTCTGCCATTTGTGGCATCTCGGTTCCATATGGCCCTTGAGACGGTTAGTAATGCTTCATAAATTTCATGTTAAAATTAAGTAGCTATGTGTGATCAATGTCATGGAAAGAATAATATTTTTTCTTGATAGAATGTCTCCCAAGGTTATGATATAGTCTTGTCAATGTGTAAGTGATATATTTGATTGGATTAGTTTCTCTTCTTGATCAAATTCTTTTAGCCTATCCAGATTGTATGATATATTCTTGTTGATCTATAATTGATATATTTGATAAGATTGCATTGTTTTTCTGACCAAAATCATTGTGCCTAGTCAGATGACTGCCACCCATCAGTTGAAAATTGCAGTTATGTCAGTGGCATTTGTTGGGCGTTCACTGTTTTATACATCTGTATCAGCTTGCTCCACAAAGCCAGTTGATCTTGGTGGTGTTGGTGATGAAACATTTGTTGATCTTGTGGGGGTTTCATTATCTAATGCATTACTTGGCATGGATGCTAATGACCCTCCAAAAACCTTGGCTACCATGCAATTAATTGGTTCCATATTTTCAAATGTAAGCTTTCAACTTTTAGACATTGAATGAATAACTTATTATAATCTTAACCTTATCCACCTTTTAAATGCAGTTGGCTTTATTGGATGATAAAATTGATGACCTATCATTTATGCCTATGGTCCGCTTTTCAGAGTGGCTGGATGAGTTCTTATGCCGTCTGTTTTCCTTACTTCAACACTTGGAACCCAGCAGTGTTATGTAAGTAACAGTGCTAAGGTCCCCTCAGTTGAATGCTAACTTTATTTGAAAACCATGTTTAACTGCATTTTTTATGTTATAATGCTTTATAATTGGGTAACTGGTTTCTGGTACATTAGAAATGAAGGTCTGCAGTCATCAGCAACAACAGGAACTTTCCTAGTTGATGATGGTCCTTACTACTTCTGTGTGCTTGAAATTCTGTTTGGAAGGCTTTCTAATTCACTGTATAATCAGGTATTACTTTGAGTTTAAAATACTTAATAGTTACTTAAATTTCCTGGCTAATATATTGTCTTGTACTTAACTGATATGTCAATAGGCTCTGAAGAAAATTTCCCACTTTGTGAAGACAAATATTCTTCCTGGTGCTGTTGCAGAAGTTGGACTGCTCTGTTGTGCCTGTGTTCACTCGAACCCAGAAGAAGCAGTTAGTCAGCTAGTTGAGCCAATATTACTTTCTGCGATATCTTCTTTGAAAGGAACACCACGCACTGGATTTGGAGGAGGAGGAACTTTTGATGCTTCTGCTTCATCAAAGGCACCTTTCTTGGTCCTGTGATTATCTTTTACTGCTATGCTGCTTCTGGATTTTTCTGAAAGCTGACACTTTTTTTCAGGTTAGGTCCACAATTTCACCAGCTCTTGAGGCTGCAATTGACTATCAACTTAAGATATTGTCAGTTTGCATCACATATGGAGGTCCAGCACTTCTTCGCTACAAGGATCAATTCAAAGAAGCTGTCTTCTTTGCTTTTGACTCACCATCTTGGAAGGTCTTTTTATTTCCATGCTTATATTTTTCTTCAAATAGGTTGATTATGTTACAAATAAACGTGAGTTTTTGTGGTTAATAGTGGAGTTTCCATCGGTTCCTAATCCATTTGATTGTTACTTCCAATGATAGGTTAATGGGGCTGCTGATCATCTTCTTCGGTCTCTTCTAGGAAGTCAGATTCATTATTATCCAATTGATCAGTATAAGTATGTATATATAAATGTTTGACTATGTTTATTTAGTTTTTTCTGCCCTCATTCTCTGGTTTTATATCTTTCTCTGGAAATTCAAATGTTAAATTTTTATTTATAGGTGTGTTCTTAGGCACCCTGATGCTGTTGCCCTTGAAGAATGGATTAGCACAAAAGGTTTTTCCCCTGAGGAAAGCTTTATCCCAAAATGGCATATTCCTTGTGATGAAGAAATTCATTTTGCAAATGAGCTTATAGACATTCACTTCCAGTCAGCTTTGGATGACCTGTTGAAAATATGCCAGTCTAAAATCCATGCAGACCAAGGTATGAGAAATACCCATGTCTCAAGTAGTTTATAATTTCTTGCTGATAAAAAAAGTAGTTTATACTTTACCTCGTCATCCTCAGCAAGATAAATTATTTGAGTTCCCTTTTGACATGACATGGTTAAAATCCGGTGATCATGATGCAGACATATTGGGATGGTAGTGTTGCATGAAGGAAGTTCTTACTTGGTTAATGCAAATTTTAACTGTTATATTGAATGTGATTTGTCATGCAGGGGATGAGAAAGAGTACTTGAAAGTGACTCTTCTACGTATTGAATCAACATTGCAAGGACTTTTTTCATGTTTGCCTGACTTTGTTCCAGACTCTAGAAATGGAATGAATGAAGATTCAAACAATCTGTTTTTAATTGCTGGGGCTACAGGTTGTACTGTTGGAAGTACTGCTCTGAGAGAAAAGGCTGCTGAGATTATACATATAGCCTGCAAGTAAGGATTATGCTATGCTGCTGTACATTGTTTCTTTAACTTATATTGCTGTTCACAAATCCTGATAATTTTTTTTGGATTAATAGATATGTCCTGGAGAAAAAATCAGATGACAGCATCCTGTTGATACTGATTATTCGCATCATTGATGCTTTAGGAAACTATGGTATCAACTTCTGTGTCTGAATAAGTTTTCAAATATTACTCTGTATAGTTTGTATATGCACTGGCTTATTTTGTTTCATTCCCTTTTTTCCGCAGGGAGTTTGGAATTTGATGAGTGGTCTAGTCATAGACAGGCTTGGAAATTAGAATCTGCTGCTATAATAGAACCACCCATTAATTTCATTGTATCATCTCATTCTAAAGGAAAGAAAAGGTATTGGTAGACAACTCATCTTTCTTGATTACAGGAACACTGTTCTAAGACCATTTTAATTAATCTCTGATGCTTGTTGTCTATCCAGACCAAGGTGGGCACTCATCGATAAGGCATTTATGCACAGTACCTGGAGGTCTTCACAAGCATCCTATCATCTTTACCGTACAAGTGGGAATTTCCGCCCATCTGATCATGTGACTATTTTGATGGACGATTTGTTGACTCTCTCGCTGCATAGCTATGAAACTGTTCGCCTGTTAGTGAGAAACCCTTGGCTGACTGAAACATAAATGTTTCATATGTTCTATTTTTTAGCATTATATATATATATATATATGTATATATATATATATGTATATATATATATATGTATATATATATATATATGTATATTTATATATGTATGTATGTATGTAAATTCTAATCTCAGTAGTTAGATTAGCCATATTCAATGAACAAACAAAAAATCCCAAGTTCTTTGAAGGAGGAAAACACAGAAGAATGAAATTAGTTCAAGTTTAAAACAAAGAAAAAGCTCAAATTTTTAACCTGCCTTATATTTCGATTTTCCTCTCAATTGTGTAACATGCTTTCTTAATACTGGCAAAGTACTTTTCTACACCTGATTGAAATTTCTCATATAATCCAGGCTTGCAGGAAAATCTCTAGTGAAGCTGATTAAGAGATGGCCATCTTTGATTTCAAAATGTGTTATCACTCTTACGAAAAACTTGCAGGATCTCAATGCTGAGGAATATGCAGTCTTGGGTTCTTGTTCAGTCCTTGCCTCACAGACAGTTCTCAAACATCTGACAACGGTGATTGTCAATGGATGATGTTCCTAAAATTGTTTTTCTGGATGGTTAATTCATTTATGTCTCATTATTTTCTTTCATTTCAGGATCCAAAGTCATTTTCTTCATTTATCTTGGCAATTCTTTCAAGGTAATTCCATTTTCTCCATTCACTGTTTGGATGAATTTTGTTTGTGGTGTGTAACATTAGAGAATAATAGTTTCGTGGTTTCTTTTTGAAGTTCTCATCATGAATCTTTGAAAGCTCAGAAAGCAATTAATGAGGTAAACTTATCCTGCATCGGATTATCACAGTTTCATTATGTGCTATAGATGATTCAACATTTCCATGGTTTCAACAGCTTTTTGTGAAGTACAACATTCAATTTTCTGGAGTATCTAGAAGCTTCTTCAGGATCTCAGACAAAGAAAATCATACTGGTGGACTAGAGTTTTCAGATTTGGTTTCTCAGATTGGTTCAATGAGTTTTGATTCTACTGGCTTGCATTGGAGGTAAATGTGAACCATTTAGCTCGAAAATCAGGACACAAATGATAGATGAGTTGCTCATGCATATTTGGATTGTCTCCCTGCTATTTCTTATTTATTTGTTATAGTTTACATGCTGCCTAGCAGTTTTTTAACAAGTTTAGATTCTTGCATATTTAAAACATTGATTTAATAGTTACCTTTTTCAGGTATAATTTGATGGCTAACAGAGTTCTGCTTCTTCTGGCTTTGGCATCTCGGAACCATCCAAATTCATCATCTAAAATTCTGAGTGAAACTGCTGGTTTGTATAACTTTTTCTTTACTTTTTGATGATCTCTGCATTTTATTTTATTGAACTTTCCTTTTGCACATTCCAAGATTTTGTTCAGTGCGTTTATGTTATTCATGTCGTTGCTCATATAGGACACTTTCTGAAGAATTTGAAAAGTCAACTTCCTCAGACAAGGATACTTGCAATTTCAGCTTTGAATACACTATTAAAGGAATCGCCATATAAGTCGTCTCTTGATGCGAAATCAGCTGAATTTGAGGATTTGCAAGACCATGTCAAATCATCCCTTGAAGGAACTTTAACTCAAACTTTTCAGGAGGAGGGTTTCTTCAATGAGACACTGACTAGTCTTTCTCATGTTCATATAATAACTGATACTGAAACTGCTTCAAGAGGAAGTCAGGGAGATTCGAGTTTCCAAAGCTTAGCAGACAAATCCATAACTCGTTTTTATTTTGAATTTTCGGCTTCATGGCCACGTACACCAAGTTGGATCTCCTTTTTAGGAAGTGATACATTCTACTCAAGTTTTGCACGCATTTTTAAACGACTTGTACAAGAATGTGGCATGCCTGTTGTGTTGGCTCTTAAAGGTGCAGTAGATGAGTTTACAACTGCCAAGGAGAGGTCTAAACAATGTGTGGCTGCTGAAGCATTGGCGGGTGTGCTACATTCTGATATTGATGGTTTATCAGGAACATGGGAAAGTTGGCTGATGCCTCAGTTGAAGAATGTCATTTTAACCCAATCTGTTGAATCAGTTTCAGAGTGGGCATCTTGCATACGGTATGCAGTTACTGGTAAAGGGAAGTATGGAACAAGAGTTCCTCTTTTGAGACAAAAAATTCTGGATTCTTTGATGACATCTTTACCCCCAACAGTAGCTACCACGGTAACAACCAAGCGATATGCTTTTCTGGCAGCTGCACTTATAGAAATATCCCCACAGAAAATGCCGGTATCTGAAATTCAGCTCCATAATACACTTCTGAAGGAAGTTCTTGGAAATATGCACCACTCATCAGCCCAAGTAAGTGTCCTCTCTGATCTCATATGTTCAATAAGTCATAAATTGAATATTTCCCTTCCTTTACTACTTATCCGTTATCTCCCCTCCTATCTATTGCCAGCCAATTGGAGTCAGGAAATAAAACTACAAAACCATGGACTGACTATGCTGGAAATTCATAATGATTTAAATAGTTTTATATAACATATACAGTGTCACTTTCAACAGCAACCTTTTGAAATACAACTAGCCTCAACATTGACTATATTTGTGATTTGTTGTCTTAGGTATTAAATTGTAAATTGAATTCTTGCCCTCCATGCTTTGTTCAGAGTGGCTCATCAATTGACAGTTATATTACCTTGATTGTTCAGAGTTAATTCATACTGGACTTATTTGCATGCCTTGATAGGATTTGACAAGCTGGATAGTTGATCTAAATTCAGGATATTAATTTGGTATAGTTTGGTTGATATTAATAAACTATCTGAATGATTTTGCGTAATAAAGAAAAAGCATTAGGTTTAAAATTTATGTTAGATGGTCATTCAATAGTTTAAAACACTTACTGAACCTCAGGCAGCACTTGTAACATTATGACTGATTAATGTGATCTATTTCATGGACAGATTAATGTAATGGTGTTTTAAGTTTGAAATGCTCTCATCTCGAATTAGTTGTTGTTGAGTAACAGATCAATATTATTGAACTGAACCAATGATTTTACTATGCAATTGTATCAAACTAATTTTATTTCCTTTTGCAGATTCCTTTATATGTTTAGTGAAACACATTATCTTGGTTATCCTTATAATTTTTGTCTTTGTGTTACCCTGGAGCTCCGCTGTTTGAATGTAGTGTTTTAACTTTTAGCAACCTTTTCTTTGTTGCCTTTGACAGTTTTTTTCTTCGTCTTTGTATGTCATTAGCTAATGGATTACATTCTTTGACATTTATTTGAAGAAAGAGGATTAAGGGATAACTGATTTTGCTGACGTATTGAATCACTGGAATTGGTTGATTGTTTAGGATCATGCTAGCGAGTATCCTTATGAGTTCACTTGTATATAAACTGTTTTTTTTGTTTATATATATATATATATATATATATATATATATATAGTTTGGTTTGGATAATAAGTTAATATATTTTATTTCAAATTTTAAATTAACCTATAGTCCTCACATTAAGCTATTTATAAGGTCTTTTAGATAAAAAAATGGAAATCTTTGCAAGAAATTTGTCAAAACGGTCTGTTAATTTCTTAAGTTAAGTGCGGTCTGGCTGTATATGGAGATATATGATCTCCATTTTTTCTCAACACATCCTTGTTTTTGCATTAGGATAATGCCATAGTGGTGTAAATAAAGGGTGTGTGGTGCACTTTTTTTGGGTTAAGTAATATGAATATACAAGTTGAAACAAGTTTCTTAATTTTTGTGGTTCTGACCTATTTCGATTTATCTATGCAACAGGTGAGGGAGGCTCTAGGGGTTACCCTTTCTGTATTGTGCTCTAACATTAGGCTTTACCATTCGAGTCATCAAGATGGGAGAAGTGACAATGTTGATAGTTTGATGCAAGATGAAAACTGGGTTCAGTTTCTTACAGAGCGAGCAGCTGAAGCAGTTGTGAACATTCAGATTGCTACCCAGTCGGATAAAGTAGTGAATCCTGTAGATGGAGGTTCTCAAAATGGGCATGTGGATGGTGATTCACAAGATGACATGAAATGGATGGAAACGGTACCAATGAAATGACTGTTTAGATTTTACTTTTACTTTGAATTATTGCTAATTATTTACCATTCAAACATATGTAGCTACTCTACTTCATCATCTCATCCTTGAAGTCAGGGAGATCCTCGTATCTACTTGATGTGCTTGTGGGGCTTCTGTATCCTGTGATTTGCTTGCAGGTTTGAGCTATATATTGACTATAGTTATTTAAACTTTTACTTTGACTTCATTGTAACTTATCGGATTTCTTATCATGTGATTTTCATTGGTTTATGCTTCTTTTTGACAATTTGTTTGGTTTTATGTGTATGCTTTTAATTTTCTTGAGATATTTGCACTTGATTCTTTAGCAACTCCAAACTTTTGGGCATCTATCTTTTTCCAGGAATTAATTTTAGGTTGATAATGTTGACTTGGATTTTCATCGGTGTTAACTTACCTCCAAGATTCTTGTTCTACCAGTGTTTTAAACAGTAATAAGATTGTCCATCGTCAAAACTAGAATATATGTTCCTGCAACTCTTAATATTCTGACGCTACTGAACGAGTGCTTGTGAATCCTTTCATCTAAGGACACTTCAATTGAGGTGTAGTTTTATGGTAAAAGTTTATTGATGAATAAAACAGACATAGAAGTATCAATTTCTGATTGCTTATTATTGGAAGACTTAATGATGGCGATACTTTTCACATTCTTTTACCTGTAGAGAGCATTTGTATTAAACAAAAGTGAATAAAATGCAATTTTCGTATACTCTGTTCTATTTGGTTCTATGACCATTCAAGTAGGGAAGGTATCAGTTATCCACTTCTGAATAATATTATTTTCTTTTGAAGGAAACATCAAATAAGGATTTGTCAACACTAGCCAAGGCAGCATTTGAATTGCTTAAATGGATGATCGTTTGGGAACCTCACCTTCAGAAGGCTGTATCTGTGATTCTCTCTGCTGCCAATGATTCCAACTGGCGGACTAGATCTGCTACATTGACATATCTGCGTACCTTCATGTACAGGTACGATGATCTTGTCAGGTTTGCTTTGGCATAACATACTCTAAATGGCATAACATACAGTTATTGTATTTGCATCCATGTTTTTTAGTATCCGGAACACGTACTTAACAGAGAGTTTTTACTCTGATTATTATATTCTCATTGATTTCACACTTTTGTTTGTTCTGAAGCAAATAAAATTTTTGTTCCTTTTTTAACAGGCACACTTTTATTCTCTCAAGTTCAAAAAAGAAAGAAATTTGGGGAACTGTTGAGAAGTTACTAGTAGACAATCAAATTGAGGCAAGTTCTTTCTTAGAAGTTATTTGGATAGAAATGCAGAATACGATTTTTCTTCTTTTAAATTTAAAAATAAGAAATTTGGGTAATTTAAATTGTGATGCTTGTGCTTTATAGAACATGCTATCATTACACTCTTTTTACCTTAGTCAACACTGCAGTTTTTAGTAGTAAGGTACCTGTCGTGCCTTTAAAAACTGAGTTGTGGACAAGACCTAAATCGCAATACATGGGAGGTTGTGATTTTCCTGTAGAGGAAAGCATGATATATCTAAAATGCTTATTTGTAGTTCCCAGTAGTAGTTTTCCTTTTGCAGACAATCCATATCAACGTATATTTTTGGGATGCCATTCATTATTGATGGTTGCCATTTACATTCAGTCTTAATCTTTTCACCAGGTAAGAGAACATGCTGCAGCCGTTTTAGCAGGCTTAATGAAGGGCGGAGATGAAGACCTGGCTACAGATTTCCGTAATAGAGCATATAAGGAGGCAAATATTGTACATAAAAGAAGAAAGTCAAGGTTATTTTTTGCCTTTGTTCTTCGGAAGTTTAGTTACTTTTGTACAGAAATGGACCTTAAAGCAAGCCTACATTCTGGTTCATTTCTTTGAATTTAATAACATCATCCATTGTGCATGGTCATCCCTGATCTGCCTTAGTTCTGGCCTCTTTGGAGGTTGCCGTAATTGCAACATCAAGGGTAGTGGTTTAGTCCCACAAAACTAGAGATATAACTAAAGTACTATTAATGCTAAATATTATAGGTTTCTATATTACGCACTCCAATATTGGTAAAGTACAAAGAGAGATTGCATAGGCTATGACAAACTTGCATATGTAGCAATGGGAAGCCTTGTGCTTATATGTTAGATGCCGTATGGCGGCCTACAAGGGAAGATCAGGGAAATGAGAGGTTGGCTTTGCAGTTTGGTAGTTTTGGGAAGAGAAGGTTTTCTTATCAGATTTCTGTTCTTTTAGTCCTAGCTTTCTGTTCACTGCATTTTTCCTTTATAATCAGAACTCTCTTCTATAGAATCTTCCTTATTAATTTTTTAATAAATTAAGTTCCTATCAGCTTCTCCATGTGAACGATAAGCTTAATTGTCTAACTCTAGGATATTATGTGTTTATGAAAAAAAGAAGTCATGATGTACTTGCATTGAAAACATTTTATGTATAACATGTAGGCCATAGTTATTACAAGATGGATTTACGAACACTTTTTATGTTTGTCGTCTAGCAAATTCTTATTTTTTTATTAGCTCTGACATGCCAAGTTTGTTAAAGTGGGGAACATTTTCCAAATACAGAAATGCACGCTCTGGTTCAACAATAGCATCTGTTCATGGTGCTGTACTCGCTTTGGTTGCTTCTGTATTATCTGCTCCATATGACATGCCCAGGTTTGTCCAGTTATCCATGGCATATGATTTACATTGGTAATTTCAAATGCTTGTAATGATTCAGTGAAGTTCACTTACGAGATATTGTAAAAAGTTAGCATTAAGTCAATTCTACTGGGATAAGACTTTTGATGCTGTTATAGGTTAATATTTTCTTTGGTTCATTTTTTTTTTAAAAAAACAAAAGCTTATTTGTTCATAATGTGAAATCCCTGGCTCATGCAATATTTTGGTACTGTTGTCTTCAATTTCTGCATAAGATGGAAATTTGAGTTCATTTGTGAGTACATAAAAGGAGCAATAACAAACCTCAAATGATTTAAATGGTAGTCTTATGGTCATAATCTCATATAAACTTTTTGTGCAATCATAAACAAATATTACCAGTATATTTTGAGCTAAAGAATTTCTGTCATCTCTGTACAAGATTTATAAGACATGAATTTATTTTTGTTTCGGGCACAAAGGAAGGCGTCTATTGATTCCGTTACTTGTAATTATCTGACATCATTAACTACTTTCTTTCAGTTGGTTGCCTGAACATGTTACACTACTGGCCCGCTTTAGTGGGGAGCCATCCCCTGTCAAATCTACAGTTACTAAAGCTGTTGCAGAGTTCAGGCGGACCCATGCTGATACATGGAATGTTCAGAAAGAGTTATTTACTGAAGATCAACTTGAGGTAATTATCTGTAGAAAATCTAAACATACTATGTGGTTTAAAATTTTGATTATTACTTTTGGTTTTTTGTTTCTTCGTTTGGTTCTTTTTTCTAATTTTCTCTCCATATTCACAGGTTCTGGCAGACACATCGTCTTCGTCATCGTATTTTGCTTGATTTAAAATACAAAGATGCTATTGGGAGAGAGTACTGAAAATAATAGTTAGGAAAGTATGTTTTTCATTTTTTGTGTATTGGCTGCATTGGTAGATGTAAAAATAGTTTTTATTTACATTTTGTACCATTGATATTCTTTTTAAGAAATTTATTCCTTAATCTAGTCTCAAAAGTTGAGCTTCTAACTATCGTCTGCACTGTAATTTTTTTAAACCATGGGGTTAATTAAATCATCGGCGGGTAGATCCCACACGACACAATCTGAGTTGAATATATTGGATAGATTTCGAATTTCCTTCGTGGCCTCAGAATCATCACCATTTTCCTCTTCAAGTTTTTCATGCAATTGGCTCTGCCGATCCATGGCAGTGCATGTGCTCCCTGTGCATACACTTTGGCTCCATGGAGATGCATCCCCTTTATTGCCGAAAGATGACGGGGAGAATTGATAACCAGATATTGTTGGGAAAACACTATATGGCATCACAAAACTTGCAGATGTATTTGCAGTGGAGTCCCAATGTTTATTTGAGGGCATCATTTCAGATTCTTGTTGCATGGCCTTGGATAGGTTAAACTTGATCTTCTCAACAGTTGCGTCCTTTTCATCTGGCTTACAATGAATGTAATCAGTGAAGTTATTCCCCAGTGCTGCAGCGGAATGCTGGCCATGGAAGTTAATTGGCTTCTTGGTAAGAAGGTGGAGCACCTCATCTTTGAAACAGCCAAGGGCTGCTTCAGCCAAGTGAGCTGCCTGTGGAGGTGCCAATGTGGTAGCAATTTCGGCCATTAGATGGGAAAATGGCTTGTGGGTTACAGGGTCTATACCCATACCTGACAGTTTCTTTTTTAGCTTGGTATTCCAATGGTTTTTGACATCATTGTCAGTGCGTCCTGGCAGCTGGGCCGCTATCAGTGACCATCTGAACATCCATTTAAGTAAGTATTTAGGGAACAATTACATAAAGATAATAATCAATCACCTATGCTATTAACAATAACTTAATCAATATGCACCTGTTACCGAAAACTGAATGAAGCTTCACAATGGTTTGTTCTTCTGAATCCGAGAATTGGCCATGTTTGAGATCAGGACGAAGGTAATTAGTCCACCTTAGCCTGCAGCTCTTCCCACATCTCTGGAGACCTATTTAAATGAAGAGTAGTATTTTAATAAGATGATAGGAGTGATATAAAGATAAATAGAGTGGAGATAGACTAACCAGCATTCTTGGGAATTAGACGCCAGTTGCGAGTGCCATGTTGAGCAATGTAGGAGGAGAGTTTGTGATCTTCCTCAGGTGTCCACTGTCCTCTTTTCACGTTGTCCTTCTCACAGCATGGAATACGCCCCATGTCTCTAATATTTTTGCTTTTCAATTTGTTAATTCTCCTACCCCGAAAGAAATTTCAATTTTCAGGGCTGTCAGGACTAGAATAATTGTCTTTTCTTTCTTTCTTTCTTTCAACACAAGTTGTGAATTCTCTCTACCCGTCTTTGAATTCTTTGAGGCCAAAAGGGAAGACGTGGAATATTTGTTTGAGTTGGTTTTTGTTTTTCTGGTAGGCTTCTTATTCTTAATATATAAGGGGTGCCAATTGGAATTGCATGGCATAAAGGCATCAAAGGCGCATGATTTTGTTAAAGAATTTCAACGCCATTGAGCGTGTGAGGGGAAGGTAGGTAGCTCACCCGCAAGATGCTTGGTCAACATCTCTCTCTCTCTCTTTCTCTTTCGTTGTTGACTGCTTTGCTCATTGTTTGTGTGCTTAATGCATCTGTTGGGTAGGTTTATGCTTTGATCACACAAAACCTCATCATCTTTCTTCACAGTTACTTATGTCAAGGTCCACGTGTGGCGCTTCAGTCTTACATAAAATTCTTCATCATCAATTTTCCCTGTTAACTATACTATGGCAGAAGAGACCCTGGAAAGTGATACGGATCCCACACTCCATGTGTGCTTTTCTTCTTTTTCACAATACTTCTGCAATAATCAGAGACCCACTTTTATCCAAGACGAATAGCATGGATAATTAGGATCTTAAAAGGAGCTTCTTCCAAACACTTTTACAAAATAAAATAAACTTTTTTCATAAATTAAATTATGTATAAATTACTTTGTAAAAACCTTTTCATTAAAAAAAATATTTCACTTTTTCTTTTTCTTTTTCTCTTTTACAACCTTTATGAAATTCTATTTATCATTTTCCTGAACATCATAATGATATTTATGAAGTGCTGCTCATCCAATTAACGATATTGTCATTATGTCCTCATTTACTGTTAATTTAGTAAAATTAGTAAAATCTTGGTTTAAATAAGAAAAAAAAACAGCACTGTAATTTTTACCAGACTGGAAGTATAATGCAGTTCAGGTATAGAACAGATTTCCCTGAATCTCAAGTATGAAGTGAAATGAAGGGCGTGACAAAACCTGCTCAACTTTTTTATTCCATGACAAAAAAATTGCGTCTTAACTAAAGTATTACAGATGAAACTAACTAGTTTCCCAAAAAAAAAAAATGCAATTCTGCAACTCAATTACACTTGTTTACTTCAACACGTCTTAACAGGAAGAGACGCAGAACCTTGAATTCATCAATTTTCATGCTGAATTCTTTATGCTGATTAACGTTGATTTTCAACACAAAAATGCAACCACAATCTATTTTCTCAGTTCAACTTCCATTTCCGCTGAAAGCTCCTCATTTTAGTTTTGCAGATACTATCCCTTCAATGGATCCGACGAGAGTGAACAATCCCACCACAAAGCCAACGGTGCTAAAACCCCTGAGCATGATCCACTTAGACGACCATGGCTCAATATTGCTCAGACTCAAGTACATTTCCACCGGAAAATATATGGACAATGGATAATAGATTATTCCGGCCAAAACTCCCAAAATCTGATTGAAGTAGGGAAAGAGCATTGCAATCACCGTTGTTGATGCAACATATGCAGTTCTGAAAGAAAGCCTCAGAAAACTTAGTTGGAAAGCTGGCAGCAATGGGAGTTTCAACAAGTATACGTGATTCACAAATTCACTGTCTGGGAACTTGAAACGGAGCCAATTCTCAACATTGGCAAAAAGTGGCTGGCTATACACCTGCACCAGAACAACATATAAAAAACAAATGCCACATTCACGATGAAGATAAGATATCTGTAAGATTATACATGTACCTGATATGCACCAACCAGGTGAATCACTATACAAGCATTCGCAAAGTCTACAAGCCAATGCTGTGCATTAGATGTAAACCCTGTTAAAAGGTTTCCTGGTGTTTCATTACCAAAGGCTGCATATCCTAAACACCCACAAAGAGGTAGAAAAATGTTGTGATAATGACAGATATTGTTGACGCCCTCTTCATCGTTTGGTGTTCTGGTGGAGGCGACCTCAAAGTATCCTTCAAAGTTATATTAACCTTACAATCGTTAGAGCTTTCCCAAAGAGTTGTAGAAAAGTCACACTTTCTGATTATCTTAGAGATATACATACCTGTATTTCTATAAGAATTACAGAGAATGGATACGAGAATGCTATGTCACCAAGCGCTTGAGCAACCAGCCATACTTTATCAACTCCACTAGAAGTAGGGATTCCACTAATAGTACCCTCAGCATGTCCATTTTCTGATCAAATGATTGCCAGAAAATCAAAACAAAATGGTTCAATTATATACTTTCAAACAACTGTCCATGAATATGTCATGTCACTCATGCTCATAGTGATGAACATACCCGTGATTTTTCCAGCAGAAAGCCACATTCCTATGAAAGCATAAAAAAAGGACGTGATTGCTGCTACAATTGACAACCACTGAATATTGTGGAAGTTGGGTGTCTGAGAGAGAACAACTTGGATAGCCCCAAAAATAAGCATCAAATATGCACCATCAAATCCACATTTTCCTTCATCTTCTTTGCCATGGGAACAGTTTGATATTTGGATTGCTCTGCAATCACACACAGCAATCCAAACTAATCAAGTTGCTATTTAGCAATATTGGTATAGTGATATTTTGGGAACACCCTCATGTTTTCATGGGGGAGTACATGTAAGAAATAAATATTGTTTGCAACAAGTTGCAGAAATCAAGGAGAAGGAAATGAAAAAAAAAAAGAGAGAAACCATTAATAAGTTAGTGAACACACCTCATACTGATAGCAGCAGTAATGACATAAGCAATTCCAAAACCATATAAGCTCACGTTCACAAAAACACCACAGAAACGGCTATTCCCTTCTCCTGTAAGGTAACCATCCATTCATCACATCTAAAGAAACAGCTCAAGATGATCTTCCAAACTTGCTAGCATATATGATCAAAATAGTAAAAGAAGTGATGTTTCTCAATATTAAATTAGTGAAGGTTAATTGTATCTAATTATTCTCTTGATTTTTTAACTTTGATATCAACAGTTCCTGATGGTTGATTTTTTTTTTTATAGAAAAATAAATACAATAAAGTATAACCTTAAAAAATAACCATACCAACATGGAATACCTATCTCTAGTCCTTGTATTATTAAAGAATTACTGGATATAAAAGCTCAGAGTTCACTCATCTATGAAATATACTCTGAAAAATAAAAAAATAGAAAAGAAATGCTTAAACAATAAAATATACTATAGGAGAGCTAATTAAAATTTTATAATTTAATTTATCAATAAAATGAATATCACCTTCAAGATTTAGAATTTTAAGATATTTGAATGATAAATTATAAAAGGCAATTAATTATTAGAAATTTTAAAAAAAAATTTAGTAAAATATATTATTTGGATAAAACATAAAAAAAAAATTAAAATTTAGAAAAAAAGAATTTAAAATTTCATATGATTTTATGTTGTTAAAAAATAATCACATCTACTTTTAGATGTGACTTCTCTGATTTTGTGCTCTTTCCACCGTTACTATTAAAATTGAGGTAAAAATGTCAATATTTGTATATTTACATAAATAAACATGATTTTCTCATTAAATATTTAAAATTAATTAACCTTAATTTTCATAAATTCAATTTTGAGATATATTTTAAATTTGTTTTTGTACTTAATAATAGTTAAATTATCATATTACACGTACTCAAACAAATCATTTAAAAATAAAAAAAAATCATATCAAAACAATTTGAATCTCAAATTCCAAATTTTGAGAATTCTGGAGAAGTCACGGATTCCTATAGAAGGGTAACGAGGAAGATGTGGAAGCATTCAAAAGAGTGAAGTTGTGATCTGAATCTGCACACAACAAAATCAAAAGATGTCGTTTCCGTGACACAACTGCAGTTAGAAGTGTCACAAATCACTTTTTCCAATTTCCATCTGTTGCAAAGGGAAAATGACAGCTTTATACACTTACATTCATTCAATCAAGTGTAAAAATGTGTAAAAGTACTTTTTTTTTTCTAGCAAAGTACCAAGAAAACAAATCTTGACCCGTCATTGCCTCTACCTTTCTACCCCATCACGTGTCATTAAAAAACAAACAGAGAACATGGAGAGAAAAAAATGGTAAAAGCAAAGTATGAAGGTTACCCTTATGGAGGTTAACTGCATCAAGGTATGAAGAGCTCCTATGAGGGCCAAGTTCAGGGTCTGGACCACGGTAGGTGTTGCTGAGAAGGAAAGAAGAAAGCAGAGTGATGCAGGCAAAAAAAATGATTGTGAGAGGCCCTCCAATCCAACCAAGCTGTGCAATGCTCCATGCCAATGACAACACTCCTGACCCTATCACTCCTGTCACTATGTGTGCCACTGCAGTCCACACGGTTCCTGTTTCATCATTCGCACCATCACATCACTCTCACATCCGATAATTCAATGCTCTTGCATGTTCAATTTCCCATAGTTTACACAAGCAATCAATCAAACAATAAGAAATCATTAATTCTAGAAATACCACTTTCGAAACAAAATTCAGTAAATTCGTCTGATGAATGACGATCTTGCTAATCACAATACGTCTTGTAAGAAAATAGCTTACATGATCCATGGAACAATAACAAAAAACATGATTCAAATAAAAAAAAGATTATCTTTCGCAAGGGAAAAGATGATTAAGATGAGAGAGGAATAAGATTGTCTTTCCAGTTCTTTCAACATGATGAGCGTTTGCATACTGAGTCTCCAACAATGGGGAGCTGCCAGTTGCTGAACCTTCTCGATCTTGCATGGTTCTGAACCCAATCACAGTTACTTGTTATTCACTCCCAGAAGTAGTTGTTCATCTAAAACGGAAAGAATCAGTAGCAAAAGAAGTTATCTTTTGCAAAAATAGCGATCTTTGAATCTGGGTTTGCTCTGATTGGTTTTTGGGTGAATGAGATCAATGACATGAAACTGCCTTTCTCCACATACAAATCCAAATTCTGAATTACTTGTGGAAGTGTCAAATTACGTGTTATATAGTGAGGCTGAATTTTTTTTTTTTTCACTACACAATTTTGAGGTTTTTCGCCTTTATTCTCGGTAACCATGACCACAATTCATCAATTTCTTGTTTTTGTAGTTATTTTGAGTTTTTCCGTATCCACATGATAATGACAAATTAAATCTAAAACTATATTAAATTTATGGCTTAAAACCATATAAATATTATTAAATAAATTTAAATTTAAAATAGGGTTAAAAGTGTAACTTTTTATTTTGTTAGTTATAGGGAATATGGAGATATTTTTCAGTTGTTTAATTTTTATATTTTTGTACGTAACAATTTTTAATCTGTATTGTAGGGCTATTTTAATGGTCTTATTCATTTAATGAAAGGTAGCACAATATATTTAAGATAAAAATATTTTTTGTGCGTTAATAATTTTTACAAAGTGGTATAAGAGTCTTATGCCGTGAGTATCGAGGGGTGAAAAAAAGAAAAAGAGTATGACACTTTCGGGTTTGGACATCTTAACTTTGGAAAAAGCTCTCAAAAAGAGAATTAATACTTGGATTACACAGTATAGAATTTGAGAAGAAATTCTACGAAGAAATGCATACTCGAAAATCAGTCAAAAATGAAGTTTCTAAACTCGATTATGTAAAAGGTATTACTCCCAGCATATTAGATGATTCTTCTAAAAAGTGAAATTTTCCTCGTGTAACAGAAACATTTACAGTGGAAAAGAAAACTAACAAGAAAATTAAAAAACTAAATTCACATAAGCAAAGTTTAAGACTGTGGAGAGCATGGGATAAACATTTTCTTAAATTTAAAAAAGTTAAATAAACTTAACTTAAAAAAAGGTTAAAAGTGTAATTTTTTATTTTGTTAGTTTCAGGATGATTAGTTTTTATATTTTTGTAAGTAACAAATTTTATTTTGTTTATTTTTCGTGGGTGGGTGAATTTTAATAAATTTGTAGTTTTACTTTCTAACTTTGGCTGTCTAGTAGTTGTCTAAGATTTTAAATCTAATTTATTATTAATATAATGTTGTATTTTAAAATGTTGACTTTTATATAAATAATAACAATCATAATTACTTATTTATTAATTATTCTTAAAATCTTTGAATGAAAATGCATTAACTTTGACAATTAGAGAATTTTTTAATTGTAAAAGATATAAAAATAAAAAGGTACTCAATTTTTATGAGAACTGTAATCATGCTATTAAATACTTACCAAAAGGGTCATTTTATTAATAAGGGTCTTTTTATTAATAAACTACACAGTTTAAATTTTATTTTAAATATTTTTGTTATAATGGTTAATCTTTTCCATTAGTATACCTTCCATTTTAACCCTCTTTATTTTGACAATTGTGTTTGATGTAACGACAAAAACTCTTTTGTTAATAAAATTATTATGATCATGACTGTTTTTCACATATGTAGGAAAGTACATTTTTTTTTCCAAAAAAAAAGACTATTAAAATCTAAATTTTAGGTTATTTTATTTGTTCTTTATGTTTATAAAGCAAAAACAAAAAATAGGATTTTCAATTTTTTAAGGTGTTAAAAGGGGTCTTGAGCATCTGAAACGTAAAATTATTTTAATGAATCTATGAAGATTATATATATAAGATGTTGTTTAAATTTTTAAATTTAATTATTATCATTTTAAGACTCTAAAAAATTGTGTTTTAAAATTGATAGTGTTTGTATGATGAAATTTAACTATTTTAAGATTAAAAGTTTAAAATATAAATAAAAGTTTGGAAACTAGTTTTATTATTTTAAAACACGTGACATTCTTTTATTACAACTTTCTCTTCTTTCTAAAATGTTTTACAATAAATTATTTTTTTAAGATAGGAGGTAGTAGGATTTCTTCTTGTGGTGAGTTCATCAAAATCAACTAATAAATTTCTTCAGTAGAGTAAGTTAATTTTCTATCCCATTCTTGGGTAGTTGGTTTTTTCTTCTTTGTGTAACCCCTTTTTGGTACAGATGTGATATTTGTGTTCTTATTGGTAGTCTCTATAGTTCAGTGGTCCTAATAGTGTGTCCTGATCGTGTTTGTGTTTTTCGTAGGGATAGTTTGAGCTACCTTTGTGTTTAAAGGTGCTTTAGAGGTCTTTGAGCTGTTTAGTCGTCTTTCAAGTAAAAGAAGTTAGTTGTTTTAGTGTGCATGAGTTGATGATCTTGATTAATTTTTGGTATGTTGTTGAATCTGATTGATGTTTGATGTTTTAGTTGAAATGATATGGTTTTTGTTGGAAGCCCCACATTGATTAGAGATAAAGTTAGTTTATAGTATATAAGTGGGTGCAAACCTCACCTTACAAGTCGGTTTTGTAGGGTTAAGTTAGACTTAAAGTCTACTTCTTAGCATGGTATCAAAGCCAGGTTAGAGCCCATCTTATCGATACTCGGCGTGAGGGTTGTGTGTTGGAAGTCTCACATCGAATAGAGATAATGTCAATTTAAAGTGTATAAGTGGTGCAAACCTCACCTTACAAGCCGATTTTGTGGGATTGAATTAGGCTTAAGTCCACTTATTAATATGGTTTCAGAGCAAGCTATGGTTAGAGCCTATCCTAGCGATATACCCAATATTGGACCGCTATTGGATCACCTATTAATGTTTAGTCTCGCGCTCGAGATGTATATACCTCAACATGAGGGAGGGTGTTGGATGTCCCATATCGATTATAGATAATGCCAATTAAAAGTATATAAGTGAGTACAAGCCTCACCTTAAAAGTCAGTTTTGTAGGGTTGAGTTAAACTTAAAGTTCACTTCTTAACCGTTTCGTTAATTGAAATGAGTTGTGACCTCTGGTTTGGACTTTGGTGATTGAGAGAATTGAAGAACTAAGAAATTGTGAAAATTGGTATAAGTTAAGGTATAAAAATTATGTTGAACCAATTCTCTAAAAAGGAAATACCGATTTGATCAATTGATCAGATCTCATTTTACTTAAATCACAAATTTGAGTGTACTAAAATATGGTATGATGTTGAGTTGTATTGGTGTCGCGTTGAGTGCAAACTTGGTTGTGCAAGTCTGAAAAAGCATTTTTGCTCTAGACCGTTGAGCGCCCCTTTTCATCGTTGAACGACCAGTTTTGCAAATGCTTTGGCATTAAGCGGTGGCTTGGCACCATTGAAGGCCATCTTGCACTACATGTTTGAAGCTATTTTGGCTCTAGGACGTTGAGCGGCAAAAGAGTGTCGTTGAGCGCGGCACTTTTTTTAGAAGAATGGCGTTGATCGCCACCTTTTGTGAAAGGTTTAGCGTTGAGCATTAGGATTGTCGTTGAATGTCACCTTTTTGCGAGAGGTTTTACGCTAAGCACCAATCTGTATGCTTTGTTTCTTCTTTTTAGTTGTTTGGTATTGATTTAGATACTCATTGAGTATGCTTATAAGTATATATTATAACTATATGTATGAAAATGATGACTTTTGTCGTGAATATGTGAGGTATTATTACTGAGAGAATATCAAGGAGAAATTTTATGTGTTGTGATGTGTAGTGTATGTTGTAACATATGAGAGTTCAAAAAGTATGTATCCTAACATTCTACCAACCGTTCAAAAAGTGTGACAGGAGGTCCTAACCACTGGACTATTTGGTCCTAGGCGTGAAAGGGACTAACCTTGTGAGTAGTAGGGTGATAACCCCTTGTGTATGGCTTTGTAAAGCAAAAATATTACTATGTGTGCACGCCTACCACGAAGCCCTATGTTAAAACATGTATCTAGATAATTGAGTCTAGTATCAATTGCATTATGCGTTTATTTGAGTTAATGAAAAATTCACAAGTGTTTATATAAATATATTATATGATCTAAATGTATTATGTTATTTCTTTTGTATACTAGCTTATCCTTTTTCTTTTCTTTATGTGTTGTATTTTGTTGCAATGATTATCTCTCAGTATAAGTAGAAGATGAGTTAGGTATTAACATACTTTTGATGAAAGAGGATAACATGAAGACATAGTTTCATAGTTTTATCTAAGTGTTATGTATGAGTTTATTTCTTTTGAACAACTTTTGTAATTTGAGTTGTCATGTACATATAATATGTTATTATAATTATTATAATAGATGTATGTATTAATTTTTGATATATATCAAAAGTTATAATGCTTTATTTAATTTTATATTATTAAATAAATATTATTATCATTATTGTACTTCTAAATATTTTCTAATATTATCATTTAATCTCAATTATAATATTTTTTATTTTCATTAAGATATCGAAGAGAGCTTTTTTTTTCTTCCTTTTACGTCATTTCCTTCTACTTTTAACAAAATAGACAATTTATCTTGAATAATGAACAGAAGGACATTTTTCTATTTGAAGTTTAATTTATTGTAGATTGATAAAAATTATGTTTTTTTTTGCTTAAATTAAACTAAATTGTAAATTTGTTCTCCTTTTCATCCTTGATCCGTGACTTTGATTATTCTATTATTTATCTCCAAAGTAATATGTGTTTGTTCTGTATTATTATGGAAATATGTAGAAGCAATGTTTGGTGGCATCATTATATACAAATGTGGACCATAGTCATTGGTTTGTTTTTCTCATCTTTGGCTCTCACACTCAACCATGCGACACTTGTCATCTTTCTTACAACATTAATTTTCATATTAACATTCTTTGGCACTTTCTCATGTACACTTCAAATCAATCATTCATTTTTCCATGTGCCAAATGTTTTGGTATGATACGAAATGTTATGCATGATTGTTTATAAAGAATCATGTCATGTTTCAATATTTAAACATTATTTATAAAATGATTCTTAAATAAATTGAGATAATACTGTTAATATCAGATATTATATTTAAGTTTTATCTGTTAAAATTTAAAACCTTTTGTAATTTTATTCTTAAAAAGCGCTTAAAAAAATTAAAGGAGTAAAATATATTTAAAATTATATTAATTTTTATGGATGTATGAAAACAAACTAAATAATATGAGAAATAATAATTTATCTTTTCAGTTTTTATTTGACTATTGAAAAAGTTTTTGGATTTTCCTTTTACCTTTAGAAAATGTCTAAAATATTAAAAAAGGAAGATGAGAAACATTTTGCATCTAAAGGGTTATCTAAGTTTAATTTTTCTGAAATTTTCAATCATAGTAATCATGTGTTTTTTGATTTTTCAGTAGCTCTGATCAAACACCATGTTCTTGGAAACAAAAAAAAAATCAATTGAAGAATTTCACTACGACACGCATACATGACCCAAGCAAAATTCAAGATAGAGATAGTATAAATAAATTAGTAATCAACATAACATTATCTTCTAAATATTTAATGTGTATATAAATTATTTAAAATAATAACATTGTCATATTTATTTAATTTATATAATTTCATATATTATGGACAGTCAAACTCAAAATACAATTGCTCTGCATGTTATAGAAATTGGTGAATTTGATTTATGCACATAAGTTTCCAAATACAAATTGTCATGATGAATAACATTTATGAATTAAAATCATCGAATCAATACTGCTTAATGATATGAAAACTAAAGTTTCTGACTAATGATTCCTTGAATTGATCCCACTAGACCCACAAGTGTGACAGTAAAGCAAACAAAGCTAAACATCCTAAGAAGAATCCATTGTTTGGTCCAAGCTCCAATTTGCCTTTGTTGCAAGTAGATTTCCACTGGAAAATATATAGTCAATGGCCAGAAGTTTATAGCTCCTAACACTCCCAGAACTTGGTTGAAGTAAGGAAACAAAATTGCTATCCCAATGGTTGAAATCACATACACTGTTCTAAAACACAACCTAAATGGGTTCAGCTCATAACCAGGGATTAAAGGCAATTTTATTTTGTAAATCTTGTTTGCAAAGTCACTCTCATGGAATCTTCTTGAGCACCATCTATCAGCAGTAGTATATATTGGTTGACTGTACATCTGACCAAAGATCACAAACATCAAGAAAACATATGAAATGGTTAAGTTAACATGTAAAGACAGTGAAAGAACACATTCAAATGGTTAAGTAGTAGTAGAAGTACCTGATATCCTCCCACCAAATGAAGAATAATGCAAGCATTAGCAAAGGCAACAAGCCAATAAGGCTCATAAAACCCAAACCCTGTCAAGATGTTCCCTGGTGTATCATTTCCAAAAGCTCCATATCCAAGGCATCCACAAGATAGGTAGAAGAATGTCGTCACAATGATTGCAACCATGGAAGCCTTTTTCATGGTTTGATTTTCTGGTGGAGTAGACTTCAGAGTGTCCTTTGCTCAAAAAAATTTCAATACTGTTTTAGACACAAGATTTGTTTATTTCCAACCTTTTTTACTATAAAATATGAAGATGAAAACACCAAGTTACCTGTATCTCAAGAAGGATCAAAGCATATGGATAAGCAAAAGCAATGTCACCAAGTGCTTGGAAGACTAACCATAACTTGTTAGCAGTGTTAGTAGCCGGTATTCCTGTTATGCTCCCCATAAGTCTTCCATTTTCTGTAAGTACAATTTTTTTTTCCATATGATCACTGTTTAATGTCATAACATTGTTCATATTCTAATCAGAACTCTGTGTAGCTAAAGACATAATAACATAATGAAATTATAGCAGTTTGTGTGGAGTAGAAATATCAGTAACGTTTGCAGTGTATATTCATGTGATATAGATTTTTTAGAATAGTATTATTTTTCTTTCCTCAGAATCATCGGAAAGCTTGAAATTGAAAATAAGCTAAATATTAAACCAACAATAAATGCATTGCATGTGAAATTAATTACCTATAACCTTTGCCAAGCCAAGTCCTAGTCCAATGAAGGAGTATGTAAAGGACATAACTGCTGCACAAACTGAGACCCATACCATGTTATGGAGGTCTGGTATGAATGACATTACAATTTGAACAATTCCAAACATCATCATATAAATATTGCCCCCATAAGCACAACGAGCTTGATGCCCTTCCTTGTGATAACAATTTGCTTCCAGAATTGCTCTGCATGGTAAATAAACAAGTTTCATTATGACACTGACTTGGATATTATAAGATGATTAAGGTCCAAGAAGATCAGATCAGATGATGAAAAGCTTAGCAAAGTGTTTAAATGACTCAGCAAAAACTAAAACATTAGCACATTCCCGCTAGTATCACATGTTCACAGAAATACTGAGTAGTGATTTCCTCATTTAATATGAGAAGTACCTTAAACTATTTGCAGTAGTAAGTACATAAGCACAACTAGACCCATACATGGTCAAAAATTGAAGGAAACCAGCCAACCATGTCATTCTTTTACCTGAACCAATAAAAGAATGCAATTATGAGTTATGATAACATTGATAAAGACCCTAAAAACAATTATTGCATGAGAGAATAAAAGAGAGTTCACTACCAAAACTGACTCTAACAGCATCCATGTATGAGTAGTTTCTTTTCCCAGAATCAGAAGTTCTATAACAATCAGAAAGGAGGGAGGAAGAAACATAGATGACGATTGCAAAAAAAAGCACTACAAGTGGCCCTCCAATCCATCCCAACTGGGCAGTGCTCCAGGCAAGAGATAGAACACCAGATCCAATAACAGCAGTGATGATGTGAGCCACAGCACTCCATAAATTTCCTGTAAAGATTGATGGCAGGACCAAGATCTGTTATTCAAATTAATGGAAATCAAAATGGGGTGGTTGTGTTGCAATGAGCTCTTACCAGTCCTTTTAACATGGCCGTCTTCGTCATAAGCAACGAGTGCACTTGTAGTACTCGGCAAAGAGTTTTTCACCTCCATCTTTGCCCAAGCTTTAAACTCAAATACTCAATAGAAGCTTGTGGAGGAGTTTACTGCATGTCAACAACATAGAAAGTTCTAAAATGACAGTACTGAAGATAAGATATGTGATACATGATATCTCTATATTTGCTCAAGCACAATCAAATCTATGCATATGATGTGAATATGTTGATGTATAAAAAATGTATTATAAATCTTAAAAGTTTTTGTGAATATAACAAAAACTCATATAAGCCTTGTGTAGTACCAAGTAATGATGATAATAATAGTAAACCAGAAAACACAGACTGATTGTTGTGTCTCTATGTTTTATGAAACAAAATGCATCAAGAAAAAGGCATGAAGAAAAAAAAGTTTTAATATTATTTTTCAAAAAGTCATGTGCAGAGAACGCAGTTTGAAGAAAGTGGTTGATAAACACATACTTTTTTACACAGAAAACATGTCATAGTCACAATTTCAACCATTGTTCATGAAGAAAAGTTTTGCATTCACATAACAAAAACGGCTGAAACATAAAATTATAAGAGAAATATACCTGTAATTCACTGAACTAGATACCAAGGTCTCACGATGCATGTATGTGTGTTTAATGGCAATATTAGTTATGAATAAGTTTTTCATCAATCAAGAGGGAGATAAGACTGATAGAAAGGAAACTTTAATTTGGAAGAGATAACAAAATCTTAATCTTCTTTCACAATACTATCTCTCAAATCTTTCTTCCACGTTAGTATCTCTCAAATATATATATATATATATATATATATATATATATATATATATATATATATATATATATATATATATATATATATAAGTGACTAGAATTTAGAAGAGATAGTTTATCTTGTGACCAGTATCTCTTAGATATTTACTTAATTGATTTTGTAACAACGTTATAACTGATTTTTTTAATCCGTTACTAATTTTAACCTTTAAAAATTATTTTTAATAAAAAAATACGTATATTAAAATTATAAAAGTAATTTATTTTATAATTAATTTTTATAAATATATTTTTATCTTTACCTCTATACTTATATATAAATGAATTCTCCTTTTTCTTCTTGTGTCCATTATTTTTTTCACTTTTATTTCAAGTAGTTGCTTTGTTTAAATTTATATATATATATATATATATATATATATATATATATATGTGTATATGTATATCATTTTATTTATTCTAAAATATGACAAGTATTTTACTTATTTTACATATTGTAACATATTATATTTTTATTATAATATCGTGTTTATTGGGTCAATTATCACTTATCCCATCAATATCTCCTATCAAAAGAGAGGGTAGGTTTGTTTTAACATCAATATCTCCTATCAAAAGAGAGGGTAGGTTTGTTTTAATAGAGTAGGAAATTTTGATCTATAATATGTTTTACAAATATAAATTATAATAATAATGATAATTAAAATATAAAATTAATTTCATTATTGTTGTAAGGAAAACATACAATTTGGTGATAAGTTTTTGATGATGTGCAAACTATTTTGAAAATGCTGGAAATACCATATTACAAGTTTTAATAGATTGTTATAATAATAATTTTTTAAAACAAAGAAAATACTTCACAAGTCATTACTCGATTAAGTTAATATATAATCAGATTAAAAATATACAGGTTTTCTATAAACGTGGGACTGACTTCAATTAGAAAAAATACAATACAGTGAAATCCAGAACAAATCATTTTTGTTGCTTCTGTCACTACACCCATTGTTGTCGGTGGGGATAGTATTTGTCATTGTCGACGCCACCGTTTGTCGCTGCTGACAACACCAATATTGTTTATCGTTGTCATTATTGAAGTTCTAGTTTCTACCAACGATCACATTGTTTTGATTGTCTCAGCCAGGTGATCATCATACTATCAATGACGCCTTCATCAGAGCTTACGCGCTCTTAGTGTCTTTTGAAGTTGTAGATTTACTCATTTTCCATCGTGCATGGTAACATGTCTACTAGCAATTCAGAGCGTCTAGGTCGCTGACTTTTTTCTTTCAAGTTGATCGTGCGTTGTGACATATCCTGTCCCCTCTCTAGCAACTATTTAGAGCATAGATGTTGTTCTTTTTCCTTTTTTAGGTGCCTTGATTGAAGAATCTTGGATTTTTATGGTTTCTTTCTCCTATTTATCCATGACTTCTTCCACGATTGTCTCTTCTGACTTTCCTTTTGTCACCATTGCATTTGACCCATCCATATATACTTTTTCTCCCATGGAAAAGATGGTTTTTATTAGTTAATTTATAGCCATTGTGACTCTCCAACAATGACCTCTTTATCCACTAAATGTCAACAATGCATTCTTCAACGACGATTTGTAAGAGATTTACATGGAACAACCTCCCAGATTTGTTGCTCAGGAGGAGTCTTTGGGTTAGTATTTCGTCTTCTGCGTTATCTTGCAAATCGTTAGCAATTTGGTGACTCGAGAGCAAAAGCAGAGATTTTCACTAAGTCTTTATGGATTAAATTAATAACAAACTTGGTACATACGATTTGTATGCACTAGCTTAAGGGAGAGTGTTAAACATATTATCTTTGTAACATCCCAATTATATAATAACCAATATTATATAATAAAGATGTCAACATTTAAATATAGAGAACAGTCAGAATATGACGTGTAATTTAATTGTTAAATTACAATCATCCAAATAAAAGGAGTAAAAATTTAAACTTAAACCGTTTGAAAGGATTGATCGTTACAAGTGATCAATCAGGAAACTGCTAAGAAGATTACTCTGCAACAACAGCAACCTCCAGCTCCTGCTCCAAGGGAAACTCTTCGACGACATCTGCTCCCATCCAAGTGGATGATCATCGCCGAATAACATAATCCAAATTGGCACACAACACAAACAATGCAAGGGTGAGCCAGATATAAAAAGCATGTTATCTCATAGCACAGTTAATTCATGTCATCATACATAGATACATATACATAAACAATTAAAGCATACTCATAACCCACTTTCCATAACCTCATACGACTCATATTTACTCTCGCATAGTTCAGCTGGTCTTTCACCAACACTATGCAAGGTAAATTCCCAACACACTACTCATATTTACACTCGTATAGTTCAGCTGGTCTTTCTCCAACACTATACGAGGTAAATTCCCCAAATCTGTCTATGTCTAAATTCAAAGACTATAGACGAGCATAGTTCAGCTGGTCTTTCTCCAACACTATGCAAAATAAATTCTCAATACCCGACTTAACCAGATTTGTATAACTGTCGAACTATTGGTCGTCCACTCGCTAGTTCAGCTGGTCTTTCTCCAACACTAGCGAGTTGAATCCCCCAAGCTGCCTATGTCTAAATTCAAAGACTATAGACGAGGATCTCCCTCTACTCTCACCACTCACATTATTCTTCTCTACTTGAGTGTGAACAATGCTTTGAGTTTAGGGATAGACATACCATTTCAAAGCTCCTACAATTATACAGAACAACAACACCACATAACACTTTCGTCCATCTCTCCCTGACATGTCCGAATCATACTCACGTACATTTTCTTTACATTTACAATCATATTCTTTCCAACCACTCATACCTCATACATAATGTACATGACAATCTATTAAGTAAATAACATTAATCATACATCCACATACTTTCCACATAAATCATATCATATCATGCATTCCAAACATTTCTCATACATGACAATCTGTTAAGCAAACAACAATAATCACCCCGATACACCTTACTAGACAATAACCATCCCAAAAGAACCACTAAACAACACCAAACCCCGTAACTCATACTTAGACAAAGAAAATGGCTTTGAAACCATCACCAACAGTTCTGGAAGGGTTCAAAACCTCCAAAACGACTTAAGAAACGTCCAAAACGGACACCCGGAACCCCAAAAACTATCAAAAACAAAGACAAAGTCATTTTTTCCGAACACCTCGCGCCCGGGCGCGAAAAAGGGGCGCCGGGCGCGACTTTCTGCGAATACCTCGCGCCCGGGCGCCACAAGAGGGGCGTCGGGCGTGACTTTCTGCGAAACTCTCGCGCCTGGGCGCCACCGGGGGCGCCGGGCGCGAACCAGAAGTCGTCCAGCCCCATACCAGTTGACAGCAACCATTTTTCACCTATTTTGATCCATTTAATGACTCTAACAAGTCACAAATGACTTACCTAAGATATCCCAACAGTCCAAATGTACTCAAAATCCTTACCTCTCAAAATCACTACCTCACTTCCTCTCAAAATCACTCAAGACTTTATCAGCTTGTTCAAAACAGTGTATATTTTTCTTACCTTCCACTTGATCACCCCTCCAACAGAATACATACATCAACATACCAATCTCAAATATCATCTCAGCCCAACCACATACACAGTCACAAATTTTCAGCAAATAGTTCATACAGAGATCAACACATGTATTGTTCATACAACCCATAGAAAAAGATCTAGCTCCCCTTACCTCTTGAAGACTTTCTTTGTAAAATTTGTGATCCATCTTCCTCCAAACGTGCAGATCAAGATCTCTTTGCATCCTCCACAATTCTTCACTTCCTCTCCCAGATCTTACTGCAAGGACTCCATTCTCACCAGATGCCCATCCCAGCTCCTCCTCTCAGCCCTTCCGAAGTTGGTACAGCTTCCCATGGTGTTCTTTGGACGGCTGGAAATGGAGGAAGGAAGGCTCCCTTCCTCTGGCTGCTTTCTCGCTCCTTCTCCCATGCCAAAATGAAGACACCCACCTTTTTTTTTTTCAGCTTCCTCCCTGCCCCTTCAATAATGTAGCCCAATAAATGAAAAAGTGGTGCCCACCTCCCCACCATTCCCAAAATTTACGGGTCTTACAATCTTTATTTTATATTTATCTTTACTTAATTTATTATTATTTCTTATTTGTATTTTGGACTTAGTTCATATTTCTTTTATTATAAATTGAAGACCTACATGTATATTCAAAAAAAAAATCTAGTTTTCACTATATTCAACAATATATATTAATATATTATATATTTTTACATTATCCGAAAATTTATAGTTTTATTTAATATTTTTATAATATTACTATCATTATTGTATTTTTAAATATTTTATAATATTATCATTTAAATATCAATTAAAATATTTTTTATTTTCATTAAGATAACAAAAGAGATTTTTTTCTTCCTTTTACGTTATTTCCTTCTACTTTTAACAAAATAGACGATTTAACTTGAATAATAATGAACACAAGGACATTTTTCTATTTGAAGTTTAATTTATTGTAGATTGATAAAAATTATGTTTTTTTTTGTTTAAATTAAACTAAATTGTAAATTTGTTCTCCTTTTCATCCTTGATTGGCGACTTTGATCATTCTATTATTTATCTGCAAAGTAATTTGGGTTTGTTCTGTATTATTATATTTAGAAGCATGTTTTGGTGCATCATTATATACAAATGTGGACCTTAGTCATTCGTTTGTTTTTCTCATCTTTGGCTCTCTCACTCACCAATGTGACACTTGTCATCTTTCTTACAACATTAATTTTCATATAGACATTCTTTTGGTACTTTCTCATGTAGACTTCAAATCAATCATTCATTTTTCCATGTGCCAAATGTTTTGGTATGATAGGAAATGTTGTGCATGATTGTTTATAAGAAACATGTCATGTTTCAATATTTAAACATTTTATTTATAAAATTATTCTTCTTAAATAAATAAGTTGAGATAATATTATTAATATCAGGTATTATATTTAAGTTTTATCTGTTAAAGTTTAAAACTTTTTTATAATTTTATTCTTAAAAAGCGCTAAAAAAAATAAAGGAGTAAAATATATTTAAAATTATTTTTAATTTTTATGGGTGTATAAAAAAAAACTAAATAATATGAGAAATAATAATTTATCTTTTCATTTTTTAATTGACAGTTGAAATAGTTTTTGGATTTTCCGTTTACCTTTAGAAAATGTCTAAAATATTAAAAAAGGAAGATGAGAAACATTTTGCATCTAAAGGGTTATCTAAGTTTAATTTTTCTGAAATTTCAATTATAGTAATCATGTGTTTTTGAACTTGGAAAGAGATTTCTCAGTAGCCTCTGATACAAACACCATGTACTTGGAACCAAACAAAAAATTACAAATTTTCAATGGGAGAATTTCAATACGACACATACATGACCCAAACAAAATTTAAGATAACAATATAAATATACTAAACTCGTCTTAAACTAAAAACAGTATAAATTAATTAGTAGTCAACATAACATTATCTTCTAAATATTTAATGTGTATCTAAATTATTTAAAATAATAACATTTCATATTTATTTAAATTATATAATTTCATAAGTCAAGCTCAAAATACAATTGCTCTGCATGTTATCGAAATTGGTGAATTTGATTTATGCAGATAAGTATGCAAACACAAATTCTGATGAAGAATGAATAACATTTATCAATTAAAATCATCCAATCAATACTGCTTAATGATATGAAAACTAAAATTTCTGACTAATGATTCCTTGAATTGATCCCACTAGACCCACAAGTGTGACAGTAAAGCAAACAGAGCTAAACATCCTAAGAAGAATCCATTGTTTGGTCCAAGCTCCAATTAGCCTTTGTTGCAAGTAGATTTCCACTGGAAAATATATAGTCAATGGCCAGAAGTTTATAGCTCCTAACAATCCCAGAACTTGGTTGAAGTAAGGAAACAAAATTGCTATCCCAATGGTTGAAATCACATACACTGTTCTAAAACACAACCTAAATGGGTTCAGCTCATAACCAGGGATTAAAGGCAATTTTATTTTGTAAATCTTGTTTGCAAAGTCACTCTCATGGAATCTTCTTGAGCACCATCTATCAGCAGTAGTATATATTGGTTGACTGTACATCTGACCAAAGATCACAAACATCAAGAAAACATATGAAATGGTTAAGTTAACATGTAAAGACAGTGAAAGAACACATTCAAATGGTTAAGTAGTAGTAGAAGTACCTGATATCCTCCCACCAAATGAAGAATAATGCAAGCATTAGCAAAGGCAACAAGCCAATAAGACTCATAAAACCCAAACCCTGTCAAGATGTTCCCTGGTGTACCATTTCCAAAAGCTCCATATCCAAGGCATCCACAAGATAGGTAAAAGAATGTTGTCACAATGATTGCAATCATGGAAGCCTTTTTCATGGTTTGATTTTCTGGTGGAGTAGACTTCAGAGTGTCCTTCAAAAATATTCAATACTGTTTTAGACACAAGATTTGTTTATTTCCAAACTTTTTTATTATCAAATATGAAGACTAAAAAACAAAGTTACCTGTATCTCAAGAAGGAGCAAAGCATATGGATAAGCAAAAGCAATGTCACCAAGTGCTTGGAAGACTAACCATAGCTTGTTAGCAGTGTTAGTAGCCGGTATTCCTGTTATGCTCCCCATAATTCTTCCATTTTCTGCAAGTACAATTTTTTTTCCTTATGATCACTGTTTAATATCATAACATGGTTCATATTCTAATCAGAACTCTGTGTAGCTGAAGACATAACGTAATGAAATTATAGGAGTTTGTGTGGAGAAGAAATATAGTAACGTTTGCAGTGTATATTCATGTGATACTAAACATGAGATTTTTCAGAATAGTGTTATTTTTCTTTCTTCAGAATCATCAGAAAGCTTGAAATTGAAAATAAGCTAAATATTAAACCAACAATAAATGCATTGCAAGAGAAATTACCTATAACCTTTGCCAAGCCAAGTCCTAGTCCAATGAAGGAGTATGCAAAGGACATAACTGCTGCAAAAACTGAGACCCATACCATGTTATGGAGGTCTGGTATGAATGACATTACAATTTGAACAATTCCAAACATCATCATATAAATATTGCCCCCATAAGCACAACGAGCTTGATGCCCTTCCTTGTGATAACAATTTGCCCCCAGAATTGCTCTGCTTGGTAGAATAAACAAGTTTCATTATGACAGTGACTTAGATACTGAGTAATGATTTCCTCACTTAATATGAGAAGTACCTTAAACTATTTCCAGTAGTAAGTACATAAGCACAACTAGTCCCATACAAGATCAAAAATCGAAGGAAACCAGCCAACCATGTCAGTCTTTTACCTGAACCAATAAAAGAATACAATTATGAGTTATGATAACATTGATAAAGGTCCTAAAAACAATTATTGCATGGGAGAATAAAAGAGAGTTCACTACCAAGATTGACTCTAACAGCATCCATGTATGAGTAGTTTCTTTTCCCAGAATCAGAAGTTCTATAACAATCAGAAAGGAGGGAGGAAGAAACATAGATGACGATTGCAAAAAAAAGCACTACAAGTGGCCCTCCAATCCATCCCAACTGGGCAGTGCTCCAGGCAAGAGATAGAACACCAGATCCAATAACAGCAGTGATGATGTGAGCCACAGCACTCCATAAATTTCCTGTAAAGATTGATGGCAGGACCAAGATCTGTTATTCAAATTAATGGAAATCAAAATGGGGGTGGTTATGTTGCAATGAGCTCTTACCAGTCCTTTTAACATGGCCGTCTTCATCATAAGCAACGAGTGCACTTGTAGTACTCGGCAAAGAGTTTTTCACCTCCATCTTTGCCCAAGCTTTAAACTCAAATACTCAATAGAAGCTTGTGTAGGAGTTTACTGCATGTCAACACCATAGAAAGTTCTAAAATGACAGTACTGAAGATAAGATATGTGATACATGATATCTCTATATTTGCTCAAGCACAATCAAATCTCTGCATATGATGTGAATATGTTGATGTATAAAAAATGTATTATTAACCTTAAAAGTTTGTGTGAATATAACAAAAACTCATATAAGCCTTGTGTAGTACCAAGTAATGATGATAATAATAGTAAACCAGAAAACACAGACTGGTTGTTGTGCCTCTATGTTTTATGAAACAAAATGCTTCAAGAGACACATTGGAAAAAAGTGTTCCTACTCAAATTTGATAATGTTAATATATTAATAATAATAATAATAATAATAATAATAATAATAATAATAACCTAAACAAACCAAGAAATGTAACCTTCTAGACTCAACAAAGATGCAGATTTGAAAAAGAAGTTGAAGTTTCTTATTAGGAGAGAATAAAAACTGATATAAAGGAAAGGGTATACAAATCAGAATTGGTTGAAATTGAATTATTAAGAGAGTGAATAATTTAATAAAGACAAAGACATGCATGAAATAAAAATTTACCGAGACCATTATCATTCCATGAAAAGGCACGAAGAAAAAAAAAGTTTTAATATTTTTTGTTCAAAAAGTTATGTGAAGAGAATGCAGTTTCAAGAAAGTCATTGAGAAAGACAAATTTTTACACAGCAAACATGTCATATACCCTAGTCACAATTTCAACCATTGTTCATGAAGAAAAGTTTTGCATTCACATAACAAAAACGGCTGAAACATAAAATTATAATAGAAATATACCTGTAATTCACTTAACTAGATACCATGGTCTCACGATCGATGTAATATCTCAAATACAATATTTAAACCATAAATGAAATATCACAAAATCAATAATATAGATTAGTTAACAAACTAAAAAAAAATATAAAGTCATTGCTAGAGTCATCCAAAAATAACTATAAAGCTAACTTTATACACATCAAGTACAAGTATCAAAACTATATACCAGAATGGTGTATCAAAAACCACTAATAAGATAACCCCTAAGGTAAAGAAATACTAAAACTACTACACTTCAAGACCCTCAATTACAGAAAAACGTCATATTTCCGACGGAATATTACCGAAGGTCTTTAGGCCGTCGGTAATGGCTTGGTGAATTAACTTACCGAAGGATATATGACCGTGGATAAGATGCTTGAGTAATAAACCCCAAAACTTGGGTTTCCCTCGCCTAACTTTCATTTTTCGAGCCAAACTTCCTCTTTCTTTCTTTGAGCCATCGAACCCTCACCAACATTTCCCTAAATTGGCAAGGTTTCATTCACGAACGCCATCTCCCTCCTTCGCATAGGCACCTAATGCTTGCTCAATCGTCACATCATCAGGCTCTTCTCACACCCACCAGATAATCATCGCCAAGAGTAAATGCATAGAATAAACAACCAAGAAAACATGCAAGAGGGTAAGCTAATTGTAACACTATTATTCATATTATGGTAAATGCAACATATAAATTCAATCACACAATTAGTAGAACATTTTTCCCCATTCACATGTGACTCGGGCTTGGCCAATCCTTTATTATATAGTATAACTGTCGAGCCATGGAAAGTTATGCACCTGTGTTGTGAAACAGCTGACCCACTCAAAGCTGCCACACATTATTAGTCCTTAAAACGCCTTTTGCCACCATGAAGAAAGGCACTAATGGCAACCCCTTTAGGGACTTCTCATCCAAAGAAGTATCAACTTAACATTAAGACTAAGAAAGGGAAGTTGAATAAGGACTTTTAAACAAAAGGATCTTTCTTTCTAAGTCTTAGAATGTTTACTTTACTAAATACATTTACATTGTTTTGTAGGACAAAAATAAGGTTTGGAAACCATAGCCAATCAACCAAAGAAGCTTGGTGAACTAACGGAAGCAAAGGACGCAAAGAAAGGAAGCCAACCAAACAGCCGCTGCCACTCACCAACGTCCAAGTTTTAAAGCACGTTTTTAATGTTTTCCTTGTATGGAACGTGTAACTCATGCGTGTTAGCATTTTCAGCACATGTATCTTGCCATTTTCATAGCTTGCTAGGCACTTCAGAGTCATCTCTTCCTCTATAAAAGAGAGACTCTCCTCTTTGTAAATTCAACTTGAATGTAATAAAGAAATGTTGCTGATTTTCTTCGAGCCACTCTGACTTCGAGTTCACTTGCTTGTGCCACTTTAGCACCATCCTCCTCTAGCTTCCTTCCTTCTTGGAAGGCCTCCTGAGCTGGAGACACTTCACGCACACCTCCATACTTCACAAAACATTTCACCTAACACCTTGCGTGCACCAGATCAGTCATCAACTTCTCACAATCCGCTGCATCTTTCTGAGTTGAGGAGAGCTCTATTGTGACTAGTGGAGCTGCTTCCATCAGGATAGAACCTCATGCTCCTCTCACGACATGACTCATCACTTTCTAATTGAGCATGAATGATCATTAGAGTGTCAGAATAACCCCATATCGGCTTCTTACAATTTATACTATTTATACACTTGAATTCCCGACAAGATATTCCTCCTTGGAATTCTCATTCAAAAACAAATAGTCATACCTTGATAACCTCATTCCATACCTTTGAAACCATTGATATTACTTCACATTCAAATAGTACACCAATACATGAGACTACTTATCATACATTAAAGGAATAGAAACACTTATATAAGTCATTAGAAATCACATAATAACACAATTTATATAGATAAAAAGCTGATACAATAGATAGATGGAAGATGAAGAGATTGTCCTAGACTGCTAGGAACAATCATTATAGATAACCCAACACTCAACTACCTACTTTAGGCCCTACTATACTAATCATAGGTAGACTTAATAATTATTCTAACACTCCCCCTCAAGCCGGAGCATACAGATTGTATGTACCAAGCTTGGAAAAAATAAACTCAATCCGAGGTCTCCTTAACAACTTAGTCAACACATCTGCGAGTTGGTCATTTGATCCAACAAACTCAGTACATATTTCTTTTGACAATAATTTTTCCCGAACAAAATGACAATCAATTTCTATATGTTTGGTTCTCTCGTGAAACACTGGATTTGATGCAATGTGAAGAGCAGATTGGTTATCACAATACATCTTCATACTCTGGATGTCACAGAAGTTAAGCTCTTGAAGGAATTGTTTCACCCATATAAGTTCACATGTTAATGAAGCCATTGCCCTATATTCAGCTTCAATTGTTGATCGAGCTACTACATTTTGTTTCTTACTTCTCCATGAGATAATGTTTCCTCCAAGGAAAACACCATATCCAGTAGTAGATCGTCTATCAATAGGAGAACCTGCCCAATCAGCATCACAATATCCTGATACCTGAAGGCTTCCTTTTTCTTCATATAATAGCCCTTGCCCGGGAGCCTTTTTCACATACCTTAGAATGCGAATGATAGCATTCCAATGGCCAACACATGGAGCTTGCATAAACTGACTAACCACTCCAACTGCAAAAGATAGATCCGGCCTTGTAATAATGAGATAGATTAGTTTTCCAACTAGCCTCCTATATCTCTCCGGGTCGGAGAATAATTCACCTTCTTCTATTGTTAATTTTTGATTTGGATCCATAGGGCTATCAACCGGTCTACAATCAATCATGCCTATTTCTTGCAAAATATCCAGAGCATACTTCCTTTGGGAGATTACAACTCCATCTTTTGACTGAGCTACTTCAATGCCTAGGAAGTATTTGAGGCTCCCAAGATCCTTGGTTTGAAAATGTTTACACAAGTACTCCTTCAATTGAGATATTCCAGCAGTATCATTTCCTGTAATAACTATATCATCAACATATACTATCAAGTAAACACATTTCCCGGGAGACGAATGATAATAAAAGACTGAATGATCTGCTTCACTGCGTTTTAGCCCAAATTTTTGAACAATGGAGCTAAACTTTCCAAACCAAGCACGTGGTGATTGCTTGAGCCCATATAAAGATCGATTCAATTTACAAACCATACTAGACTCCCCTTGAGCAACAAACCCTAGAGGTTGCTCCATATAAACTTCTTCCTCAAGATCACCATGGAGAAATGCATTTTTGATATCCAACTGATGAAGTGGCCAATGACGAATGACTGCCATTGCAAAGAACAATCGAATGATAGTCATCTTTGCCACGGGAGAAAAGGTGTCACAATAATCAAGACCATAAACCTGAGTGTACCCTTTTGCAACCAGTCGGGCTTTGAGCCTATCAATGTCATCATTAGGGTCGACTTCAATTGCATATACCCATCGACAACCAACAACCTTTTTGCCCGGGGGAAGTGGCACAAGCTCCCAAGTATGACTGTGGTTAAGAGCCTGTATTTCTTCAATCATGGCTTGTCGCCATCCAGGATGATCAAGTGCTTCTTTCACATTTTTAGGAATAACCACAAGAGATACTGAGGATAAAAGGGAATAAAAGGAGGGTGACACTTTGTGATAACTAAGAAAATTATAAATGGGATGAGGGTTTCGAGTGGAACGAGTACCTTTTCTGAGAGCAATGGGCCAACCAGAATCATCTTCACCAGGAGGCGTGACAGGAGATGGTGACGGAGAAGAATCTGAAGGAGGAGATCCACCATTTGCTGAAAGAGGATTACTCACCGGGGTACTATGTCGAAGGATATCAGTATGGGAAGAGGAAGGTTCAAGTGGACCTTGGGCATGACTTGGACTGACTGAGGCATTCGAGATATTAGACTCAACCACTGGAAGAGGAAGGACCTGGTGGAGGATATGAACATCTTGAACAGAGGGCGAGAAGAAAGGTGTCTGTTCAAAGAAGGTAACATTGGCAGACATGTAGTACTTTTTGGTTTTAGGAGAGTAACACCGGTACCTTTTTGAAGCCGAGAATAGCCCAAAAAGACACATTTGATCGCACGAGCAGAGAGCTTGTCGAGCCCCGAAGACATGTCGTGAACAAAACAAACACAACCAAAGACTCGAGGAGAGGTTTGAAAAAGAGGATCATTGGGAAAGAGAATGGAAAAAGGGACTTTATTATTGAGGGAGGAGGAGGGCATCCTATTAATAAGAAAACATGCAGTTAAGATGGCATCCCCCAGTGATGAACAGGAATATGAGCACCAAGCAAAAGGGTACAAGCCGTTTCAACCAAGTGTCTATTTTTTCTTTCGGCTATACCATTTTGCTGGGGTGTATGAGGACAAGTGGACTGATGCAAAATACCATGGGAGCTAAGAAGTGAAGAAAAAGTTAATGAGAAATACTCTTTAGCATTATCACTTCTTAAGACTTTAATTACGTGACCAAATTGGTTCTTGATTTCATTAAAAAAAGATGTGAAAATGGGTAACAATTCAGAGCGATCTTTCATTAGATAAACCCAAGTACATCTATAATACTCATCAATAAAAGTAACAAAATACCTAAAACCAAAAGAAGAGACGAGACTAGGTCTCCAAACATCAGAATGAATAATAGAGAAACTAGAAGTACACATTGACTGAGACCTTTTAGGAAAGACAGATCTAACATGTTTTCCTAGTTGACAGTGTCAGAGCGGCTGCAGCGGATGGGTTAGCGTGGAACAACAAACCAAGAGGGGGGGGTGAATTGGTTCTTACTAAAAACGTGTGCCTTAAAAATTTCTACTCAATTTAACTTACTTAGCGATTAATAAAGACAAATAAAATAGAGTAAGGTTGAGAGAAATTTGCACAGATGATTTTATCCTGGTTCGGATCTTACCAATCCTACGTCCAGTCGCTTATCTCAAAACAAGATAAACAATTCACTAATCACAAAACAATTACAAACTACAATCACACAGATACAATTTGTAAGAGTTTAGAAAACACCTCTCTTGATGCCACAAGAGATGAACCAACACCTCCTTTGAATCTTCACAAAGGATGAAACACTTCCTCCGAATACTTCATGAAGGATGACTTCCTCTTCCAAACACCTCCTTAGATACACCAAGGATGAACCAGCTATTCCTCTATCACCGTAGCAGTATTTCACCAACTCTACAGACAGAGTTTCCTTAGCTGAGCAAGATCACACAATTCTCAAGAGTTTCTGAGTATTTGAGCACAAGGGAAGAGTTGTAGTTGTTTGAGAGAAAATGAGAGTCTATTTATAGACTCATCCAAAGACTCTTCCATTTTTCGTTTTCAGCCTTTCTGACAGTGTTAATCGATTAGCTACAGTGGTTAATCGATTAACATTCCAACGGATAGTCCAACAGCTCTAAAAACGGCTAGTTTTTCAAACGTTCACTATGTTAATCGATTAACAGCTCTTGTTAATCGATTAACGTTAATCGATTAACACCCTCTATTAATCGATTAACACTGCAATGCTGTGCTTCTCCATTCGTCTCTGGAACAATCGATTAACGCCCTCTGTTAATCGATTAACGCTAATCGATTAGCACCTCTTGTTAATCGATTAGCACTGCACAGAATTTTGCTAATGGTTTATTTTTACATCACTTTTGAATGCATACATAAAACTACTAATTTTCCTATGTTCATACAATTATTACAAAAGATTACAAGTCTTCAAAGATCATTCTTCATGAGTCTTCATGAGTCTTGGTTGTTCTTGACTTGATTTGGACATCATCAAAACTTCATCTTCATCATTTTGCTAACAGACAGGACTCACATTCTAAAGTCTGAAGACCACTAAGTTCAGGACACATCTTTTTTAACTTTGACAAGTGAGGATGACTAAACCGATCATGTAACACTTTAGGGGGAAGAGCTGCAACACAAGATACTCGTGGACGAGATCCAAAATGGTATAAACCTCCAGCTTCATATCCTTCTCCAATCTGTCTCCCCGAGCCACACTCCTGTATAACAAAAGATTTTGAATTGAAAGTTATTGAACAATGTAACATTTTGGTTAACTGACTTAGGAAAATTAAATTGAATGGACAGTTAGGGACAAAAAGAACAGATTTCAGAGTTAGAGAGGGAGATATGGAGACTTGACTGACTCCCTTTGAACAAGTTCTAGAGCCATTTGCAAGGGTAATGAAATGGGGTTTTTCTTGGAGGGAAAGGGTTGAGAACAATGAGGTATTACCAGAAATGTGATCAAAAGCACCCGAGTCAATTACCCATGAATTTAGACCTTCCATGGATTGAGAAATGCAAGCTGTGGACGTACTTTGGGACTGAGATGATTATGCTAAACTATTAGACTTTAATCGCAGATACTCTTGATACTCTTCCTCAGTGAACTTGGAGTTGGAAGTGGAAGTTTCAGCCTTAGAGATATTGAAGGTTTTTGAAGGAAAGCCATGCAACGAGTAGCAGTTTTCTTGGGTGTGACCCACCCTCTTACAGTAAGAGCATTGTGGACGTCCTCGACCTCCACGTCCTCCTCCTCTAGTGCCACGTCCTCCTCTTCCTCGTGTAACAACCATGACATATGGTTCCATTGTTTCATGAGCTTCCTGAGACTGAGGCACAAGAACCCGAAGAAGACGTGTGGTCAAGGCTTCCAAGGAAGGGACCTCATGACTTGTCAGAAGTTGATCTCTGATATGATTCAAATCTGGATGCAAAGCATGGAGGATCATCACCATATAATACTTGTCAAGCTTCTTTTTGATATCTTCTGAAGATTCCACTTCCAAGAACATTCTCAATTCTTCCACAGCTGCTTGGGCTTCAGTCATGAAGGAGACCATATCCTAGTCTGTCATTTTGAGACAGGCGAGCTTATTTGCGGTATCATAGAGACGTTGAATATCATTAGCATAAATGCTTTGAGCTTTCTTCCAAAAAGTGTGACATTTCTTGAAGGCTCTAAGAGATATCAAAAGTCGAGGTTCCACAGATTGCCACAATAGGGCACACAATTGGAAATCAGCTTGTTTCCATTTTTCAACTTTGTCAGAGGGTACTTGGCTCCCATCCTTCTTAAGGTGGTCATAATGTCCTTGACCAAGGAACCACATTTCCACAGCAGCAGACAAAGACAAATAATTCTTTCCGTTTAACTTTTCGGAAGTGATTGAGGGACTTCAAGAGAAAGAAAGAGCACTTCCAGACGCCATTCTTTGATAAAAACAGAAGGAACCAGAAAAATCGTGAAGAACCAGAAAACCCTAGAGGGTTGCTTACGGTTTTCTTACAGGGGGAGCTTCTGGACACACCAAAGAAAGATTTTGAGGGTCAGCACGGACAGAGGAGCAGAAGGCGACAACTACGGAGGTGGCGCGGCGACTTTCCGGTGAGCAGAGGGTGGCACGTGGACAACACGCACCTGTTCGCAACACACAAAGAGGCTGTGCGTGGCAGAGCGTGGAGCAGAATCAGGGGAGCCCACCAGTGGGGTTGGCCGTCGGGTGAAGAGGCGAACCAGATCCAGTGGTCGCCGGACGGAACAATGACGGCGGACGGCGACGACGGCTGCAAACGGCGGTTGACAGCAACGGACAGATGCGAGATGGCGGACAACCAAGTTGTAGAACCTCAAACTGCAGTTGACAGTTGCAGATAGTGGCAAGACAGTCGCGAACAACGACGAACGGCACCGGACAGGTGCAAACAGCAGTGACAGTGCTGGTGGACAACCCAGGGACGGAAACCAGAGCAGGATGAACCTGCTCTGATACCATGTTAGAAGTGGACTTTAAGCCTAACTCAACCCCACAAAACCGGCTTGTAAGGTGAGGTTTGCACCCACTTATATACACTGAATTGGCCTTATCTTTAGTCGATGTGGGACTTCCAACACACCCCCTCACGCCGAGGTATATACATCTCGAGCGTGGGATTAGACATTTTAATGGGTGGTCCGATAGCGGGTGGAACAATATGTCCAACAAACAACAAATTATCGCTAGGATAGGCTCTAACCATGACTCTGATACCAACTTGAGATCTAAAACAGAGAAAAATAGTTTTAAAGGGCTTAGAAGACCCTTCTCAGTTCTATTATTTATATAGATAAAAAGCTGATACAATAGATAGATGGAAGATGAAGAGATTGTCCTAGACTGCTAGGAACAATCATTATAGATAACCCAACACACAACTACCTACTTTAGGCCCTGCTATACTAATCATAGGTAGACTTAATAATTATTCTAACAAAATAGTGCACCAATACATGAGACTACTTATCATACATTAAAGGAATAGAAACACTTATATAAGTCATTAGAAATCACATAATAACACAATTTATTCATGGCATCTCGATACTCACATTAAGGTAAGGAAAACAACTTTGAAACTCTCACCAATAATGTTGAAAGGGTAAAAAACCCCAAAATGACCTAAAGAACGTCAAAAACTTATAACTGGAACTCCGAATTTGAGATCTTGAAAACTAAAGAAAAAAAAAACAATAGCTGCCCAATGGCGCTCAGTGCCCCAAAAGGAGTGCCCTAGCGCCAGACCCCTGGAACAAGGGCGCTCAGGCGAGTTCTTCTTGCAAAAATGACGCCTAAGGGCCCCATTGAGGGTGTCCAACGCTGCACTAGGTCCTAAAATTCACCTATTTTTACTTTGGTAACCCTCTATACAAGTTTAAATGATTCCTTAACACTCTTAAGCATTGAGAAACATCTAAAAACATACTTGTTACTTGAATTGACCACTCCAAACCCAAATTGACCTATGAAAACCCAAATTCACTCCTATATGCTACCAAAAATCAACTCTACCTCTTATACCACTCATGTTACTGATTTTCCTGCACAACCAATTTTATATTGACTCAATAATGGACTTTAATCCAACTCCCACTCCACAAAACTGTCCCTTTTTAAATTCATTACCCACACCCTCTTAATGGACTTAAATTCACTTCAACTAAGCCTCAGCAATACTTTTCTGCATAATAAACCAAATTTTACTGGTTTGATCCCTCTCACAAGTCCAAATGGACTTTAAAACAACCCCTAAACATCCTTTTTCCCAACCCACTGCTTATTCACAAATCCACCTACCAAAACTCCAAATTTTCACTCCAAAACAAGTAAGATTTGAACTTATCTTATCTTATTCCCTTAACCTTCTAAACTATAACCATCTAATGATGATGATCAATCATAAACCACTCCAAAATAATTAACAAACTGCAGATTCCAAAATATGCTTATTATTTCAAAAATTGACATACCCACTTCATCAATTTAAATTACAAAACTAGACTTTAGTTTTCATACCTTTCCTGCCATTATTATTAATAACCTTTTATCTCTACCACACATTAAGTTAATCATACAATAACTCATAACAACAACCGCACCTTTATAACTCTTCAAACACCTCATGGTGTACAAGCATTCAAGACTTTTCCAAATTTAACATCATAAATCACCATATAATCACATACACAAAATTAACAGATTTCAAATATCTTACAATAGCTATAAAAAGCAAATTAGCTTCCCTTACCTTGGGGAAAGCTAAGACAGTTCAACAATTTCTTGCCCGACGTTCCCACCACGAAGAAATTTAGGAAAACGCCTACAATTGACGGAATGAAAGTTGAGATGAAATCTTAGAACCCATAATTAACTAAGAACCAAAAGAGAAGCTAAATTGAAACATGCAGGTAGATTGGGTGTGCATGATCATAAACCTAAGATAAACCGAGAAAAGAGGTGGAAACTTACCCACTCTACCACAAAAATTGATCAGTGGATAATGAAGACAACTCAGCGGTGATCACATAGGAACTTTCTGATCGTCAAACAAATGATCAGAGGGGAGGAAATTATAGAGAGAAGGTAAAGAGAGTTTAGAGAGCGAGTTTTAAAGAGATGAAGTGTTTTTAAGTAATGAGATGACTGTATGAAGTTTTTATCTATAATATCGACTTTTTTTTTTAAATAAAATATTCAGACTCAATATTTTAAAACACCTATCTACTCTAATACCTCATTTCTAGGTTCTTACTTCTCCCCAAAAACAAAATTTTTGACTTTGAAAATTAGACTTACCAGAGAATAGGTGAGGATAAGACTCTCTCATGACTCCCTCTAATTCCCAAGTAGAGTCGCATGTCCTTCTATCCTACACAACTTTGACTAGACTGATGGTTTTTCGTCTAAATTGCTTCGTCTGGCTCTCCACAATCTCTATAGGCTGAACATCCACTAAGAGATCATCTCTAACATGCACATCTTCTACTTCTAACACATGTGAGGTATCAGGCGAGGAGATTGTGGAGATTTGACAATCGAGGAGGCATAGCTATCTCATAGGCCACTGGCCCTACTCGTCTCAGAATCTGATATGAACCAATGAACCTTGGAGACAACTTCCTAGAACGAATGACTCTGCCTGCATAATTCAATAATATAGAATAGTTGTGAAGCAACATGAGTTATCAAATAAGTATGAGTATGCAATAGTGTGTATGACAGTGAAATAACAGATTACATTCATACAATAGGATTATTCAATGTTATTTAATACAATTTTGATCAAGTATTCCAAGTTCATTTCTTATAGTAAAAAATCTCTCTTTAGTTAGAGGCTTTGTGAAAATATCAACCCATTGATGTAAGGTATCAACGAATTCAATTTTGATTTGTCCTTTCAAAATATGATCTCTGATAAAGTGATGTCTTATTTCAATGTGCTTAGTTTTGGAATGAAGAATAAGATTCTTCGTCAAATTTATGGCACTCGTGTTATTACATTTCAAATGTACATGGTCTAAATAAATGCCATAGTCTTCAAGCTAACTCTTTATCCAAAGAGACTGAGCACAACAGCTTGTTGCTGTAATGTACTCAGCTTTAATAGTGGACAGTTCCACACAAGCCTGTTTCTTTGAATGCCAAGAGATTAGTGAACAACCTAGAAGATGACATATGCTAGTAGTACTTTGCTTATCTAATTTGCAACCTCCAAAATCCGAATCATTGTATCCTTCAAGGAACAGATTCGCACCTCTAGGGTACCATAATCCAAGACTCCTAGTTCCTTTTAGATATTTTAAAATTCTTTTTACAACAGTAAGGTGTGATTCTTTTGGATTAAATTGAAACCTAGCACATAGGCAAACATTGTGCATGATCTCAGGACGATTGACAGTAAGATAGAGTAAAGAACCAATCATACCTCTGTACTTTTTTTTAATAACAACTTTACCTTTTGGATCCTTGTCAAGATAAGAGTTTGTTGCCATAGGTGTGGCTGCTTCTTTGCACTCGCTCATCTTAAACTTCTTTAGAAGATCATTGTAGTATTTTGATTGATGTATGAAAATACCATTTTCTTCTTGTTTGACTTGTAGTCCAAGGAAGTAGTTGAGTTCTCCCATCATGGACATTTTGAATTCCTCCTGCATAGTTTTTGAAAACTTCTTGCATAGAAGTGGATTGGTAGAACCAAATATAATGTCATCAACATATATCTATACACATAATTGATCTTTCCCAAACTTTTTTATGAAAAGAGTTGAATCAACTTTACCCTTTAGGAAACCTTTCTTGATTAGAAACTCACTCAACCTTTCATATCAAGATCTTGGTGCCTGCTTCAGTCCATATAGTGCTTTTCTCAACTTGAACACATGATCAGGAAACTCAACATCTTGGAAGCTAGGAGGTTGTTCAACAAACACTTCTTCCTTGATATAGCCATTCAAGAAGGCACTTTTCACATCCATCTGGTATAACTTGAACTTCATCATCGATGCAATAGCTAGGAGAATTCTGATTGCGTCCAATCTAGCCACAAGAGTGTACGTCTCATCATAATTGATTCCTTCCTTCTAGCAGTACCCTTTAGCAACTAATCTAGCTTTGTTCTTAATAATTTCTCCAAAGTCATCCATCTTGTTGAGAAATACCCATTTAGTTCCAATGACTTGTTGAGTCATTTTCCTTGGAACAAGTTCCCATACATTGTTTCTCTTGAATGGATTCAACTCATCTTGCATGGCCATGAACTAGTTCTCATCTGACAATGCATCATTTATGTTCTTGGGCTCAGTTTGTGACACAAAAGCTATAGTCATGCAAAATTGGTTGAGCTGTCTTTTAGTAGATACACCCCTAGAGATGGCACCAATGATATTGCTTATGGACATGTTTCTAGGATTCTTCCATTCCTTTACAGGCTCAGTTCTGGGAGAATTTTTAGTGACCTTTGGACTTTGATTCTCTTGAATGTCTTCACTTTCCCGTTCTTCTCCTACAAAATCACCTGCATCTAATGCATTTTGTTAGTGGCATAGTCAACATGTTCATCAAAAGCAACATGTACAGACTCTTCAACACCTAAGGTTCTCTTATTATATACCTTGTAGGCTTTGCTAGAAAGGGAATAACCAATTAAAATAGCCTCATTAGCTTTTGAATCAAATTTATCAAACCGTTATTGAGCACAAAGCACTTGTTTCCAAAGATTCTCATATGTGTGATGTTGGGTTTTCTTCCTTTAAACAAATCATAAGGTGTAAGCTTCAATATTTGTAATGATTGTTCTGTTGAACACGCAACAGGCTGTATTGACTGCATCTGTCCATAAATATTTAGGCATATCCCTCTCAAGTAGCATGGTCTGTGTAAGCTCCTTTAGGCTCTGTTCTTTCTCTCAACCACGCCATTTTGCTATGGAGTTCTAGGAGCAAAGAAGTTATGAGATATTCCCATTTTAAAAAGTAGTTTTCAACATTCTCATTTTGGAATTCCTTGTCGTGATCACTTTTGATTGACTTGATCTTGAGGTCTTTTTCATTTTGTATCATAGATGCAAAGTTCTTGAATAACTTGAAAGTGTCACTTTTGACAACAAGGAAAAAGGTCCAAGTATATCTAGAAAGTCATCAAATATTACCAAACCATAAAGATTTCCACCCAGGCTTTTGATTCTTGAGGGACCAAAAAGATTCACATTTCAACTCTAAATTCAGTGAAATATTTTTCTCTAGTTTCGTTTACATGTTAGGAATAATATTCAGTCCTTATTTCATTTGAAATCCATCATTTACAATGTGAATTTGGTGTTAATTCATTCACTACTCCATTGGTTTCTTGATTTTTAAGTGATTCCTAATCTGTTTGTATATGTTCTTGCTATTCTGTGTATTTTGGTGGCTGGATTTTATCTACTAGACGTTATAGGCCATCAAGCCACTCTTAAGGTTAATCAAAGACTCCAATCAAGTGCCTAGAATTGGTTCAAACGCTGCTGTATAGAGGCTATAAATAGCACCTCACAACACAAGCAACAAGCATATCTTGGAAGTCTTCAACAAGTAGACTTCTAACTTCTTTTTGGATACTTTTCCAGCTATTAATTCTTGTCTTGGATGGTCTATTTAGATTCCTTATTGCTTGTTTAACCTTTTCTTTGATTCATATGTGCTTCCTCTTTAAGAGCTTTCTAGAAATATTTTCTTGAAATTGCACTTGCTAAGAGTCCTTTGCATCATTGCTCTTGTATGCTGAATTGAGATGGATCACTTGGGGATTTAAGTGTGTATGCTTTGTTTGTATGTTCTGCAATAGTAGAGGTCTTAAACAAACCAAATTTTAGATTTGATCAAACACACATAATTACTTTATCCCTACTTGGCCAAGACTAGCGAAAATACAAAACAACATGAACCAAAAAAATCCAAATCTGTTTGCTTGAGTTGCATGTATGGCCGAGACTTTGCTCCACTATTTTATGTGTTTGAAAACTTAATTTTGAGACTCTCTTATTCTCAATTTACAGAACCTATAGGTTTGAAGCATGCCAAATTATTTCCACCCATTTTTAGATCTTTCTATTCATGTATGCATAGAGCTTTTGGTGTGATTGCCTCTTGTTTGTGTATATTTTTTTGCTGCAGTATTTTTAACATGTGCCTTTGTTTTGACTCCTTCCTTTTCATTGTTGTTTTGTCTTTGTTATTCCTCTAGTGTGCTACCATTTTTCTGTACCAAATTTTCTTGCTTTACTAGGTTCCTTTTACATCATTTGTTTAGTAGTTTCACTTGATTTTTGGCCTCTTGAAGTGTATGTATCTTGGCTTGTGTCCTTCTATTTGTTGAGGTTGATTGTACATCCTTTCACTTCTTTTCTCCACTAAAGTGAGACACCATTCTACCTTGAGTGAAGATTGCAAGTGAGTTGGAGTGATCCTTCCTTATTTTTAGCCAAAATCATGAGCTTTGAGCCAAGCAAAGTGTTTCTGTTTTTGAGTGACTTTGCTGCTTTTTGCACATGATTTTTGCTGATGTTTCTAACCTCTTTTTTGTGAGTTTTTGCTGCTATTTGGTGTTAGCAAAATGTTTGCAGGTTCATGACAATCATCCTCCCATGGAGATAGCTATCAAGGAAGTGCTTCTAGCAAATTGGACATGACAAAGGCACTTCAACAAATTCAACATCAACTTGACTCTCTTAGTAGGAGGATGAAAAATGAGATTAAGATGAAAGGAAAACAAGCATATGGACACCAAGAGCGCAAGTCTACTCCTCATGGTCATGGCCCTTTCAAAAAGCATCAAGATGATAGAGCCTTTGACCAATTGCCAAAGTTGAATTTTTCGTCTTTCAAAGGAGAAGAAGATCCTTCTATTTTTCTAGATTAGCTAGCTAAAGTAAAACAAGTTTTTGATATGTATAGTGTAGATGATTCTTTGCATGTAAAATTAACTACATTAACTTTAGAGGGATATGCCATGCAATGGCTAACTAGGATGAACATTACCACCATGGGCTCACACGTGAGCTCGTGGGAACATTTTAAGGACATTTTGTTCCAATGCTTCGTACCTCCACACTACCTTAGGGACCTTTTGGTTGAGCTCCAACGGCTTACTCAAGGTAGACGAAGTGTGGAGGAGTATGCTCATGAGCTCGAAGTGCTCCTACATCGTACTAACACAATTGAGAGCGATCAAGTTAAGATAGCTAGATTTATTAATAGAAACATACAAGATGTTGTGGAACTCCATGATAATGAGATTTTAGATGTTGTGGTGCATAGGGCTATGATAGTGGAAAAACAAATTTTAAGAAAAGATTCCTACCGCAACAAGTTTTCAACCTCTTCCAAAGAAATTTTTTACAAAAGCTCATCATCAAGAGAGAAGGATAAAGATGTTTCTAAGGAGAACACTAATAAATCTTGTCGTTCTTCTACTAACAACGTGCCTTCTTTTAAGCCTAGGTCACCTTCGTGCTCCAGCAAATTAAATGTTTCAAGCGCTTAGGTCATGGTCATATTGCATCTGCATGCCCAAACAAAAGGGCAATGTTCATTAGAGGAGAAGAGGTTGTCACCAATGACTCTTCTCCTTCTTCACCTTCACACACTTCTCACTGTTCTTCTTACTCTAGTGAAGATGAATACAAGATTCCATTTGATGGAGACCTCCTAGTTATAAGACGTCTATTGGGACAAGTCCACAAGAACTTTGATTAAACTTAAATAGAAAATATTTTTCACACTAGATGTCTTATAGCTAGCAAGGTTTGGTCAATGATCATAGATGAGGAAGTTGCACCAATGTGGCAAGCACATGTGTAGTGGACAAACTCAAGTTGCCTACTATCATGTATGCCAAGCCTTACAAGCTTCAATGGTTAAGTGAGGAGGGTGAAATCTTGGTCAATAAACAAGTCCATATTTCCTTTTCTATTGGAAAACCAAGATGAGGTTCTTTGTGATGTTGTTCCCATGGAAGAAACTCACATCCTATTAGGTAGACCTTGGTAATTTGATAGAAATGTTCAACATGATGGTCTTACCAATATGATGTCCTTTACTTTTCAAGGGCGCAAGGTTATATTGAAACCTCTCACTTTAAAGGAAATACATGAGGACCACCTTATACTGAAGTCCAAGAGAGGTGAAGAAAAAGAGAAGGTCAAGAATAATTGTCTCATCTCTCATAAAGAGGTACTTAAAGTTATTGGAAAAAAAAGAGTTTATTTTTGGTGTTTTTCCTTCACAATGTCTCACCACCACTTCTGTCCTTAAGTCTTCTAAGTTAGATAGTTTCTTAGCAGAGTTCCAAGATGTGTTTTAAGATCCTCCAAAAGGTTTACCACCTATTAGAGGGATTGAGCACCAAATTGATTTCATACTAGGATCTTCTCTTCCAAACCTTCTGGCTTATAGAACAAATCTCATGGAAACTCAAGAGATTCAAAGACAAGTAGAGGGTTTGTTGTCTAAAGGATGGGTAAGAGATAGCATGAGTCCTTGTGCTATGTCTGTGATACTTGTTCCTAAAAAGGATGGTTCATGGTGTATGTGTACTTATTGTAGGGCCATTAATAATATAACCATTAAGTATAGACATATCATTCCTAGATTAGATGATTTATTAGATGAGCTTCATGCCTCCACCATATTCTCCAAGATTGATCTTAAGAGCGATTATAATAAAATTAGAATCAAAGAAGGAGATGAATGGAAGACCACCTTTAAGACCAAATTTGGACTATATGAGTGATTTGTCATGCCTTTTGGTTCGACTAATGCTCGTAGTACTTTCATGCGTCTCATGCATCATGTTTTACGACCTTTCATAGGTAAGTTTGTAGTGATCTACTTTGATGACATTCTCATTTATGTGATAACTCTCAGATTTTCCCTCTTTTCTTGTGTTTAGAAGTCAATTTTAGTTTCTTTTTGTTTCTAATAGTCTAGAAGTAGGTTAGTTTTAGGTTTTTCTATTAATTATTTAGTTTTATAGAATTTTAGTTAAAAATAGGTTTTTAGTTGTAATTTTTAGTTTTTGTTAATAATTGGGATATTAATTTTTTTAGAAAATATTTTAATAAAAATCTTTTTCTTTATTTTCTCTTTTAATTTTGAATTGCTGAAATACCCTTGCTTTAAGTGCTAATTGGTTCATTTGTTCATAATTGAATTAAAATTTCAGGATTGGGCTACTAAACTTGGGCAGCTGAAGGTCAAGCTGTGCGTTTTGAAGAAATAAGTTTGAAGGTTACTACACCACCCTACTTTACTCCATGCACCACCGTACTGTTTTTAAATTCCAAAACTATTCTTTATATTTTAAAATATCTTACACTTCCACATTTTTTTTTTAATTTTTAATTTTTTAATTTATTACATTTTAAATTAATATATAAATATTATTTATTTTTTTTAAATTATTACTTAATTATTTATAAATTAATTTTTTTTATTTAATAAAATAATTACTATTAATTTAATTTATGTATTATTATTTAAAGAATAATTAAAATATTTTTTATAAATATATTAAAACGGATATGTCACATGGATGTGGTGACATCGTTGAATTTTTTTGTTTTTTTTAGTTTTTAGTTTTTTTATTTCTTTTATTTTAAATTAATATATAAATATTATTTAATTATTTTAAAATTATTATTTAATTATTTATAAATTAATTTTATTTTATTTAATAAAATGATTATTATTAATTTAATTTATGTATTATTATTTAAATAATGATTAAAATATTTTTATAAATATATTAAAATGGATGTGTCATGATAGTGGATGTGGGACTTCGTTGAATTTTTTTGTTTTTCTTAATTTTTAGTTTTTTAATTTTAAATTAATATGTTAATATTATTTAATTATTTTAAAATTATTACTTAATTATCTATAAATTAATTTTATTTTATTTAATAAAATAATTATTATTAATTTAATTTATATATTATTATTTAAATAATAATTAAAATATTTTTTATAAATATATTAAAACGGATGTGTCACATATGATGTAGCGACATCTGTTGAATTTTGTTGTTTTTTTAGTTTTTAATTTTTAATTTTTAATTTATTTTAAATTAATATATAAATATTATTTAATTATTTTAAAAATATTACTTAATTATCTGTAAATTAATTTTATTTTATTTAATAAAATAATTATTATTAATTTTAATTTATGTATTGTTATTTAAATAATAATTAAAAATTTTGTTATGTTGAATTAGTTTTTTTTTTAGTTTTAAGTATTTTAATTTTTTATATTTTAAATTAATATATATAAATATTATTTAATTTTTTTTAAAATTGTTATTTAATTATTTATAAATTAATTTTATTTTATGTAATAAAATAATTATTATTAATTTGATTTATATATTATTATTTAAATAATAAATAAAATATTTTTTAAAAATTTATTAAATAGATGTGATACATCTGAGATTTTTTTTAAATAAAAATAATAAATTAAAATATAAAATAGGTAAACGGATGTTAATATTTGTTTATATATCTATTAAAAGTGAAACTGATATTGACATTTATTTTATAGAAAGATAAATTAAATATAGAGTGGTGCAGGATGGAGGGAGGAAATCTTGGTAAATTTTGATGCGCTGAAATGGGTTAGTAAAATTGGAAAAGAGCTTGGTGCTGGAGTTGGGCTGAAGCCCTTTTGCTAATTAAATGAAATGCAACATTTCATGTTGCTGCATCAAGGAAAAGTTAAGGGGTTCAGAGTCGCGCTTCATTTGTGCAGAGAGGCTAGAGCAATTGAAAGTTTTGCCCCCAATTTCACTCTCAAGTTAGGGTTCCAGCAAAGTGAAGCAACGAACCAGAGACGTGAACTCCATGGCTCGTGACGGTTGAAGCGATTATTTGACACGTGGATGGAGTTCAAATCATCAGAAAGAGATGTTGATGCAAGGAGGTTCGGGAACGAATCTGTTGTGTGAGGAAGTTAGTTGGAAAGAAGATCAACCGAGAAGCTTCCGAGTTAGTTAGTGATTCATTCCCCTTTTCCCTTTTCTTTCTTTCTTTGTTTTTTGGATTTTCCCCCTATAAAAGGAGTCTTGTAATATAAAACATACGTACATTGGGTGACAGACAGTGTACCTAGCTTAGGGTTTTCATTCTTCATGCTTTAGTTTAGATTTCTTCAAGCTTTGTAGATAGAATCACTGCTCTAGGATATTGGATTTCGTACACGTGGGTGAGAGGCATGAGATTCCATTTTTGGTACAACTCTTTTAATTCAGTTTTAAATTTCAATACATTACAGTTCTGTTATTTCTTTACACAATTTTATGTTCTTTCTCTTGAAATTTCAATTCCTACAAAGTTCTTTTACTATTCATGCAATTTAAGATTTCTGCTCAATTTTATAGTGGTTCCGTACTCTGTTTCTTTCAATTTCTCTTTTCAATTGTAATTGTAGTTTAGGTAATTATTTCCTTTTGTTTTAGAAATTAGGATCTGAATGTTGTTATGTTTCAATTTTCTTGTTTGCAATTTGATTCTAGGATTGGTGTATTTTTTTTTGTTGCGGTTCTACTTTATGTCATACTTTATGTCATTCTTTTGTCAATATCATGCATTGCAATTTGCTTTCAGTTTTGTATAATGATCACATACTTATCATTCATCCCATTCCATACTTTCATGCATTTAGTAGTTATTATCTACATTCTTCATTGCATGCGAAATTTGAATTAGAAATATTGCACTTTATTCTTTCTTATTTTCCTTAGCATAAATAAGAGTCATATTTCTTCATTCTTTGCATCAATCTATATTAGGTGTCGTGCATTCATTTAAGTAGATACATGTGTTATTAGTTAGTTTCATATTTTAGATTACAGTTTTATATTTTTTTTCCCACTTTGTTTTAATAAAATTAGGATTTAATTCTACAATTCTAGCTTAATAAGTATCAATAAGTTACCCCTATATTACATTATTGGAAAATTTAGGTTTGTTGACTTTTGTGCGACCAAAAGCCTATCAACAACATGCATGTTAGGAGTGTTTTTCAAGCTTTAAGGGATGCATCATTATTTGCAAATAAAGAGAAGTGCATTTTGGGCACAGAGGAAGTAGTTTTTCTAGGCTTTGCCATTAGCTCCCAAGAGTTCAAAAACTAAGGAACTTCTAAATTCTATCTCAGCTTATTCAATCCTGCCAAATCAAACAATTCCTAGTTATTATTTCATTAGAACTGCACAAAAGAATTCTTAACTTTAAACTAAGGCTTAAGCAATTCTAGCAAGTGTATAACAACTTAATTCAAACAAGATCAGCAAAGAAATCATTGGAAAAAAGTAGCAGCAGCCTCAACCTCACTGGATACCATGTATGCACTCATATCACTCAAGTATTTAGAATCAATCCTGTTTCACTCAATCATGAAATGCCAACTTTAGTTCACAACTTTGAAAGAACTCTAACTGACAGTGCTTGACTCTAATTGACAATGCTTGACTCAAGGTTTATCTAAATCACTGGGTCTTTAATTGGCTTGTAATGTAAATGGAATTAATGGAAGAAGAAAACAGAAAAGACAAGGCTGAAATGGAATAAAGAAATGTGAAGAAGAAGAGAAAAATATGAAGCTTAGTGATATGGTTTAATCCAAGGAAAACACAAACAACCAAAACACTTTAACTCATGATAATCTGGGCTAATTTTGAGTAATTTGGAATAGGGTGATTGGTATCCAAGAATTGGTGTTGGGAGACGATTTATGAGATAGGCGGCTGTTGTCATGGCGTGAGGCCAATATGTGAGGGGCAAACCTGAGTGGTGGAGAAGAGAGAGACCAGTTTTGGCAATGTGTCAATTCCGGTGTTCGGAAATTCCATTGTGTTAAGGTGTATGAGGTAGGGTGGTGTGATGACTTATTCCATGAGTGCTTAAAAATGGACGAAGACCAATATATTCGCCACCATTATTCGTGTAAAGAATTTTGATGTTGCGATAAAAGAAATTTTTAACAAGCGACTTAAATTGGGGAAACAGAGTTTGCACATCAGATTTACGTTTTATCGGATATAGCCAAATATAACGAGTAAAATGATCAACAAACATGCAATAGTAGCGAAGACCATCAATTGATAAAACAGGGGAAGTCCATACATCAGAGAAAATTATTTCCAAAAGATAAGATGATTTAAGAGTGGATTCATTGAAAGGAAGTTTATGACTTTTATGAATTTGACATGAGTTGCAATCTGATTGTTGGAACTTATTTGAACCCAAAGAAAAATGTTGTTGAATAAATGTGAAGATAAAAGAGGAGGGATGCCCAAGTCTATGGTGCCATGAAGCAGAGGAGTTTGTGCGGACAAAGTGGACTGATGAAGATTTGGCTGGCCAGACATAGAGTCCATCCACACATGAGCCATTATGGGTTGTTTGACCTGTATGCAAGTTCGTAACATAAAAAGAATTTGGCAAGAAAACAACAACAGAGTTAGTTAGTTTGGTGAATTGAGAGACAAAAAGGATTTTCTATTGCATGGAAGGAACACACAAAGTGTGAGAGAGGGATAAATCATTAAGTAAAAGTGTTCCAGAATGAGTGATGTTTAAACCTGAACCGTTACCCATAAACAATGAGTCTGGATCTGTGTACGGATGATGAAGCGCTAGATTGACAAGATCATTGGTGACGTGATGCGTCGCTCCACTGTCAACTAGAAAATTATTTTGAGAAGAGGAACGAGGAGGCATCGGGACACCAGGGTGTTGTTGCTTGAAGGTGTGACACTGAGACAAGACATGGCCCTTGACATTGCACCACTGACAACGACTAAGAAACAATTTGCGATTGCTAGGGCGTGAAGTTGATGATGTAAAAAATTGCCCAGATCGAGTTTTATCATAATGGTTGGGTCGAGCCTGTGCATTCAAGGCTGTCATGGGAGTAGGAACTTGTTGTTGAGCAGCAACAAGGGAGAGTTCTTGAATGAGAAGCTTCTCGAGGAGGTCATAAAAAAGAATGGTAGTGTCTCTTGCATTGACGCCGTCAATGGCAGCTCTATAACCATCGTCGAGGCCACGCAAGACATGGTCAGTCATGTCTTCAACGGAGACAGGAGAGCCAAGTGAGGCAAGGAGATCTGCAATTTGCTTCAGAAAATGCATGTAGGTGGTGATGGATTGGGTACCTTTTCGTGTGGAGACGCTCCTTTAACTGCTTAAGGTGGCTGCGAGATGCCTTGGCATAGGTGTGCTGGAGAAGAGTTCAGAGATCATGTGATGTCGTTGTTTGAGACACCAAGGATGCCACTTCAGGGGAGAGAGTGGTGAGGAGAGCACCGTATATGAGACGGTCTTGTCGACGCCAGGTTTGATATGCAGGATTCGAAGTTGGAGGTTCAACGGTGGTGAAAACCGTCATCGACGGCGCAGGAAAGGATCCATCTAGATATTTGAGAAGATCATAGCCATCAAGAAGAGCTTCAACTTGAAGTTTTCAGGTGAGGTAATTTGAGGGTAGAAGCTTGGTGACACTGCTGAGGGTGATGCAAGTGAAGGGTTTTGATGGGGTTGCTAATAGATGAAGAGTTGTTGTTGGCCATGGGAGGAAAACAAAAAAAGGAGCGACGTCCTGTGTTGAAGAAAAAAAAAACGAAAAAGATCGTGTTTTAGGTTGATACCCTATAGAAAAGTATTTTGAATGAATTAATTCTATCATTTGATTAGAGTAGTATAAATATACAAATTGACAACATAATTTGAAAGAGTTAAGAGAATAAACTCTACCAATTTCATATCAATTATTATAGGGGTTTGCTAACGTGCGTACACCAGTTGGTACATTTTAGTAATGTGTACCAGATTTTAGTAGACAAAAATATCCTTATATATATGGATTCTAAGTTTTAAGGTTAAGGGTATTTTAATAATTTTCATTCTCAAAACTAAAAAAAAAAATAAAAGAACCCCCCAAACCCTTACTCACCTCTCTCATTCCTCTCAACCCTTTCTCTTTCATATTTCTCACTCCAATCTTTTCTCTGTCATTCCTATATCTCCAATTGAAAAAATCAGAAACACTTGCCGTTAAACAATCTTAAAAAAAATGATTTTATAATGAGTTTTCATCTTATAATTTTTGTCTTATCTAATTTTATCCAATTTTCACAAGGATAAAGGAATTGGTATTTGACCTGGAAAAAATCAATAATACTCGTTGTTAAACAATTTCTTACAAAAAATGATTTTATAATGAGTTTTTATTTTATAATTTTTGTCTTATCTAATTTTATCTAATTTTCACAAGCATAATGACATCAAAGGAATTGGCAATTGGCCTGGAAAAAATCAGAAACACTCGTTGTTAAACAATTTCTTACAAAAAATAACTTTATAATGAGTTTTCATTTTATAATTTTTGTTGTATATAATTTTATCTAATTTTCACAAGCATAATGACATCCGAAAGAATTGGTAATTGGCCTGGAGGGTTTTTTTTAAAGATGATTATTCAACATATGCAGATGATGAAATTAGAAAGGTTAGTGAAGATGATGAAATTGAAGAGATCTTGAATGAACCTTTGCCTGAAGGTAAATATGTCAATGACTCAACGCTTTCCAAAGGCAAATTGTTTAAAGGCAAGTGTTTTTGATTTTTTCAATTGGAGCTATAGGAATGACAGAGAAAAGGTTGGAGTGATAAAGATGAAAGAGAAAGGGTTGAGAGGAATGAGAGATGTGAGTAAGGGTTTGGTGTTTTTTTTTTTAGTTTTGTGAATGAAAATTATTAAAATATCCTTAACCTTCAAACTTAGAATCCATATATATATAAGGGTATTTTTGTCTACTAAAATCTGGTACACATTGCTAAAATGTACCAACTGAAAAACAGGCATACGCGCGTTAGCAAACCCCATTATTATAATATCAATTATAATAATTGATATTTAGCACTAACAATTAAACTAAATAAAGAAAAAGTAAATATACAAAAATTAGCTAATAAAGACTAATTATTACATTTTTAAAACTAATTATTATAATTGATAGACACTACTCTTCTCCGGTTTTCATTCTTTGACACTTTTTTTTTCTGGTCAGGTCTTTTCTTTCAATTCATCTGCATCTTTTTCTCAATTTTTTTTAGACCTATTCTTTCTTTTGCAGACCAACCAAATTCTATTCATAACCATTTTTCTTTGGCCTCTGGCCTCACCCTTTATTGCACTCACTAAATTCCTAGATTCTCCCTATCTCTCACAAGTCTCTAAACGTTGTGTATTTGGCTGGGGAAAATGGCTTGAAATGAATGAAAGCAAAGAAAATAGGCTAAAGCTCAAATAAGGGTGCAATGGACAAAAACTGTAATGGTTAAGCTAATGTGGTTATGACTGAAAGGAAAAACTGCCTAGATCATTTCTAAAATCTACCAAGAGAAAGCACGTCAATAAGAATCAATCCAAAGTTAGAATAAAAGCTAAACATGCACGTAATCACACAAGAAAGACAAAAACAAAATGGCCAAAAATCTCTTAAGGGTTAAAAGTTTGTTAAAACTGACTTGCTACTCTTCACTATGCAAAAAATGCTTACTTAAAATGAACTGAGACTGCAAAAACCAATGCTAGAATTACATCTACCTTAATCTAAAGCTGGAAACACTATTAACCATTCTAACTAAAACAAATGAAACTAGAAATGAGTTAAATCAATAAGGAGAGAAAAGCAAGAGACAAAACCTAGAAGAACCTAAAAAGAATATCATCTATTATTATTAAGAAAGAACATCAATTTTCATCATCAAAAACACACTACTTAACTTAGTTTAAAGATCTTGAAAGACTCCTCTTTCAGCAAATTGGTATAGATGTAAATTTTATGAAATAGATCAATTTTATTAATTTTATTGTGAGGAATTTATTATAAATAATAAAATTAATAAAGTAAAAATTGATTTTAAAAGAGAAATAACATAGTCTTTAAGAAATAACTTAAGAAAAAAATAAGGGAAAATTTCAAATAATTGTATATAAAAATAATCTCTTTATTAAATGGCATGAATATAGGTTTTAAGAAAAACTAACTATATAAAAAAATAATTATAGAATGAATATTGTTAGAAGAGAAAAAAAGAAAATAGTGTATATGAAACTAATAAAGTTAGAATTGACTTAAAAAAAATAGTTAAGAATGCAAATAAAAACCGTAGAATACAATGTTGTTAAGAGTATTGGTATAGATATAAATTTTACGAAAGAGTAACTAAAGGAAATACACATTTGTTAACATTATTTCATATAATAATATATTTCATAATTTTTATTTATATATTATCTTATGTAATATTTATATTATTAATTGTTTTGATAATTAATTTTAGCGTTAAATATGTTTTTAGTCCCTATACTATCAAGCGGTTTTGGTTTTAGTCTCTCTTTTAAAGTATGGTACATTTTAGTCTTCCTCATTAAGTAAACTTTGATTTTAGTCTCCCGTTAAAAACCAGCTGATGTGGCTAACAGTAGACTGACACAATTTTTTTTCTTGTGCTGACAGTGTTTCTTATATTTTCTCCCTCTCTCTCCCTCGTCTCTTCCTTCCATCTTCCACCCAACCTCCCCACCCTTTGCAAAAAGGTCATTGACACTATAAGTTCATTCTTCGTTTTCGTCCACATGTTGAAAAAGTTTCCACTGTCAATCTTCCTTATCCCATTCAAATGGAGAAAGCAAAGAAGATGCTGAAAGTGGGTATGAACCATTTTCTTAGTTCCAGCTTACATAGCTAATGACTTTTTCGATTTGATCAACAATAGACCCAGTTATAGGTATACCTGTAATAAAAGAAACAACTTAAATATATGGCAGACCTTGCTATACGTTTTGCAAGCCTATCCTGCAAATGAAGGGAGCAATCAATGTCTTCCACAACAAGAATGGAATGGTTCCTGGTGGCAATTAAAAACTTCCTAAGGTCAAAATTTCCATTAACAACAGGGAGTTCCAAGTCATAGACATCGAAATTCAGATAATTAACCATAGCAACAATCAAACTCGATTTCCCAGTTCCAGGGGACCCGAAAGCACCCTCTCTTCCACGCCTTCCCAACACTCCTATATAAACCCTTCCTCTCTACAAACATATCCAAATCCTTAATTATCATCTCCTTCAATTCCCAATTCATCGTCATAGTCACAAACCTTGAAGAACTGCATTGCGAAGTTCGATTTGCCGCGTCAGGACATAAGCCTCAACCAAACGGCACACCGTTGAAGGAGTTTGTGATCTCATTGTTGTCGTCCATAAAAAGGGACATGTGGCACGATTTTCAAGACATCGTGGCGCAGAAGCGCTTCGTGTTCGGCGCCTCCTGCGGCTTGAGGTAGAGATGTGCCACGGCGAAAAGCGGGTTCGGAGTGAGCCTGTTCAATTTATCGATGACGAGGGTGAGTTTTGTGGAGAAGGAGGAAAGGAGTTTCAATATTTTTAAGTGGAGGTAGTTTTGGAACTCTGGGGAAATGTAGGTAAGGGTGAACAAGCAAAGGAGCATCATGGTCATCATACATGTTCTCAAACGTGGCAAACGTTACATGGCCAAATGTTAGCGCTGAAGGCAGTGACTGTGGTGGTATTTTTGAAAGGTGTTGCGGTGAGGGACATGGCGGGGAATTTGAGGAAGCGGCGCTAGAAGGGGCAACGGGTGGCTAACTGGATTGTCGGTGGCTGAGGGGCGGTGGGAACATCTCAAGGGCGGCGGGGGTGGGGGGCGTTGCACCTTTGGGGGTTGAGGTCCATGGTGAGGGAATGGGGTTGGATTGGTGGAAGGGGAGAAAATCTGGTAGGAGTGATGTCAGAAAAAAAATTATGTGGCACTACACCGTCAGCCAGCTCAACTGGTTTTTAGCGGTGTTAGTTTTGAAGGACCAAAAATTAAGGTTTCCTTAAGGAGGAGGACTAAAATGTACCTTACTTTGAAAGAGGGACTAAAGACAAATTCGCTTGATAGTTTAGGGACTAAAAACATATTTAACCCTTAATTTTAATTGTAATATTTATTAATGTATTAAATAAAATAAATAATTATTTCAATATTTTTAAGATATTAATTATGATTTTAAAATTTTAAATAGTTTTTATGATATTAAAACATTTACATAAATAAAATATTTGTTTATAATTTATTTAAATATTTTATTTTCAGAATTCATGTTTATGGTATTATAGTTATCTTTTTATGATTATATATAAGTTATTTGTATATTTCTTTTAGTAATTTTTACATTATAAAAATAGAATGTTAAATAGAATCGCATGCATATAGGTTTTAATAAAAAGCAATCCTATAAAAAAGAATAATAGTTATAGAATGAAAATGGTTAGTGTAACATCACACAAAATATAACCGAAAGTATAACATCCCAGAAAATATAACCTAAAACTTTGTAATAACTAATACAGTCGGGTACAGATTAGAAGAAAAAGTCGAACGATTCCAAAACTACGTTTAAATCAAACGGTAATACAAAATAATACTAATCTTACTGACCGAACGATCCTAAGGTACAACTTCAATATTCTCTCCTTCCAAAGCTTCTTCCAGCAAACCCTCATCCCCTTCTGCTCACATCCACAGGATAATCATTGCAACAGGAAGGATAACTGAACGGACAACATAGACAAGACAAGAGAGTAGGGTAAGCTTATGTAATTTAATTAATCATAAAAACCGAACAGATTGACATATAGCATAAAATCATCATACATGCAATTTCATACAATAACCAACTGGAATTTACATGCAATGACCGACCACTTTTACTCTGACTGTCCGGACTGTATGAATTATGTAGCTACGACGTTTATGCACCCGGATGGTGTAGTAGCTCGGATGCCCTCAACAACTGCCACCCGAGGTTAGTCCGTTAAACCTCGCCCAAGTTCACTTTATGGACTAGAACCTCGTACCATTCTCACACATGAGTTACTCTTCTCTACTTGAGAATGAGTAATCACAGAATATCAGGATAAACACTGGCTAAGCTATAACCACATTCATACTTTACCATTCAATAATCATCCATGAGATATTCCTTCTTGGAACACTCGTTCATATCCATATAATATAAATCACATCATGCTTGAATGCCATCATACTTCTTCATTTATACAAATCAAACCGAACAGTAAAACAACATCACCCTTGGGAACTACCGAACAGAAAGATCCACAAATCTTATGAACAAGGCTGGAAGGAAAAACACTACTCATATATGATCGTGATCGAGTGGTCATTTAAAGAGCAAGACTCAAGCATGAGCCAAACACAATTTTAGGGTGGAACACTAGAACAAACAAATACTAAGGTTAAACCTGAGCACTCAAATCTTAGACCGAACCCTTATGTGTTAGAATGAATACTATTGCCTTAGACAAATCACTATTGACTTAAGTCAAGCACTATCAGCTTAGGCCGAACACTATAGACCGAGGCCAAATACTTAGAATTTAAACCGAACACCAATACAAACCAAGTGCTAGTACAAGATCGAGCACTATTGAGACCGAGTGCTAGTACAAGACTGAGCACTATTGAGACCGAGTGATAGTACAAGACCGAGCACTATTGAGCTTATATAAAATGAATAAATAGATTCGACCACACAACTATGAAACACTAATTTAAAAGTGAGGATAATTATACTATCTAAGATTTAAATTATACTAAATACCTTAACTAGACTGATTACTAAGCAGAAATAGAAAACTATACTAAGACCGAACCCTTACTTTCAAATATATTAATTGAAGACCGATCGGTCATTAACGGAAATTCTCCATAGAATAAGAATTCAATTAAGACCGAACACACCAAGAGAAATCGAACGGTCACGAATGACTCTCGACGACAATTAACGAATTATGCACAAATGTTGTAGAATCATGATCAAGTTCTACTCCTACCCAGTTCACACCATTTATCAATCATCAACATATACAGACGAACATACAATAACATTGATAATTCATATCAACCAAATAACTAAACCAAACATCATTCAAACATGTAACCATTCAAAACAGAGAATCATAATTAAATTACAAGCTTTCCTTACCTCTAAACCCAGAAAAACTCCTATGCTTTCACAGTATTGCTTACACCGCCAGTAACTTCTATAACCTCCTACAAACTTCAATCCCAAAACAACAACTTGATCGATGTAAAGTGAAGTCCTTAACACCAAGAGAACTCAGGTGTTGCTTGATTGATGATCGGAAGAAAGAAAAGGTAAGAATTTGTAGAAAGAAGGAGAAGAAGTTTAGAGAGAAGGAGGAGAAAACTGAAACTCAGAACTATTGGAGAAGAAGGTGCATGCAGGAAAATGACACGAAAATCTGCAAACTTAATTTATATATTACCGTCAAAAATCAATCGTCCACACCAACACCTATTTTTCACTTTCTGAATTTCAAATCCTTTGCACCTACACCTGACTTGCACTAATATAAAATTTAAGTTATGACAGTTAGAAAAGGGAGGAAAAAATAAGTATATATAAAAATTAGCTGCAAATAAAAAATGGTAAAATGATAAAAGATGGAGTTACGAAATCAATCCTCTCTTTATGAATAACTACATCATAATTCTTTTATGATGATAAGTGCAAACACATGAGTGGCATGTGTTTTCCCTTTTATTTTATATATGAATAAAAATTATTTCTTTTAATTATTATTAATATAAAAACATTTATTTAATTTATAAAAAATATATTTTCAAAACAGAATTATAAAAAGTAGTTATGAAATCTAAAAAAATCAATAAGGTAGTTTATACTAACAAGAACACAGAAAAGATTACCTAGTAGTTATAAAAATAGTTTTATTATTATTAGTTATAGAAAAATAAAAATAAAAAGTTAGATTTGATTTAAAAAGAGAAAAAATAGTTAAAAATGCATATTAGAGTATTATATTAAATAAATAATTATTTAGATATTTTTATGATATTAATTATAATTTCAAAATCTTAAATAATTTTTATGATATAACAAAAGTTATATAAATGAAATATTTGTTTATAATTTATTTAAATTTATTATTTTAAATTCTTTTAGAATTTATTATATTTCATATTGAAAGTTAATATTTTTTAATACTATACCTTTGTTAAAAAAATTAACTATTACTGGTATTATTTCTTTCAATACGAAAACATTTTCTTTATTATTAATATCTTTTTTATTATGTAATAAAATAGATAATGGTAAATAATTGCACAACTAAAAAATAATCTTCCAACTCTCACCCTTTTTTCTTATAAATCTGTTTATTTTTCATATCTTTAAAATTATATTACTTTAATGAAATATTATATTTTAAATAATAAAGCTTTTAATTACATCTTATATTTAATAAATACTTTAGGATTGTATGCACTATCAAATAATAATATTAACGAAATATCTACATTGTTTAATTGCAAACATCACTCAATTAACTATTTTGAATTAGATAATATATTTTAAATATTTCACTTTCTAAATGTGGCATAGAATGATATTTCTGTAATCTTTTTACAACTGAAAAAAAAAGGTCATATGGTTAGCAAATAATTGAAAAGAATCCTTCAGAGTAGATTGTTATTCAACTTATCAGGCATTGATTCCCCATATCAACTTGAACAAAATTCTCTCAGAGGCAGACATTAACAAGTTCAAGCATTGAGATTCAATCACATTAAAATGACTTGTGTTTATAATTGTATTTAAAATTGCAGTTGCAGAAATTTGTCAGACAATTTCAAAATGCTCATATGCCTTAAAAAATGGCTAGATTTTGTGAACACCATAACCTGCCTCCTCTGATTTCAAATCCTCATTCCAACTCTCAAATTCTGCTCCACCAAACATTACTTGCTTGATCCCAACAAAACTAACACAAACAAAAACAAGAGAACAAAATAAAAATCATAATGGGATTGAAACAAAATATCCAAGATGTAAAGTAAAAAGATGGCTTAAATTTTTTCACTAAGATTCACTTTTTTTTTTCCTTGCTTATTATAGCCCTTCAAAATAATAAGATATTATAAAGATTTGGAAATCTTATTGTTGAAAGCCTCTCATCAATTAGAAATAAGATTAGTTTAAAATATATAAATGGATGCAAATCTCATCATACAAACCATTGTTGTAAGATTTAGTTAACCTTAAAATATATTTCTCAACACTTATCACAATCAGAACTACTTAGAACTGATAAATCAATAATTTGCATCAAAAAGGCGAATTTTCTGCTTGTAAACAAATGTGAATTAACTTGTGTATTAAATAATCAGTAAACTGATCCCAAAGAGAGATTGACAAGAACGAATCAAATCTGTTGATTCCTAAATAAATAGTTTTGGTTAGTGGCTTCCTGTGATAAGGTAATTTTGAGTAAACAAGTGAACCAAAGTGATTAATTAATAGAATAAAGAAAGTGGAGATCATACTCGGAGCTTATCTGTGTCAAAGCATTTATCAAAACATCCAGAAGCAAAGGTTCAACAGTTCCAATATCCACCCTATTATTATAACACAAGAAGAAATTATTAGTATTTGCAGTTCACCATTACAGTAATACGTATATGGAAAATGCAATTGACACTTCACCATATTCGAGCCAAGTTGTCTTGCACCTCAAGATTCCCTATGTTGTAAAATGTAGTTGGTTCAACATTTGCTCCTTGAATATAATCATAACTTGGTCGTGCATCCAATGGAGACTGTGAAAGCTAAACGTGCAAATGCTAGTTCTATAAGCAACAATGTTTGAAAAGCTCACAAAAAGTTAACTATAAAGGAAAAAGGAGAATGAAAATTTTGTATCAGCTGCAGAAGAGAAAAACTTACTTGCATATTCATGGCATTGCATCCACCAAGACGCCCAATAATGTGCCATGATCGAATTGTCTGCAAAGATCCAATTTCAACACAATTTTCAATAACCATATGCTTATAATGGAGAATGCACAACAAACTAATCATGGAGAAAAGTTCCTTACATCACAAATTAAGGAAATGTCTTTGGCCAATGGAACATTGTAGAATTCAAACCATATGAATGAGTTTGAAAAATCAAATCTGGAAATACCATCATTAACTGTAAGGTAAATATAATACTTTTTCGATAAAGAAGAAAAACACAGAATATATCATTTTTGTATCATGTGTTCTCTGACTAAATTGTTACACCAATTAAAATTTTAGTCAGATCTTCACAAAATAGTAATTAGAAAATCCCAGTAACATCATCATCTTAAATTATCCACTTTTTCCTCACAAACATCAAATTTGCTCAAGTCATTCTACTCATCCTTTTTATCTGACCTTAAATCGACTTAGACTTAGAACAACCCAGTAGTTTTAGGGTTCCTGTCAAAGATTTAACTTGAATCTGAGCTGGTTCAGTGACAACTAACTCAAATATTTAACTAATCATTTCACGTTATAACAATTTAATGCAAATCTCTCAAACCACTAACTGAATATAAATAAATAAAACAAGCATACCCAGGTGATAAGGCTTATTAGCATATGCAAAGAGGTTTGGTTACAAATTCAAACCCATGTTCAATTAGTCACCAAGAAGCAAGTTTAACTTTGCATCAAGGTTTGCCCTCTACCCAAACCACTACTCTTAAAGATAAAACAAATTGGATAGTTCTTTCTAAAAATGTTTGACTTAAGGTATTTGCATATTTAATCAGGAAGCAGAACCATTGTATCCACTAAAGTTGAAAGTAACACAAACTAACCAGATTCCAAAGTGATATCAACTTATTCAAGAAATTCAAACATAATGCAATCATAACCAAAATTTTGAGCATAACCATCTTAGAATTTGAATTTCTTTCAAACCATGCCCTAGGCAAGCGCATAATCTGAAACTAATTTCAATACTTATTCTTATTCCACCCTATAAGTCTTGAAAAGGTAAGCTTGAGTACTAAAAGATCATTTCCACCTTAAATACGTTAAGTTTGACATGAAATAACACGGTATCCATTTTTTTTATTGGCACACGGAATCCATGTAAAGCATATCATATCACTTTGATCAACAAAGAGACTGCTTCAATGTCCTACATGCTAGTTGGAAAGAGAATATGAAAGAGAAAGTATATATTCACAAATCTCAATCACTGTACCAATGAACTAACAACAACAACTATCATTCCTCAAGGGTACATTTCTACAAATTCACAAAGGTACTACACCAGTAAATTGAAGAGAGTTTATTAGCCAGTAACTAAACATGCAAGGTTATTACACCAGTAAAATCTGGCACACCAAACTGAGAAGAAATTTGAATGTCAAAATAAGAAAAACGCAACTACTCAAGCAAAATTGCACGAATAACAGAAAAACTTCATGGTACAATCACACATATATGCATGGTTGAGCTTACTTGTTAAATGACACTTTCATTGGTTTACCAGATCCAGTCTTTGTGTGCAGTACTTTGTGCCTCTTCTTTCTTAATCTATCTTCCAACTGCAAATATACCAAGCTCTTTCGATTAATTTAAGCACAAATAGTATTCCTCGGTATTAGAATTCAAAGTAGCTCACATATGCTATTCTTTAATTTTTCAACAACAAGAAATGTAACAAACATCACACTTAGAAACAAAAATACCCCTCCTCCCCACCACCACCAAAAGATAGAGTCTATAATGCAAGGCTGAAGTTGTCAAACCATTAATACAGTGATGCTTACCTGGGATTGTGCCTCTTGGGGATTCTCCAGAAAATTCCCCAGAATGTTACCGAGTTCTGGATCTTTATCATAATCCTTCTCTGGCCTACCTGTATATGATCCTCGATCTGAATATCCAGAATCATCATCTTCACCTTCCTGTCCTGCTTTTTCAACAATGTCATTTTCATCACTTCTTCCATACAAACCTTGACCCAAAAACCCACCTTCGCCATCACCCCGAAGCTCCAAATCTTCCTTAATGACGTCTATATTGAAATCCATACCATTCAAATCCATCGGCTGACTACTAGCACTACATAAGAATGTTCTTGTCCTGGCATTATTCGGGAATATCCGGAGAGCCACTGAAGATGGCACAAAGTGATTGTCATGAGAAAAAGGTTTTGAGCATGTAATGGTGGTACAAGAAGGGAGGAAAGCAAAAGGGTGTAAGACAATCATGGATTGTATGAGAAATTTGTAAGGGACGAGTGTATTGTTGTCTTTCAGCTCTATTAACCTGCTGCACCATAATGTTACCACAAGTGAATATACAACACAAATTCCAAGTAGCCCCAATTTTCCCAGCCCTATATAATCACCAATAAATTTTCAATTTGGACCTCTATTAACCAGAACCATAATGTTACGAGAGATGCATAACACTATCAAAATTCTTATACAGTAAGTAAGATCAACTACATGGGTCACACAACATTGTTCGGCTCACACGTAAAAACACCAATCTTCAGAGAGATTATTTAACATGAAATCCTGGTTAACAACTGCAACACAAATTTCAAGTACTTCAAATTTGGCTAGGTCGGTATAAACACCAATAAGTTTTCAAACAAGAAAATGCTTGAATTCAAAGGAAATTATTTTTGTTTGATCCATTCGAATTAATCCAGCAGCATAATTTTCAATTTTGCACCAGGAAACTAAAATGTTAAAATAACTTACATGTACCCAAAATAAAAATCAGAAACAACCAGCAATAAAGTTTTGAAATTTAAAATAAGAGGGAACAATAGAGAGAGTTTTCCAGAATCTCTCGAATAAATTTTGCTAACATTAGCTAATAGAACCTCGTCTTTGCAGATTATAAGCCCCACAACCTAGAAGATACATAAAATGATAAAGGGTGGGGAAAAATACAAGTTTTTTGAGGAAACATCAAGATTGAGCAAAAGGGTGAAAGATAAAGGATGGGGAAAACAGACGAAAGTCTTATCCAGAGAGAACTCACCAAGTTGGTAGTTTTGTACACTCACTCTGTGCTCACTCTGTGCTCAGTGGAGCAGAAGAAGCAAGAAGAAGGTGACTACTTCTTACACATGAATAAAAAACATAAATTTTGTGAAGAGATAACACAGTTCTTTCTAAAACCGAAAAAAAAAAAACCTCTTTTAACGTTATTTCGTAAAACTTTTTGCCGGTGGGAGTTTCTGAAACATCACGAAGTTTGAAATATCTTATTTTTCAGTAGATTAGTTTTGTATGTGAATTTCAATAATCTATAAAACTTTATTTTTAATCAATGTTAATTAGTAATAAAAGTGTTAAAGATAGAATATATAAGAATGTTAGAAAAAGTGTTCTCACCAATTAACATTTCTCAAAGAATTAAAAAAATTATCTTGTAATATATTTTTTCGTTTTTAGAATTATAACTTTTTAATAAATCTTGTTAAAAAAACTTTTTAATTTTTTACCATTGTTAATAAAATATTTTTTATTTTAACTCCTACAATATATATTGTTTATTTTAAAGAAATTTTTCATACAATACAAAGATTAAAAAAAATGTCTTTTAAAGACCAAAGCAACCAATAAGAACTAAAATAAAAATATATTAGAACCACTTTAAAAAATTGATAGGTGAAAAATATATCAAACTATTTTTACAGTATTGAAAAATTATAGTATTTTTTCCTTGATAAAAAGTTTATAACAAAGTCTTTTATTTCAAATTTGTAGTTTAACTTACGAATATATTAGTTTAAAATATATTTTCTTTCATTATCTAAAAAAGAATTATATTATCATTGATTATATTGATTATTCACAAGTAAGAATATAGCATCTATTTTACTAGTATATAACTACTAAAATAGATATCACCTGTAAAAAAAATGAGAGGACAAATTCTCTCTAAGTGAATATATACAAAAAAATTAAAAAATTATTATAGTTAGGTTTAATAGCCTATTTTGTCTTAAGTTTTGTTGAATAATATCAATTCAGTCTCTCGTTTTAAAAATGTTTGAAAGTAGTCATCAGTTATTAAATTTTGCGTCAAAATCCTCCATTCCATTAAATAGAACCAAACAGAGTTAAGGCATTGATTATCTCGTAATGTGTTAATTTAAAGTTGTATACGTGGTGACGTGTTACGTAGTTAGACGATGAGTGTAAGGTTTTTTTAATTGGGGAAAAATTGATTTAGGGTTCTTTGAAGTGGTAATGTCTTTGAATCAATGTTGTTCGTCTTTAATTCTCTCTTTGAATTAAAGGCGTTGGGAAGTTTGGCCCTCACAGAATCCTCAAGTGGGTTCTCATTTTTTCAACTATCTCAATTGGGTTTATATATTTGCAAAATGTCCCAATTGGATCCAAATATTGGAGAAATTAAGTCAATTAAGCTCTCTCCGTTAAGTTTTCACAGATGGCGTTAAAATGTGATTATGTGGTCCACGCTGATGTAAAAGTGTTTTATTACATGATTTTTTTTAAATGAAGAGTTTTTGACATAGCAAAATTTATTATGAGAATAAGGTTCACTCCTTCTCCTTCACAACGACTGTCTAGGCGAGCTTTGTGATGACAACAAATGAAGATGGTTTGAAGAGGAGCAATGAGAAGGCATATTGTTCTTGGTTTCTGCAATTTGAGATTTTTATGAATAGCGTTTTGTGTTTAGGGTTCTTCGTGGTTTCTGTTTTCTGATGCAAGTGGAAGGTGTTGGAGTTCACGATTTAGGGAATGTGAAGGCGCGAATTAGGGTTGCGCGATTCTAGGGTTTCTATTTCTGGTTTTGGGATGAATTATTTTGATTTTCTGGGTTTGCAAATTAAGAATTGTAAGAACCGAGAGGATTCAAGAAGTTTGAAGCAGATAGGTGTAAGCAAAGGATGGGACCGAGCGGTTTAGATTAAAATAAGACTGATATATAAATGAAAAGTTTCAAAAGTCTTGTCCAATTCTCTGATTACAACTATATCTCTCCAAATTCTTCTACTCTCTTCTCTTCTCCTTCTTCTCTTTAGATTCTTTCAATCTCACTTCATCTGTTTAACAATCAGATTGTGCCTAAGCAATCTGGGAGTCAAGAGCTTTCTATTTCACCGATTGGTTTCGTGTGTAGAGCTGGTAAGTTTAGTTTCCTTAAGTCTTGTGCAATTCTGAAACTCTTTGGCACATGCAAACAACAATTTGGGTTGCATGTTTTTATCAGTTTTCTCTTCTCAATTCTGACTTCGTTCTTGGTCCTTTGGTTGGTCGCTTCTCACAAATCAGTGAGTGATAGGTCTTCTTAGGATTTTCTGGAGGTGTGAGCAAATTTCCGGAAGCGTAGAAGATTATCGTTCGGTTAAGAGGTAAGGGAAGCTACTTAATTTAATTGATTGGTTGATGATGTATGAAAATGTTGTTTGATAGTTTTGCATGTGTGTGAAATGGAATGTTTGAGTGTTCGGCATTGTTTGTGTGGGATGATAATTGTTGTGGTTTTTTGAGTTGTGGATTATGCAGAATTTGGAGTGATGTTAGTAAGGTTTAGGTAATCTTGGATAGTTGTAAACTGGTAAATTCTAAGGTGTTCTTTATTTTGCATAAGTTATGCAGAATTATGCAGAAAGTTGAGCGTTCGTTGTTGACCGTTTGGCCAGGTTCAGGTACTTGGTTATTAACTAGGTTCGGTCTCTTTAGAGCCTTCCCAGTTCATGACCATTCGGTTTCGAATTAGCGTTCGGTTTAGTAGTAATCGGTTTCGTGTTAGTGCTTGGTCTTAGTATTGCTCGGTTTCGTATTAGTGTTCAGTCTTAGTATTGTTCGGTTTCATATTAGTGTTCAGTCTTAGTAGTGCTCGGTTCTGTATTAGTGTTCGGTTTTACTAGTACTTGATTTCGTACTAACGTTCGATTTAGTAGTGTTCGGTTTTGTACTAGCGTTCGGTCTTAATATTATTCGGTTAGTATTGGTGTTCGGTATTAACTACGTTCGACATCCTATGGGTCTTACCTGCTAATGACCATTTAGTTGTACTTTAGTGATCGGTCTTACTAAAGTATTTGGTCTAAGTTCTTAAGTTTTCGGCCTAAGTTACAAGTGTTCGGTTTAACTCTGGTAATTCAGTTATTCTAGTGTTCGATCTCACCATAGTATTCAACCTTACATTAGAGTTAGATCCTTAATGGTGTTCGGTCACTTCTTTAGTCTTACCTATTATGGATCGTTCGGTCCTGTTCTTTGGGGTAGTGAGAAACTGTTTTGTATCCAAGGTCCGCAGCGTGTTCGGTATTGCGTGTGGTTTCCATTGTTGTTTGATCACTTATTTAAATTCAATTACATGAATATGTATGAATAATGAAGTGGATGTTGTTATAAGGTATGATGTTCCAACTGGTATGAAAGAGAATTCTAAGGAGGAATGTCTCAGTGATTGGTTATCAATGTGGTGGTAAAGTATGAATATGGACAGCAAAATCCATGGTGTTCATCCTGACATTCTAATGATTACCAAGTCTCAAGTAGAGATGGGTAAGTCATGTCGTGAGAATAGCAGGAGGCCCTAGCCGAGGGGGGTCCTACGGTGAGTAATAACAGGTTAACCTCGTGTGGCAACTGATGGGTTTCCAGTTACTACACCCACGAGTGCACGAACGACCAAAGCTACATATTCATACTAGTCCGGACGGTAAAGTTAAAATGGTCGGTCAATATGTGTTTATATGTTTTATACATGAGTATGATTATCTTATCTGTTTGTTTGAATCGTACGTTCACATGACTATTAAATTACATTAGCTTACCCTTCTTTTCTGTCTTGTATATGGTGCCCGTTCGATATTTCTTCCTTGCAATGATCATCATATGGGTGTGACCAGAGAATGTTTAGTGTTCGGTGGAGCAGGCGCTGGATGGAGAGGACCCAGTTGCTTAGACTAGGACCGATCGATTATGTGGATAATTTGTAGGGGTCGATCGGTCATGTTTATAGTTTTGTATTAGGGTAGAATTTTTGTAAAGTCTAAAATTTATAGTCATATTATTTTATGACTACTATAATATGGTTTATAACTATATTTTGGGGATGTTACAAGAATTGCCAAGGAGAAAACATGATTTGCGCGAGATGATGGGGACATTGGATCGCTTCTGCGTCATGGCGGATGTGCAGTTGTTCGTTGTTGATTGCGTTTCTAGATGAGGGGAGAACTCGCGGTGGAGGTTTGAACGACTCTGCTTGCGGCGCGAAGAAGAGGCTTTGGGTGGTGTCATGTTTCGCTCTACGGCAGCGGCGGCAAGGTTGCTCATGGTGGTGGTCTCGACGGTGCGGTATAGTGAAGGCATTGACAGCGGCTTGCGGCATTGACACCTTCACCGCCAGAGAATCGGAGGTGTGGTGTTGTTAGATATGGCACTGACTTGTTTAAGAGCTTCCAGCACTTACAGGATTCGTGGTGCTTTCTCTCTCTCTCTTCCATCAATCTTTGATTCCAATTTCTCACTGATCCCAATCAATTTTCTTCCACCCATTTTTATATTGCATATTGCGAGTGAAGATGCAAAGTTTATGCATTTTGGGGCTTTTACGGTGATAAAGAGAGGAGCAGTGGTGAATATAATAGGAACGATTTAGGATTCGCCATTTTGGGGTTTTTACGGTGCTAGTTGGCAAAGAGAGGTTGAGCATGACTGATGATGGTTGATGAAGTTAACGGAGGATGAGATGCTTTGTAGGTGAGGAGAAAGAAGCTTTTAGGGTTTTTTTGAATGTTGCTTCCATAATTTTTCTTTTTTTTTTAATTTACTAAATTTCATGTCATAATTTAATTATTTCCACGTAATAAAATATCCACCTCAACATATTCAGTGTCATCACATTTTAACGTCATCTGTGAAAACTTAACGAATAGGGTTTAATTGGCTTAATTTTTCAAATATTTGGATCCAATTGAAACATTTTGCATATATATGGATCCAATTGAGACAGTTGAAAAAACGATGACCCACTTGAGATTTTCCAACAAATATGAGAACTATCCGAAGGTTTAAACCTAAGTAAAAATAATACTAGATAAAGAAAAACAGAAAAAATAGAGAAAATAAAACATTCTGATTTTTTTTCCAAAACATATTTTATATATTTTGGAATTTGTTTGCCCAAGATATATTTTATGTAGGAGTATTTAAAAAAATCGTTCTGAAAAGCATTATATGAGTTTTGAAAAGGTTGTTTTTTTCAAAAGTGCTATTTTTGAGGCAATTAATTCCATAATATGTTTCCTAATTTTTGAAAATTTTATTCGCAAAATTTGTTTCAAAAAATGTTATGAAAAGTTTGTTCTTGAAAGTTTGGGGAATATGTAATTTAGAAATTTTTCAAAGGATAAAATGGTTATTTTGGAAATTTGAGATGATGAATGAAGAATTAGTGGAGTGGAAGAAGTCAGACTCATGGGTTGATTGTTGACCCATTTTTGTATGGACCTTTTGTTCCTTTCATTATGTCCGTTTTTGTTATTTACACTAACTTGAATAAAAATTAAAAACCATTTGAATATATCCACCTTCAATATTATATAAATATTATTTTTCACCTATTTGAACTCTATTTCTACACCTTCATCTCCATTATTCTTTAAATCCAAAATTTACACCTTGTCTTCCGTACCCTAAACCCTATGTATTTTCACGTTTATTTTGCTTTTCTATTAAAAATAATTAAATATCACATAATTTCATTTTTTATATTGAATTCAACTTTTCCGTCAAATTCAACATGGATATCGCTAGTTTTTCACCAATGTAATATTGACATATTGTGCAACATAATCATATAAATTATATCGTGTGCTAAATATATTGTATAATGTGTTTGCATAAGTTACTTATATCAATATAACGCGTTTGTTTGTCAATACAAATATTTTCGGCTTCTTCTAAAATTATCAAAACTTACCTTAGAAAACATACACCTATCTTGAGAAGTTTTATAATAACGCAAAGTTTTAGAAAATACTTTCACTATGAATATTTTTTTTAAAAGGGGTTTTGATATTTTTTTTTGACCATGAGTCAAACGTTAAAAACTTTAAAGGATTTCAAGTTAAAAACACGTGTTGAAAGAATAAAGGGAGTTCAATAAAAAAGAAAAAGAAATGAAGGGAGAGTTATGTTCAAAAAATAAGTGAGGTAGTTATTAATCTTCACACAAAAACTAAGAATAACTAATAAATAAAGATAAAAAAAAAGTTAAATTTAGACCCAAAAAATTAAAAAAAATAAGAGTTGTATAATATGATCGTCTAATTAACCATTATTCGAATAATCAATTATAGTTTGAATAATTAACGAATGAGTCCAACCAATTATGAGTCAACGAGTTCGATCAACCTGATCGGTTCATTTTAACTCACCTTCAAAACAAAAGTGTTAATATTTAAGTGAAAAATTAAAATGTAAAATTTGAAGTATTACATTAAATAAAATAAACATGATTAAATTAAGTAATATTTATTTTAAAAAGAGAATAAAAAGGGGAAAATAAATTGATAGACACATGGAATAAAAGAAAAAAAGAATGTTAATAGTATATTGTGAGGTGGAAGAGGAGTTAGAAGTGTTGGTGGAGGTTTTGGTCTTTATCGAATATAAGTAAAAGCAGATGTGGAAGAATTTTATTATTATACGAATTGGTGTTTTCTTTACCAATGCTTACGTGATACCATTTATTTTGACCTTCAATTATTGTTTGTTTGTTTGTTCTACTTTCTAACCAAAAGTTTAGGTTCTTCATTCCATTCAAGGGACAATAGTCCTACACTACACTACACCAATCAATTTTCCTACAAACTTCTTCGATTCCATTTTTTCAAAATTAAGGATTACGAATTCAATTGTTTTAACAAAATTACCATAAGAAATTACGTGTGTGAAATTATTGATTTATGCTTATCATAGATAATGTCATATCGATTTTCTTGAAATTGATGGGCTCATAATTCTAATAAAAACTGAACAAATAAAAGCACAATCAAGTGTCCTTTGTTTTTTTTTATAACAAAAAATAATAAAATTATTATTATTGAAATTATAAAAGTAAATTAAATAATTTTTATAATTTTATTGTAAAATAATGTTTATTTTGTAGATAAATTTTTTTATTATAATAGTTATTTTGATTTTAAAAAAATAGTTAAGTTTTAGAAAGAAAAACAGGATCAAATTTATTAAATAAAAAATAGAAAAAATTGGTAAAATAAAATACTTAAAAGATAAAATTGGAAAATATAAAACGAGAATCTCAATGTATAATAGTAAATATAGATATTTGTTGGTAGATTTTTTAATCTTTACTTAAATTTGAAATAACTAAGTTTTCACCTCTACTCACAGCGAAAATTTAAGACTTTTAAACAAGAAATTAAAATTACATATAAATAGGTTTAATCATTTTACACATCCCTATTTTTCTACGATCGTCTCAAATAAGTCATCGTATTGTAAATGCTCTCAATTAGGTCCCTTATTAAAAAAAGTTGAATCAATTTAGACATCGCTGTTAGTTCCGTACTAACATCGTTAAAGGAGGTGACACAGATTTTTCTTAATTTTTTAATTATTTTTATATTTATTTTTTATTTACTTTTATTTTTTTAAATTAAAAAATAATAATAATGCCACGTGTCAAACTGATATTGTGCCACATGTCATTGTAATGCCACGTGTTAAAAAAATAAAAATATTTGTTAATATTTATATACAATTTAAATTTTGTTTGAATTTGAGGAGGGACAAAATTGTTTAATTTTTAAAATTAAGACTAAATTGAGACAAAATAAAAATACAGGGACCAAATTGAGACTAATGCAATAACACGTGGCCTGACAATGACACGTGGCATTGTTAGTGTCATGTCACATTGTCATTGCCACGTGGCACAATATCAGTTTGACACGTGGCATTTTTTTTTAATTTTATATAAATAAATAAAAAATAAAAATCAAAAAAATCAAAAAAATTATGAACTAACACGTGTCACATCCTTTAACGGTCTTAGTACGAAACTAACAGCAAGGTCTAAATTGATTCAATTTTTCACAATAAGGAACCTAATTGAGATCATTTACCATAAGAGTCCTATTTGAGATGATCCTGCAAAAATATGGATGTTCAAAATGATTAAACCTATATAAATATATCATTGGTCCTAAATAAGATAAGTTTATAATGTTTTTATTCAAATTAAGTGTAGGGATATGCTGGTTTTAAAACAAACAAAAATCAGTCCATGTTATTAGGGACTTAATAAACAATAAATAATTATATATAAATATTTTCCCGGGTTAAATATATTTTTAGTTCCTTAACTATCTAAGAGTTTTTATTTTTAGTTCATCTCCCAAACTTTGGTACACTTTGATCTTTGTCCTTAAGGAAAGTGTAAATTTTTGTCTTCCATAACTAACGGCATTAATTTTTTTCCTAACGTGGCTAACGGTATGCCATGTGGAAGGCCAATTTAAATTTTGTTTCTCACTCTAATTAAAATTAAAAGGAAAAACATTAAATTGTAGGGTTAAAACTGGAATCTCTTCTTTTTTTCTTCGTTCTCCGTACACTCTTTTCTTCTCCATCTCTAATCAGCCATGGTCTTCTCTTCTTCCCAATTTATGCAAGAATCCTCTCGTCATCATCCTCTCTATCCTAAGATTTTCTCAACCAACCTTCAATACAAGAGATTTCAACTCTTTTCCAAGTTCCAAATTTTATTCAAACCCAATTCTTACAATACATAGAAAAACATATTTCCCTAAAAATATCGTCGTAATTTTGTTCATAACTGTTTTTTTACTTTGTTTTTCGAAAAGAACAAAGGGAAACATTCAAAAAAAGTTACATGTGTATCGATGGCTTTGTACACAACCCCATATGTACCTTCAGCTAGAATCTCATGCTTGAGATACCCATCGACTACTTTCTCGAACGGATCGAGTTCTGACATTTTTTTCCCCAAAATTGGCAAAGAAGATGTAAAGAAACTATCAAACACAACTAAAATTCAGCAACAAAATTACAAATTTACAAGTGGGTCATCTAGAAATGGTAGGGTTTCTGGTGGGGAAATCACAATTTACCTATTGCAGTTGAAATTCAACCGAAAAATTGAGAATAAACAAATGGGTTACTGGAAAAGGCTATACTGAAAGAGTGTTTAGTTGACAGTGTTTTACTCAATGATGTGTGAGAAGATAGAGAGAGAAACTGGGAAGTAGAGGAGAAAAAGTATTACCAAGTGTTCACCATGGCTGATTGGAGATGAAGAAGAGAAGAATGCCTAGAAAACCCTTGAACGAAGAAAAAAAATATTCTAGTTTTGACCCTACAATTTAATGTTTTTCCTTTTAATTTTAATTAGAATCAGAAACAAGATTTAAATTGGCCTTCCACGTGGCACACTGTTAGCCATGTCAGGAAAAAATTAACAATGTTAGTCATGGAGGACGAAAATTTACAGTTTTCTTAAGGACAAGGATTAAAGTGTACCAAAATTTGGGAAAGGAACTAAAAATAAAAACGCCTAATAATTTAGGGACTAAAAACATATTTAACCTATATTTTCCCATATTAAAAGGATAAAAAGGTTATGTATTCAACCTGATTCAAAAATATTTGGAGTATATAACTAAGAATATTTTGAACATTAAAATTTTGAATACTGTAATCTCTTTAAAGTAAGACGTTATAAAATTAATAAAACAAATTAAATTTTATTTTTATCAATTATCATTATTATAGTTATCTAAAATAAAATAAACCTAATAATAATTATATTAATTCAACATTGAACATGAAATTTAATATATCACATTAATTCAACATTGAAATATTCTATAACTCATAAAAACATACAATTATTTGATTGTAGACTCAATTATTTGGATACGATGCTTTGACATAGACGTTAATAAAAATGTATACTCATGGTAGTATTTATACTTTACAGAGTTATAAATAAAGGTAAATTGACCTACTACTACACATGAAGTTAATATTTCATTTCTCAAGACTCAACAGTCTTTAATAAAGACCTCCTGCTATTGGTGTTCATGTGGTTGTTGCATTAATTGGTTGTTATTGGTGTTCATGTTATTGCACGATGTTAGGGTTAATGGTGGTATGAAAGTTTCTGATGTTAAAAGTATGGTTAGATTGGACATGATTAAGTTTTGCATTAAGGGTGAGTTCCTCTTGCAATGAGACTTCCTCTTTAAGTATGGTTAGATTGGACATGATTGAAAGTTTTCCCTTCCCTTTCTCACATGGCCACACTAGAAGCATTTGTTTTGACGACAAAAGTTTGGGTGACAACTGACAAATGTTGAAGCGACAACGAGTAGATGCAGTGGAAGCATAGAAAGCAAATAAAGAAATGGGAGTAACGACGCATTTGGAGAAAAAAATAATATGAGAAAGAAAAGAAATAAGAAACTAAAAGAAATTTAGAAACAAAAACTAAAAAAAATATATCAAAATACTAACACATAATCAGCTTTTAAAAGATGTTAATATCCATTTAAAAAGAATCACATTGAATTCTTTTGAATAAAATAAAATCTAAATTGAAGACAAGAAAAATGAAAAATAAAATCACATTAAATAAACTTCATTCATTCGAATCAAAATATCAATTTAATGTAAATAAATTTGTATCTCAAATTGCAAAATTAAGTTTCACCTAACTTACACAGTACAAGTTTTACAAGGAGTTAAATTCCAATTAAAAGTCTTATGCACTAAAATGAGGATTAGACATCTGTTAGCATGAGATAATATCGATAATGCATTATTATTGTTGTTATTACACAACAGTCACAACAGTAACATACTAATAACACAATTAGAAATGAAAATAAAAACAAATAGAAACACTTATATTGAAAAACTCAGTGCTTTATTACTATTATTATTGTCATCGCAATATATCATCAATAATAGCAGTAAATTATTGCTATGCAGATATCATCACGTTAGCCTAACATGCTTCAGTATTATTATTAGTAAAACAAGAAATTAATTGCAATAGTATGATATGAAGTGCAATAATTAATTATATCTTGTGATAACTTTTTCCTCAAGGGACAATACAAGATAAATTTGTTTTTGTCTTTTGTCACTAATTAAAAAATTAAAATAAACACGGGATAATTTATTTTAAGTTCTTTATTCTGACCACACTTAACAGAATCTAATTGTTTAATTTATCTTTTTTAATTATTAATATATAGGAACAAAAAGATATATCCAGTTAAAATTGAAAAAGACAAATTTTATCATGAATAATCAACATTAAAATAGTTATTTTCGCATACTAACCGAAAATTTAATAAAAATGAATAAAAAGCAAACATATTCAATATTTTATAATATAAAACACGTTCCATCCTTACAATTAAAAATAGAAAATAATGAAAGAATTTAGAATTATCCCTCCAAAATATATATTGACACGTAAAAAAGAAAAAAAAATCTCTTTGTTCACGTGTTACTTAATTATGAGCATTTTTTTTATGTATTTTTTTTCTTCTAGTATGGTCTATTGTTGCAATGTCATTACTCGTGGTCATATCTCCACCATCGCCACCATCATTAACTGAGTTTTTCTCTTTCTATTCCTCTTCACGTTTTTCCTCCTTTTTCTCTTTTTTATCATCTATCTCTACTTAATTTATAAAAAAATAATCGTTAAATTTAATGAGAAATTTGACATTTTTTTTAATGAATTTTATATAAATAAGTCAAAACATTCAGAAATTTGATGTTATTTTATTGATAAAATTTACAAATAGAAAATTTTATTAATAATAAAAATTATAAATTATCATTGGAAATATTATACAAATTTTAATTTACCAATGTTATCAATAAATTATTTATTGATGGACAATTTTGTTGATAGTTGAAATTTCTAAATAGGTTGGTAAAATTTATGACAAATTTGGTTTTATAAACAAATTTATTTTCGTTAGTAAAATTTTATTTGTAATTATGAAAATTCTTGTAGTGAAAAAAGGATTGATCAAGAGGTTTTGTGTTGAATAAGTTGTTAAATAATTTTGATATATCAATTTAGTCATTTGGTTCTATTTGAAGTTGTTTTTGAATTAAATATAATACTTTTGGCATGTGAAGGAAGTAAAAGCTTTTGGTTAAAACAAGGTTGGTGATGTGATACATTTGTAAAATTTTCTAAATTATGGACACTTATTGGACAAACTATTCAGTCGTTTAGTGAAGTTCATGTTTTTAAAATTTAGAGAGCTTAGATTGTTTTACTTATTAGGCAAGGTACAACTTGTGAGGTGAACCTTTTGAAATTAGGCGAGTAAATTGTAAGCTAAGCAAAATTCATTTTATTAAAAACCTGAGCTCAAAGTGGTTTGGTTTGCTAAATGAATTAATTTGGTAAGAGCTTCCAATACTTGGTCGTTGTATGAGTTAATCCCTTATCTAAATGAAATTCTTTTAATAAAAATTTAGATAACCCAAAGGGGATTACTTGCTAAGTGAGTCAAGTTTTGTTAGACAAGTATACATTCAAAGGTGTTTCGTTAAGTGAGTGAAAATGAACATTGAGCGAGCCACAATTTTAAGACACTCAAAGTCTACCTTGTTGGACGAGTAGGTGAGGCCACTTAGTGAGAAGGGATACGTTGAGGAGTAAAATCAATGAAATTAATTTAAAAATGAGTTTGATGAATTAACTAATATAAGAATATATGTATGATTGACGATGATGTATGAGGCATAATATAATAAGGGAGATGTTCCCATAATATATTATTTGTGTATGTAAGATTGAGTAGAGCCAATGATAAAACCATGATCTACTGCTTTTTGTGTGAGTGTGTGTGTGTGGCCAAGTAAAGCAATGTACCCATAATTTATTATGATGTGAATGAAGTTATTTATAAGGAGGAAATACTATATTGAGAGATTAAAAGTTGTGTATTCAATGAGGATTCCGAAAATATATTATTTTGACTCTATTAATACCAGACTCATGTAGAGAAAAATATTAGGTGGTGATAGTTGATTGATGTTCTTGTGACCTAGATTGTAGTGTGAAAAAGAATTGTGTCTGATGTAAGGACCGAGCGTCTCTTAGATAGGAAGAGAGGGGGGACGGCTGTATTGGATAGTGGGAGAAGGGGATCAGTGGGCGGCTGCACGATTGCTGGTGGGAAGTGGGTCTCTCCACTTCCAAGTGCTCCAGCCACCACCAGGAAGCCTCCATCAGCATGATTCTCAAGTGGGCAGCAGCTATGAGTGGTGGGTCTCCCCACCTGGAAGTGCTTCAGCCACTAAGAGTCTCCATCATCATCTCCATCAATTAGTGGGCTTGGCACTACGGACGGAAGGGAGTGGCTGAGAGTGTAGAATAGTTCCTCTTAAACGGAAGAGCCATGGATTCAAAGGGATTTTTTTAGGAGTTCTGTAGATTGGAAGAGTGTGGCAAAATCTGGAAGAAGAAAAGGAGAGTTGGCACTGTAGCAGAGGGCTGGAACGGCAGAGGAGGAACACAGTGCAGAGATTGATTCAAGAAAGGTGTCCGGTGCTGCATCTGGAAGAGTGAAAATATTACTGAAATTTCTGGAAAGGAGAAGTAGAGAGCTTGGTGATTTGCTAGGAGGTCTTCAAGAGGTAAGGGGAGCTAGTTCTTCTTTTTAGATTTAGTTGTATGACTTGAATGCATGATGATTTTCAAATTGGTATGTTGTTGGAAGCAAAATCTTGATTTTTGCTAACTTGAAATGCGTATGGAAGTGTGAGTATTATGTGGATTTGGTGATTGATGGATATGAACTGTTTGGGATGATTTGGAGTGATGAATTATGTATGATTGGAACTGCTTTGGTGTGGGAAATTGTTGTGGTGCTGATAGGAAGGAAAATCAAGTGTCTTGGAATCACTTTTGGTCATTTTAGAGGAAGTGAGGTAGTGATTTTGAGCAAATGAGGTTTGTTACGTTTTTGGACTGTGAGGACAGTTTCATCCAGTGTATTGTGACTTGTTTGAGTCACTAAATTGATCAAAATAGGTGCATAGTAGTGGAATTGGATTTTGAGTATCTAAGTTATGAAAATTGGTGTTTTATGGTTGAAATTGAGTATGAATCACTTTAGAATGGAATGAGAAAGGTTTATAATCATTTAGGTAAGTCCAATCAAGTATAAAACATGAATTAGGGGTGTTAGAAATTAATAAAAATGGTTCAAAATGGTAAAACGAGGTTCTGGCCTCAATTCTGCAGAATTCTGCATTCTGCAGAATTCGCGCCCGGCGCCCTTGTCGCGTCCAGGCGCCAGGCGCGACATGCCCCTGGAAAGTCATGCCCAGATGCTAGAGTGAGCGTTCGTCCATTTTGAGCTAAATTGGGCGTTCGTCCAAATGATAATGAGCGTTCGTCCTTAAGTTCATTGAGCGTTCGTCCAAATGATAGTGAGCGTTCGTCCTTAAGTTCAACATTGAGCGTTCGTTCAAATGATAGTGAGCGTTCGTCCTTAAGTTCAACAAGGAGCGTTCGTTCGAATTATAGTGAGCGTTCGTCCTTAAGATCATTAGTGAGCGTTCGTTCTTGATATCAGCTTGTGCGTTCGGTCTTGGTTTCGACAACGAGCGTTCGTCCAATAACAAACGTTCGTCCAATAACAAGCGTTCATCCAGTAAGCGTTCGTTCACTGTGCTCAATGAACAGTGCTCGTCCAATAGTGTTTTGAGTTTTAAATTCATTTTCTCTTGGATTGAATTACGTGTAAGGTTTGGAAAATATATACATTGTGAAGTGATTTACGTGAATGTATGAGTCGTGTATTTACCTTGCTAGTGTTGGGAAGTGCCAACTGAACTATGCGAGTGTAACGATGAGTCGTGTATTTACCTTGTATAGTGTTGGGAAGTGCCAGCTGAACTATGCGAGTGTAATAATGGGTTGTGAATTCACATTGTATAGTGTTGGGAAGTGCCAGCTGAACTATGCGAGTGTAATAATGAGTCGTGGATTTACCTTGCTAGTGTTGGGAAGTGCCAACTGAACTATGCGAGTGTAATAATGAGTTGTGGATTTACCTTGCTAGTGTTGGGAAGTGCCAGCTGAACTATGCGAGTGTAATGATGAGTTGTGGATTTACCTTGCTAGTGTTGGGAAGTGCCAGCTGAACTATGCGAGTGTAATGATGAGTCGTGTATTTACCTTGCTAGTGTTGGGAAGTGCCAGCTGAACTAGGCGAGTGTAATGATGGGTCAGGTATTTACCTTGCTAGTGTTGGGAAGTGCCAGTTGAACTACGCACGTGTAAAGATGAGTCTTGTGATGTCAGTTTAAAATGTTGGGAGGACTTTTGTATGACGTGTTAGTGTGTGAATTTTGGTTTAACGAGTATGTCTTATTTATTCTATGTATGCAACATGAATTAACTGTGCTATATGTATATCATACTTTTTATGTCTAGCTCACCCTTGCGTTGTTCGTGTTGTGTGCTGTTTGGGTATGTTTCTTTGGCGATGATCATTCACTTGGATGGGAGCAGACGTCGTTGAGGAGATTCCTTTGGAGCAAGGGTTGGAAGATACTAAAGTTGCGGAGTAGTCTTTTTAGGAATTCCCGTATGAACTGTTGTAGGATTTGACTCTTTAAGCTGTTCAAGTTTGAATTTCCGTTTCTTTTATTTCTGGATGACTGTAATTTCACATTTAATTACATGTCATGATCCAACTGTTCTCTTTATTGGAATGTTGACGTCTGTATTATGTAATAATTGGTATTATATAATCGGGATGTTACATCTGATAGTTCATAAGGACTTTATCATGTCGTATAGGAAGGACTTTGTGTCTTGAGATGTAGCTTTGTATAAGTTGAGATAGTATAACAGGTTCATAATCTCTGAGTCTAATTTTATGCATGAGTAGAGGTGAAAAAATGGGCTAGGCCCAATGGCCAGCCTATTAGCTTGTGGAGAAAAAGGTGGATCAGACCAAGATTTTTAATTTGTCAACTCGTATTAACTCGAATTGTTTGACCTGTCAATCTATTGGGTTGCATATCAAGTAAAACAAGCTGACTTATGGCTTGAAACAATGTTATTTTGTTTTTTCCTTTTTCAAATTTATTATTAGTTAACATGAATAATGAAAGTGATAACAAAGAGATAAAATAATAATAGAATTTTATGTCTTGGCCCTAATGAGATGAATAATGCATCCAATCATAATGCGTCCTCCCGTTGGTTTTTAAATTTGATTTCTTTAAAATTTAGGTCATGCCCTTTCAACTTAAGCATTAAGCTATGTTGGAGTGATTGAGAGCATAAAAACTCTTGAAACCAAAGTTCTTAAGAGTTGATTTTCACCAATGTGATTTTTATCTCTAATGCAGTGTACAACTCTTTATCTTTTCTCTTCTAATCAAAATTTAGTAGGTAGTCAAAGATAATCAAGTTTAAAAAAAACACAATTTTTTCTTTAAAAAAAAGGACAAGTCATTGGGTTGGTTTGTTAGCTTGTCACGACATAGGACAAGTTGCATTTTCTAAATCGTATTGTATAAACGGGTTGGTCCGTCTTGGCCAATTTTCAACCGGCCAAAAACTATCTGAGCCAAAATAGGACGAATTGGTCTGTTTTTCCACCCTATGCACTAGTCTTTTAGAATTAGTGTTAGTTATTATTGATGATCATATGATTTTGATTATTGAATGATATTAATTAAACAATTGATGGGATGTGAAAATGTTAGATGTGCATTTTGAATTATAAATGTGTTATACTTTTGAAAGAATATTAACTTACCGAGTTTGTATAGTTTGTGTTGCTTTGACATGTGATGATTTATGTATGTTTAAATTTCCTATAAAGAGGAAATAAATTATATTTTGAACAATATCTAAGAAAAATTTCACATACACATATACACATCCACACATTACATGCATGTGTGTGTGGAATGACATTCAAACAATATGTGCTTAAGTGCTACGTGAGGTAGAGACTCACCCAACACAATTTTCTCTTAAAATGGATGCTTGAGAATGAGAGTTTGCTTAACTAAGAGAAATACGTTATATCTATTTTATATATTTTAAAGTTGTTATTGCTCAAGCAAATAAGTCTTATTTTGTATAAAAAAAAATAAGGTCACTCAAGAGAGATAAATTACTCAAACAACACGTATATGATATGATGACCCTTTTATGATTTTATTGTCCTTTATGAGTGTGTTGTGACCTTTATGGGTATGGAGTAAAAGATACCTAATACTTAATGGTCATAATATTAAACATAAAACTCATTAAGGAAAGAAAATATTTTATGTCTTCCTGATGAGGTGGTGATAAAGTGAAAGAAGTTTGTATATCAAATTATTATAATGTAAGTACATTAACTATCTTGACATGAAAAGTTAATAATTCCAACATGTTATGTATGTTAATGATATGAATATAATGTTTCTAGAATGAAACTTAAAATATACCTTAACTTTTACAAAGTTAGTTTCGTAAAGTAAGATTTGTATCTATTTATACATTATAATTTAGTTATATTTCTAGTTATTTTGAAATCTTTAACTTATCTCCTTGTGCCAAGAATTGGACATCTTAAGTATGGGATTGGAGGAAACATGAACCCGGCAACGGGTGATACCATAAAACTAAAAAAATATATGATATAATACCATCTTAAAAAAGTAAAATTTGTGTATTACTTAACCTTATAAAAGAGTCTGTAAAGTGAAATTTATAACTACATGCATACTATAATTTGATATATAAGATTTTCAAAATATTCTTTCACATTAAAGATTATACATCTTAAGTGTGAAAACAATATAAACTTAATAAATGTAACACAATTAATTTGACAGATCGGGTAACAATGAAATACACATATTTATATATTATAATTTAATTACATCTGATAAAAATTATTTATAATAATAATTTTTTAATATTTGATGGAAGTTGAGATTGTAACATAATTTTGTTTTGTTAAAAATAATTATAATAACACGGTTTTCTTTTTAAAAAATAAAAATAAAAATAAAAAGTAAACAACCATTTTTATGAACCTAATAAACTAAAATAAAAAAGTGGTGTTTTAACACACGGTTTTCTTAATTTAAATTGAAAATTACAACATAAAATTCCGTTCGTTGTAATCACCAATTTTCTTATTCATTCTTTATAGATATTAAAAATCTTACATATTTTAATAATTTTTAAAAATGGTCCCACTCTTTTTTATAAAGAAAAGAAAAAACAATCGTACCAAAAGACATCCATTTGTTTCGTACACGAACCTTAATATCAATGGAATCGTGTTTCATCCCCTCCCACTATCTGTGAACTATTTTATATCACAGTCCATTCATGTTTCTAGTTCCAACATTTACTTCACATACGTTTTTTCTTCTTCCCAAAAATGAATTCAATGGTCGTGTCTGGGATTTTCTTTCTTCCTCAAATCTTAGCCATTGCTTTTGCTAGTTGAACAACGAATAATTCAAACTATCAATAATAAAGAATGGAATAAATCTTGTGATGATAATATTGTAGAAAGAAAATGAAACTTTTTCCTTAAAAAAAGTAATACTTTAAGAGTTGGGGATTGTGAGAACTATATATGGATGGAGATAGATTAGGTCCTACATGTGGATTTATGGTTTAGCTTGTAATACTTAAGTTAGGTAATCTTAGATTTTTTAAAACTATGTTAAATAATAATAAAATGTTTAATTACATAAATATTAAAATAGAGTACCATGTAAACTAAAAATATTCTAATCATTTAAACAGGATAATTTATAAATAATATATATATATATATATAATATTCTTATTTTTATCACTTATTTAAAAATTTAAATTTGAAACAAGTTTATGTAATATTAAATTCTTTATTTTTTTTTAAATTGTGTCTATTATTATTAAATCAAGTAGTACATGATCATTACTTATTAAATATTAAAGTAGTGATTTTCAAATTTAATTCAACCTCATTAAATTGTTTTTAGAAACCTTATGTTTGTTCGCACTTTTATATATATTATAAATTGGTTGGTATTGTTCTCGGTAGATAGGAGATATTTAATTTATTATTCTCAAGTTAAGAATATAATATGTTCACATTGAAAACATTAAACACAAAAATCGTGAGAAACCCACTAAGTTTTAATCTAATTCGTATTTACTATGATAATATATTTTTTATGCTTATATTATAAATTAATCTTATTCCAATACTTTTACGAGTGTCTAATATTAAATAATGGTTATTTATACAAGTAATGCTCTTTAGTCATAAATAACTAGAATATGTATGGTTAAAAAAATATATAATTATTAAATAATGCTTATTGAGCCACACATTTTAATATCTATATATATATATATATATATATATATATATATATATATATGTTTCGGTATACATTTTTCTGTGTGTCTCTGTTGCTCCTGGATGTCTGGGATGCTTGCATTTCTTTAATTGTTGTCCTTCATGCTCACCAAAGGAGGGGAGGTACCTGCAAAGATACTCCGACGCTCAAGTCAGGTATGAGTTATGGAGCTGAAGCTCAGAAGAGAGTAATTGGATACTGCTCTGAAATATTATTCAGGATCTCTAGAGCATAAAGAGAACGTACCTGGACTTTGGTCCTGTCACTATATTTATAAGCAAAATAAAAATAACCACCTTACCTAAAAATGTGGTTAGTGGCTTTGACAAATATCTAAGATATTTATGTTATTACATAAATATCCTTACTACATAACATGCCCCCCAAGTCCGAGTTAACCGTTCCGTTTTATGGACGTGGTAACTATAGGACTTATGAGTTTGAGGGAGGCTGTCTTTGCTGTAATTAGAGAGCGTGTTCCTGGTTATTGCTCATGTGTGGACTGAACGTGACCGAGTGGTTTGGATTTGATGGACCAAAAGGAGGCGAAGACAAACGGCAAAAAGCTGGAGCAAGTGAGGCCGAACGTGAGGATACGTATGACCGAGCGATAGAGGCCGAGTGGCATGCGAGGTCGATCATGAGGACGCTCGTTGACAATTGAATGTCGAGCGTTGAGGCCGAACGACTGACTGAGTGGACGTTCGTTGACAATTGAATGTCGAACGTTGAGGCCGAACAACTGACTGAGTGGACGCTCGTTGACAATTGAATGTCGAGCGTTGAAGTCGAACGACTGACTGAGTGGACGCTCGTTGACAATTGAATGTCGAGCGTTGAAGCCGAACGACTGACTGAGTGGACGCTCGTTGACAAGTGAATGTCGAGCGTTGAAGTCGAACGACTGACTGAGTGAACGCTCGTTGACAATTGAATGTCGAGCGTTGAAGCCGAACGACTGACTGAGTGGACGCTCGTTGACAAGTGAATGTCGAGCGTTGAAGCCGAACGACTGACTGAGTGGACGCTCGTTGACAATTGAATGTCGAGCGTTGAAGCCGAACGACGAACGCTTTCGATGTTGAACGACAGAATCTTTGAAAAGTTGATGTTCTTGGGTGAACATAAGCTAGGCTATGGGGATGGTCCCCTAGGTTTGATGGTCTGGGTGTTATAGGGCGAACATCTACCAGCGGGAGTGTGTCCCTTTGTTCGATGCACCTGGGTGTTCTAGGGTGAACATCTACCAGCGGGAGTGTATCCCTTTATGCAACCGGGTGTTCTTGGGCGAACATCTACCGGGTTATTGAGTGCTTCAGGATGAACGGCGCTTAGATGTCCGCTTTTACGTACAAGATATGCTTATCTGCACTGTAAGAAATAATATTAAACATATAGGTGAGACCGTTTGGTCGAGTTGCAAACCTGTGACCGAACGTTCATTAGGCCGAATGCTGGATGCTTGAGGCAGAATGACCGGACGCTTCCTACGGGAATTGTCGAACGTTAAGGAAGCTATTTGGCCGAACGGTTGCAGCCAAGATGCCGAACGTCATTGAGGAACAATGTGCGAACGCTTTCGGATTCGAGTGGACGAACGATATTGAGGCGGGTGGCCGCCACTCAATTATTTGACGAACGTTACTGAGCGAACGTTATGCGTGTGGACGAGCGCTTGGGATCCGAGAGGACGAACGGTATTGAGGCGGGTGGCCGCCACTCAATTATTTGACGAACGTTACTGAGCGAACGTTATGCGTGTGGACGAGCGCTTTGGATACGAGAGGACGAACGGTATTGAGAGCTTGAACGCTCGTCCACAGGCATTGTCGAGCGTTCGAATCCGAAGAGCGAGTGAGAACGGTCCGAGGACGAACGACTAATTGCTCGAACGCTCGTTCAATGGCGTTGTCGAGCGTTCAAATCCGAGTGCGAGGACGAACGGTTCGAGGCGAACGGCTGATGGCATGAACGCTCGTCCAATGGCGTTGTCGAGCGTTCAAATCCGAGTGCGAGGACGAACAGTTTTTGTTTGAACGCTCGTCCACATTAAGTGTCGAGCATTCGAATCCGATTGACGAGGACGAACGGTCCGAGGCGAACGGCTGATGGCTTGAACGCTCGTCCAATGGCGTTGTCGAGCGTTCAAATCCGAGTTCGAGGACGAACGGTTTTTGTTTGAACGCTCGTCCACATTAAGTGTCGAGCATTCGAATCCGAATGACGAGGACGAACGGTCCGAGGCGAACGGCTGATGGCTTGAACGCTCGTCCAATGGCGTAGTTGAGCGTTTGACTCCGAACGTCGAGGTAGAACGTTCGCGAGGCTGTGTGCGGGACGTTTTAGGATGAACGTCATTGACTCCGGATGGCTGATCATTGAGAGTGGAGTGGACGAACGTTCGAAACCAAAGGACGAACGTCAGGATCAATGGTCGAGCAAGTTAAGAGGAATGGCCGATCGTCTCTAAGGTCAAACGTTAAATGCACCGAATGGCGGACCATCAATAGGGTCGAATGTCTGTGAACCGAACGCTTTAGGCCGAACGGCCACCGGAGAGAATAGTGGCCGAACGTTATGGCGGTTTCGTAACTAAGCGTCAGTTTGGTTGGATAACCGAACGCTGTGGCGTCGAATTGCCGAACGGTTGAACTTTGGGGAACAAAATTTGGGTTGAATGACGTGGAGGCAGAACCGAATCACGCGTGGATGGCGCGATTGTTGCGGAAGACGTGGAGAATGGGTCTGCGATCAGTTTGGCATCTTTCATGTGGGAACCTTCCGCGCAAACGGCGAGTTTGCTGATGTGGCTGTAACTGAGTTCAATTTGGGGATTTAGGGTTTTTGATTATTGGGAAATTAGGGATTTCTGGTGTGTGCGAGTGCAGAGAGGCTGCTGGCGGTGGTGCGGTGGCATGGCTCTCCATTCATTGGACGCGCTCATGGAAGATTCTTCGTCCAGTAGGGACGATGCAAGAAATGGAAGAGTGTTATTGAGTGGATGAGCAAGGAACGATGTCGTCAAACATAACGACAAGAGAAATTCGATGTGCGCTCACGATTTAGGTTGCTGTTGCGATCTCCATGGTGATACGAACTGAGTTTCGCGATTCTGGAGGGAAAGTGCAACTTTGATAATGGCTCCCTAATTTCTGGCCTTTGATTTGGGAGTTTGATTCCTTGGCCGGTGACGAGCCTGACAAATGGCAGTGGCTCTGGCTTGGTGGCATCAGCCGCGATTCGCGATGGTAGGGCTCCTTCAGACAGTGAAGACACGCCACGGAGAGAACCTCGCGCGCGAGAAAGGAGAAGGGGAAGAGCTCCGGTTTGGGCGGAGACAGTGGCGAGTGTGCGTGACTGGGTGGAGGTACCTCTGGTTAGCTGCTTTGGGAGAAAGACCTAGGTTTTTGGGTGTTGGATCTGATTGTGCGTTTTGGGGTCTGAAGAGTGGTGCTAATGAAGGTGCTGGTGTGGACTATCATGGCGTCGCAGTGATTGGCGAGAAAGGCTGAGACTGGACCGAACGGTGTCGCGTTTGTCACAGGTGTCGTGGATGACACAGAGGCTGGTATGTGATTGATGACCTTGACGTGTCTACGAATTTTGGTGGTGCATCCAGTAGTCAGGATGAACGGCAAGTTGAAGGTGTTTGATGGCGGGGTGAAGCTTTCCAAACAGCTATTATGGTTGTTCCCGGGGTTGAACCAATCTTGAAGCCAATGATTGGGGAGGTTTCAAGGCCTCCGGTTGCGAAATAGGATAATGGGAGAATGTTGCTGATGAGGAATCGCATGGTACTGACGAGGTGGTTGCGGTGGAGTCAATGGCTCACGGAGGAGAATCCTGGCGATGATGCGGCAGTTTCATCTTGTTGGAGTAGCCTTATCCGAAGCAGTGTCGCAGCGAGGCCAAGGCTCCTCTTGTGGCTTCTTTGGGTTGGCACTCGGCCCCACGGTGGGCGCCAAAATGTTTCGGTATACATTTTTCTGTGTGTCTCTGTTGCTCCTGGATGTCTGGGATGCTTGCATTTCTTTAATTGTTGTCCTTCATGCTCACCAAAGGAGGGGAGGTACCTGCAAAGATACTCCGACGCTCAAGTCAGGTATGAGTTATGGAGCTGAAGCTCAGAAGAGAGTAATTTGATACTGCTCTGAAATATTATTCAGGATCTCTAGAGCATAAAGAGAACGTACCTGGACTTTGGTCCTGTCACTGTATTTATAAGCAAAATAAAAATAACCACCTTACCTAAAAATGTGGTTAGTGGCTTTGACAAATATCTAAGATATTTATGTTATTACATAAATATCCTTACTACATAACAATATATATATATATTATTGAAAAAGCAATTTTCTTATGTAATTATACTCGAAAGTGATACATAAGTTCCACCATATGTCAAATAAGTAATTAACTCTTTTGAATTACAGTATTTTGGATGTTTTTAATGGGTTTTTTTAATGACTTAGAAAACATTATATTGTGTTTTTGTATGAGAAAAAAATTGATAAACATTAAAAAACAACATAAGAGATGTATTGTAATCTGATAATTTTGTTTAAAAATGATAAATTTTTATGAGTAGGATAATGAGAATAATTAGGTCGATCTATAGGAATTGATAACTTAATATATGTTAAGTTAGGCAGGTTATAATTAAAAAAAAATGTTAAGTTAGGCTTTAAATTATTAAGAAAGTTAGTTCTGTCGGGTTCAATTATTTAACTAAATATAACTAACACGTCTTATCAATATTATTATAATATTTTAAATTATAAATTTATTAATCTCACCTACAAAAAAAGTTAACTTATTTAAAAATATGTTATGTTTTATTCAGAAGGTATAGCATAAATTTGCATTCGGTACCTATATTTGAATAATTATACGGAATAATTAAGTAATTAAATATATCGTTATTATATAAATAAGTATGCAATGTTATATGATTTTATAAAATAATAGTATATCAACCCTTTTAAATTTTAAAACTGTTTGTTTTAAACTAATTAGCTGTACTTTGAAGATAAAACCTATGTGTAGTTTACTAACTTCGATTTTTTTTCATCTATATGGGATTAAGTTACTTTTGAAATTACTTTTATGAATAGGTTTTTAAAAAATTACGTTTAGGACTAAGTCGTGTGTAATTGGTAATAAGTTGTGGTTACCTTTAATGATTTTTGACCTGTGTAGTTTATATCATTGGAGCAAAGAATGAATTATTTGCAAAAGCTAAAGTCATAGGTTTAAAAAATAACTCATTAAAATTAAATGTAATTAATAATTGTAAGGACTGTATTTTGGGAATGGTGGGGACACGGTGGTCACCCACCATTCATCATTTTGAGGTGTAATTATTTGGGAGGAGGGGCTGATTTTAGGAAGCTTAGGAAGGGGGGTGTTTCGTTTTTTTGGCAGGGAGAGGGAGAGAAAGAGAGCAGCCAGAGGGAAGGAAACTCTTCTCCGTTTCCAGCCGTCCAAAGAGCAACCGTGAGAAGCTGTGCCAACTTCGGAAGGGCTGAGAGGAGGAGCTGGGATGAGCATCTCGTGTGAGGGGAGTCCTTGCAGCAATATCTGGGAAAGAAAGTGAAGAACTGTTGAAGTTGTAAAGAACTGTTGAAGTTGTAAGGAGATCTGGATCTGCACGTCTGGAGGAAGATGAATCACAAATTTTACAAAGGAAGTCTTCAAGAGGTAAGGGGAGCTAGATCTTTTGTTTGATTGATTGTATATGCTTTGCATGATGCAAATCTGGGAAGAAAGGGATGAAAATTTGAGGTTGTTCTTGGTTTCTGGGTTTTCTGGAAAACTGCATTTTTGCAGAAATTCTGTAGAAACGTCGTTCTTCCAATTTGATTTCAAATTGGACGTTCGTCCAAAATAGCTAACGTTCGTCCAAAATGGCTTAGCCAATTTATGAACGTTCGTCCTAGATAAATTCTGAAAGTTCGTTTGAAATAGTTAATTTCTGAACGTTCGCCCAAAGTCACCAAATTTCTGAACGTTCGTCCAAAAGCAACAAAATTGGGACGTCCGTCCGAACAGGGCTCGACCAAGTAGTGGTTGGCCAACTTTAGAACGTTCGTCCAATTCTGGTGAAATTGGACGTTCGTCCAAATTGTTCGGTGGTCATGAGCGTTCGGTTCTGAACGAACGTCCGAGTGCGTTCGTCCGATTATATGGACGCTCGTTCAATTTGTATTTAAACAGTGAATTAGTGAGCGTTCGTCCTTCAACCTGCGTAAGCGTTCGTCCTTCAACCTGAGTAAGCGTTCGTCCTACATATGAGTCAGCGTTCGTCCTTCAATCTTAGTTTTAGCTTCGGTTTTAGCCTGACGAGCGTACGCGTTCGTCCTATGAGTATCGCGTTCGTTTTTAGTTAGAAATATATTATATGTTCGTTTTTGTGAGAGTGAACGTTCGTCTACAGAGGCTCGGCCAAAATATTGGCACGTTCGTCCAAGTTGTCGCCCAATTATGAACGTTCGTTTGATCCTTAAGCGCTCGTCCAAACAGTGATAAATTTATGCTATCAAATGGTCTAGCGTTCGGCCTAGGAAATTGATCTTAACGATCGGCTCAGTAGTGTTGAGTCCAACTTGGTGCTCGTTCTTGAGCGTTCGGCCTTAGTATGGTTGTGATGTGAGCGTTCGGCCTTGGTTTAATTGTGCGTTCGGCCTTGGTTTGGTTGTAAGGTGAGCGTTCGACTTGATGTTTGGAAAATGACGTTCGTCCAATAGCGTTCGTCCAAGATAGTTTTGTGACGTTCGTCCAATAGCGTTCGTCCATGACGTTCGTCCAGATTGGTTAGATGACGTTCGTCCTGATTGCTTAGATGACGTTCGTCCAGATTGCTTAGATGACGTTTGTCCAGATTGCTAAGATGACGTTCGTCCAAATTGTGTTCGTCCGAACGTTAGGTATTGGTTTAAGTCTGATTTTGAACGTTCGGTCTCATATTTGGAGATAGCGTTCGTCCAGTGGACTTGGTGACGTTCGGCCAAAAGAGTGTTCGGCTGTTTGGGAAATGACGTTCGTCTAGGAGCGTTCGTTCTATGCGTTCGGTGAATAGCTTTTGGATGAATAGTGTTCGGATAGAGTTGGGTTCTAAGTGGATTTTCTCTGAAAGTGAATTATGTGTACAAATGTTTGTAATGTATGTAGTGATGTGATCTATGTGAAAATATGAGAATGTATGAAATATGATAAATTACTGTGATGATCTGATTGAAATGTAAATGATGAATTTGAGTATGATTCGGACATCTCGGGGAGAGATGGATGAACTTGGTTATGTGGGATATTGTGGTTGTTTATGTATAATTGTAGGGGCTTTGAAATGGTATGTCTATCCCTAAACTCAAAGCATTGTTCATACTCAAGTAGAGAAGAACAATGTTAGTGGTCAGAGTAGAGAGAGGTCCTCGTCTATAGTCTTTGAATTTAGACATAGACAGATTGGGGGATTCACCTTGCTAGTGTTGGAGAAAGACCAGCTGAACTATGCAAGTGCAAAGACGACCAATAGTTCGACAGTTATACAAATCCGGATGAGTTGTGTATTGAGAATTTACTTTGCATAGTGTTGGAGAAAGACCAGCTGAACTATGCTCGTCTATAGTCTTTGAATTTAGACATAGACAGATTTGGGGAATTTACCTTGTATAGTGTTGGAGAAAGACCAGCTGAACTATACGAGTGTAAATATGAGTAGTGTGTTGGGAATTTACCTTGCATAGTGTTGGAGAAAGACCAGCTGAACTATGCGAGCGTAAATATGAGTCGTATGAGGTTATGGAATGTGGGTTATGAGTACACTTTAATTGTTCCTGTATATGTATCTATGTATGATGACATGAATTAACTGTGCTATGAGATAACATGCTTTTTATATCTAGCTCACCCTTGCATTGTTTGTGCTGTGTGCCAATTTGGATATGTTATTTGGCGATGATCATCCACTTGGATGGGAGCAGATGTCGTCGAAGAGTTTCCCTTGGAGCATGAGCTGGAGGTTGCTGATATTGCTGAGTGGTCTTCTTAAAATTTCATGATTGAACACTTGTAGCGATCAATCCTTTCAAACTGTTCAAGTTTAAAATTTTCGCTCATTTTATTTGGATGATTGTAATTTAACAATTAAATTACACGTCATATTCTGACTGTTCTCTATATTTGAATGTTGACAGCTTTATTATATAATATTGGTTATTATATAATTGGGATGTTACATTAATGGTATCAGAGCAGTTCGTCCTTAGGATGACCTTTGTGTTGTGGGTTTGCCGTGTCTTCTCTGTGAAGACTTGAGTGTAGATGGTATGATTTACCATTTCTTTCAAGTCTATATAGTAAGGTATATCTAACTAGAAGTTTTAAGAACAGAAAACGTCTTGATAAGAGTAATGAGGGTGCACACTCGTGACTTTCATCGTAGATGATTTTCCTTTCTTAATTCTGAAGGTTTGAGGTAAGAAAGAGTTAGAGTTTCAGTGTTGTTTCCTGTAGTAATTTCTGTCTGGTTCTTGTTTTTGTGATGGTGTGATGTGCTCTATAGTAGTAGAGGAATGCATATTCAAGGACAATTTGAGTTGTATACTTTTAGTGGAATTGGTTTAAGCATTTGAGACAAGTTCTTGCCTCGAAGATAGGAGTTAGAAGACTAAAAGTTAAGTTTCGGAGGACTAGTGAAGATATTAGAGTTTGGAAGTAAATGTTATGGGTGAAGAAAATTTCAAGAAAACAAAGTCACAAGATCTTACATCGTACGTTCGCAAGAAGTTCAGAGGTCAGATTTAGAGAAGCTTTGGATGCATGGTTATAACAAGATTTGAGAAATGAGTTGGGTATAGTATATCAGTGATGGTTGGAATCTGAATAAGAGAAGTGATAGATGGTTTGAAGCTTAAGTTAAGAAAGAAATAAGTGGACCACGGAAAATCGTTATTTTGATAGGAAGTAGAAGAAGAAGGGTTTGAGGAGCAATGTGTAAAACATAGAACGGATTTAAGGAGGGTGTAATAGAAGCCGGATCTCCAAGTTGAGGGAACATGAAGTGTGTGAGGAGAATTGGAGTATTATAGGACTGTGAGTTGAATAACCAAATGGAGTGGTTAAGTATGAATCGCAATTGGATAATACATAGTCAAGTTTAGAAGAATGTTTCAAGATTAATGGTTCGTATAGAATAAATGTTTGATCATTGGCTGAGATGAGAGATTTCAAATGTTGAAGGAAGGAGTACATCAAAATGTTAGTTTGGTAAGAAAGTATGAGGTCAGAGAATTAAGAACACAGTGGATGAAGAAAGGAGAAAAAGGGTTTTAGAACAAATGATAAAGGGTGGCTGTAGTATAAGTTGCTAAAGAGAGTATCGAGAATGATCAAAAGAGTTTGGGTTGGTTGAGATGTTTAAAGTTATGAAGTTGCATGTTGTGATAAAGTTAATTTACCTTGGGTATGGTTTTATGGTGATGTTCAGTGTTCGGCTGAATTTTATCAAGAGAGAAGTGGATGTTGAATGATGGATTGCAGAAGGCAGTAAGTTGGTAAGTTCAGTTAAGGTCAGAGGATTGGTGTTGTTGGTTAAGAGTTTCTTGAGGTTTAGAGGATTAAAGATAGGGTTTGTATTTTGACGATTCCGATTTGAAGAGGGCAATTCTTGAAGAAGAAGGTTTTAAGTTAATCTGGACGGGATGAGTGCAAGAGGAATTATGAGTGATGTGGCGTTTGTGGAGTTAATCTAAGGGCTCAAGTTTGAAGTTTATTTGGAGTGGTTTCTTGATAGGGAAGGAGAACGAAGGTGGTGCATCAAGTATAGTTGAGCGAAAGATGGAAGCAAGTGTTATGAGAATTCAAGAGGTCTGTAAATTGTAAATGAAGAAGAGATGATGTTGTTCTTTCGTAAGTTTGAGGTGTGATTCAAGGGAGGTTTGTTGTTTCCAACTAGTTCTCTAGTGCTTTATAGTCTTTAATAGAAGCTTCGTATTTCAAGAAAAGTCACCGGTTACATATCAATTGTGGATCAAATTAGAAAGTGAAGAAAAAGGGGTGTGAGAATCAAAAGAGGTTAGCATGAATATGTGAAAAAGAGAAGATAAATCTTTATGGGGTAAGGGTTTTGGTTGGTTTTCTGCAACAAGTATGGGATTTTATAACTTGGAGAAGTGGAATTCACTTTGGAGTGGGGTCTTAGGCAACACCAGTGTCCGAAATTTTTGGGTGGTTCCTGTTTAAGTCGTGTAGTGCAAGAGAAAGATGGGGGTTGAGTTAGAGCAATAATATTTGGACTCAGTATAATCATAGGGAGAACTACAAGGTTGAAGAATCGCAGAAGAGAAATTGAGGACATGTTGGCATAGTCTAATGTAAGTCTTAACAATCAGGAGTGATTTCGGCATGGTCGTTTTGTGGAGTAGAAAACAGTGTTGAGGAAATGGAATGACAAGGCTATTATGCAAGGGAAGAGTTTTCAGGGTTTTGTAAGGTCATATAGAAGTTCTGAAACAGGTTCTTCGAGGGTGATCATTTGCTGGTTACAGTTGTCTGGAAGGAAGTGTTCTTTTAAGTAAATTGGTGAGTAAGGGAGTATAAGGATCAGAGTAGCGCAACAGATGATGGTGAGCATGTTATTGTCAATAATAGGTATGCATGAAGAGCTTTCAAAATTTTGGATTGGTGGTTTGTGAGGGACGAGTTCTTTGAAACAGTATTGGTGTTATATGAGCATGAGTAGGGAGTGTTTGGTAATCTTTAAGAGTCAGAAGTGAGTTTAGGGGTGAAAGAAACACGTATCAGGTTGGGAAGATAAGTGAGCCTTCGGTTGCAAGCTACAGGGTCAACTTTAAAGTGAGAAAGTATAAATGGCTTTGGAATGGGAATAGTGGTTCAATGGGCGAAGGAGACTATTTGAGTTGTGGTTTTGAGTTATAGCGACAATCTAGAGGTAAGGTTATGTTAAGACACGATTCTAAGACACGAGAAGAACATGAAGATCACCTTAGTGCAGTACTGGGAGTACTGAGAAAAAGAATATTGTATGCCAAATTAGCTAAGTGTAAATCTTGGACGGTAGAGCAGGAAACTCTACCGGGAGTTAAGGGACGAGATAAAAGAAACTTACTTGTTCTAGTAAGCTTAATTTTCGAGGACGAAAATTTTTGTTGTTGGGGAGAATGTAAGGACCGTATTTTGGGAATGGTGGGGACACGGTGGTCACCCACCATTCCTCATTTTGAGGTGCAATTATTTGGGAGGAGGGGCTGATTTTAGGAAGCTTAGGAAGGGGGGTGTTTCGTTTTTTTGGCAGGGAGAGGGAGAGAAAGAGAGCAGCTAGAGGGAAGGAAACTCTTCTCCGTTTCCAGCCGTCCAAAGAGCAACCGTGAGAAGCTGTGCCAACTTCGGAAGGGCTGAGAGGAGGAGCTGGGATGAGCATCTCGTGTGAGGGGAGTCCTTGCAGCAAGATCTGGGAAAGAAAGTGAAGAACTGTTGAAGTTGTAAGGAGATCTAGATCTGCACGTCTGGAGGAAGATGGATCACAAATTTTACAAAGGAAGTCTTCAAGAGGTAAGGAGAGCTAGATCTTTTGTTTGATTGATTGTATATGCTTTGTATGATGCAAATCTGGGAAGAAGGGGATGAAAATTTGAGGTTGTTCTTGGTTTCTGGGTTTTCTGGAAAACTGCATTTCTGCAGAGATTCTGCAGAAACACCGTTCTTCGAATTTGATTTCAAATTGGACGTTCGTCCAAAATAGCTAACGTTCGTCCAAAATGGCTTAGCCAATTTATGAACGTTCGTCCTAGATAAATTCTTAACGTTCGTTTGAAATAGTTAATTTCTGAATGTTCGCCCAAAGTCACCAAATTTCTAAACGTTCGTCCAAACGCAACAAAATTGGGACGTCCGTCCCAACAGGGCTCGACCAAGTAGTGGTTAGCCAACTTTAGAACGTTCGTCCAATTCTGGTGAAATTGGACGTTCGTCCAAATTGTTCGGTGGTCATGAGCGTTCGGTTCTGAACGTACGTCCGAGTGTGTTCGTCCGATTATATGGACGCTCGTTCAATTTGTATTTAAACAGTGAATTAGTGAGCGTTCGTCCTTCAACCTGAGTAAGCGTTCGTCCTACATATGAGTCAGCGTTCGTCCTTCAATCTTAGTTTTAGCGTTCGGTTTTAGCCTGACGAGCGTACGCGTTCGTCCTATGAGTATCGCGTTCGTTCTTAGTTAGAAATATATTATATGTTCGTTTTTGTGAGAGTGAACGTTCGTCTACAGAGGCTCGGCCAAAATATTGGCACGTTCGTCCAAGTTGTCGCCCAATTATGAACGTTCATTTGATCCTTAAGCGCTCGTCCAAACAGGGATAAATTTATGCTATCAAATGGTCTAGCGTTCGGCCTAGGAAATTGATCTTAACGATCGGCTCAGTAGTGTTGAGTCCAACTTGGTGCTCGTTCTTGAGCGTTCGGCCTTAGTATGGTTGTGATGTGAGCGTTCGGCCTTGGTTTAATTGTGCGTTCGGCCTTGGTTTGGTTGTAAGGTGAGCGTTCGACTTGATGTTTGGAAAATGACGTTCGTCCAATAGCGTTCGTCCAAGATAGTTTTGTGACGTTCGTCTAATAGCGTTCGTCCATGACGTTCGTCCAGATTGGTTAGATGACGTTCGTCCTGATTGCTTAGATGACGTTCGTCCAGATTGCTTAGATGACGTTTGTCCAGATTGCTAAGATGACGTTCGTCCAAATTGTGTTCGTCCGAACGTTAGGTATTGGTTTAAGTCTGATTTTGAACGTTCGGTCTCATATTTGGAGATAGCGTTCGGCCAGTGGACTTGGTGACGTTCGGCCAAAAGAGTGTTCGGCTGTTTGGGAAATGACGTTCGTCTAGGAGCGTTCGTTCTATGCGTTCGGTGAATAATATCTCATGAATAGTGTTTGGATGAATAGTGTTCGGATAGAGTTGGGTTCTGAGTGGATTTTCTCTGAAAGTGAATTATGTGTACAAATGTTTGTAATGTATGTAGTGATGTGATCTATGTGAAAATATGAGAATGTATGAAATATGATAAATTACTGTGATGATCTGATTGAAATGTAAATGATGAATTTGAGTATGATTCGGACATCTCGGGGAGAGATGGATGAACTTGGTTATGTGGGATATTGTGGTTGTTTATGTATAATTGTAGGGGCTTTGAAATGGTATGTCTATCCCTAAACTCAAAGCATTGTTCATACTCAAGTAGAGAAGAACAATGTGAGTGGTGAGAGTAGAGGGAGGTCCTCGTCTATAGTCTTTGAATTTAGACATAGACAGATTGAGGGATTCACCTTGCTAGTGTTGGAGAAAGACCAGCTGAACTATGCAAGTGCAAAGACGACCAATAGTTCGACAGTTATACAAATCCAGATGAGTCGTGTATTGAGAATTTACTTTGCGTAGTGTTGGAGAAAGACCATCTGAACTATGCTCGTCTATAGTCTTTGAATTTAGACATAGACAGATTTGGGGAATTTACCTTGTATAGTGTTGGAGAAAGACCAGCTGAACTATACGAGTGTAAATATGAGTAGTGTGTTGGGAATTTACCTTGCATAATGTTGGAGAAAGACCAGCTGAACTATGCGAGCGTAAATATGAGTCGTATGAGGTTATGGAATGTGGGTTATGAGTATGCTTTAATTGTTCTGTATATGTATCTATGTATGATGACATGAATTAACTGTGCTATGAGATAACATGCTTTTTATATCTAGCTCACCCTTGCATTGTTTGTGCTGTGTGCCAATTTGGATATGTTATTTGGCGATGATCATCCACTTGGATGGGAGCAGATGTCGTCGAAGAGTTTCCCTTGGAGCATGAGCTGGAGGTTGCTGATATTGCTGAGTGGTCTTCTTAAAATTTCATGATTGAACACTTGTAGCGATCAATCCTTTCAAACTGTTCAAGTTTAAAATTTTCGCTCATTTTATTTGGATGATTGTAATTTAACAATTAAATTACACATCATATTCTGACTCTTCTCTATATTTAAATGTTGACAGCTTTATTATATAATATTGGTTATTATATAATTGGGATGTTACAATAATACACTTAATTAAAGTTTGACTTTTACTTAAACTAAAGTCATACTTATATAAAAAAATGAGTAAAATGAATTTCACGTTGTACACAAGTTTAACAACTTTTTGGCTTAGATTAAATAATACATAATTGAAAATATAAAAGAATTGAAAATTTTCAAGTGGTGTCTCAAATACGACTTTAAAAAATAATGAATAAATAAATAATAAAGAAGTTATAGTTGAGACATACAATTTCAACTTTTTTCATTTTGTATTATAAATTGTTTTATTTTATTTTATATAAATAAATTTTTTAAATATTTTTTCTTAAATACAAATATAATAAATTTTAAAAAAATATTCGTATATATATATATATAATAAATAAGAATATAATAGCCAAATTATTTAAAAAAATTGAAATAGGAAATATTTTCAATAAAGGTTTAGAGAACAAAACCTTAAAAAGGTAAAAAGAATTTATTAATCAAAATATTAAAAAATATCTCAAAGTAAAAGTAAAAATTATATAAAACTTTAAAATATTTAAATTCTGTATAATTTATTAAAAAAATTAAAATATTAAAGATTATTAAAAAACTTTAAATTAATAAAACAAATATCTCAAAATTTAAATATATAATTATATAAAACAAGACATAAAAGAATTTAAAAACTAATTAATAAAATTAAAAATAATATAAATAAAAATATAGTTATGTAAAAAATATAAAATAACATGAGATGAATTGAAAAAAAATCATGCTATTATTAAGGCAAAAAAAGTTATATAAAATAAAATAAATAATTTGCAATATAAAAAAAATTGAAAAAGTTGAACTTCTATGTGTAAAGTACAACTTCTTTATTATTTATTTATTTATTGAATATAGTAAAGTCCATATACTAGATCAATTTTTTCAATTCTTTTATATTCTAAATCTATTTATTTTATTTCATATAAATAAATTTGTATCTTAATAGTTTTGAGAAAGTAAATAATTGCATGATTTTTGTATAATTTATTTTCTTAAAGATGTTGTTCAATTTTTGTATGACTTTAGAAGTTTGCTTTTGGAAGAAGTAAAAGTCATCCAAACCTTCTACCACTTTGATTAATGCATGATTAATTACATTAATGGAAGTTATTTTTCATTCCTAAGATTTCAACAATTATACAGAAATAGTCCTCTGTTCTAACTATTTTTGCTTCACATGTCAAAAATCATTAAAGATGGTGAATACTTCTTCACAACAAAATCGTACCAATAAAACACGATTTCATCTTGAATATAATGTTTTTAAAAATCAATCTAAAAACATAATTTCAAAAAAAAATTAAAATAGATTTGGTGAAAAATCACTAAGACATCTTAAAAATATTAATAGTTAAAAAGAGTAATAATAAAGATAAAGTTTAAGCATGATCCATGAAAAAAATCATACAAAGGTATTTTCATAAAGTTGCATTCAATTTTTATATATGAAAACGACACTATAAATATATTTATATTTAAATGTGTTTTTTAATTTTTATAAAATAATAAGTCCTGATTTTAATATTTGTAAAAAGGCGTTTTTATTTATTTATTCAAAAGTGAACTTTTTTAGTATTAATATTATTATACAACAACAATTAAATATTTAAGTTATACGTGAATAAAAAAACTAGACAATAATTTAAAGTTACCCATATTAATATTGTAATAAGTTGATATGTGTTACACAAAAAAGAATCTGTAAGGTTCTTGAAATAAATGTCATTAATTTATTCTAAATAAATATTAGAAATTTAAAAAATGAAAATTTAGAAATATAAGAATTAAATAAAATTTGTTTAGAAAAAGTAAATACATATTGAAAATAGTGTTTTCAAAATTTTATAAAACTAAATTTTTTTATAAGAACAACAATCAAAATTTAATAATTTTAATAGCATTAGATATATTTAGATCTATTTTAAGTTTAATCTGTATATATCATTAAGGGAATACATTTATTCTATCAATAAATAAAAAAAATTGGATGTATTTTTCAATAAAATACTACAAAAATCAATGACATGTTTATTTTTTAGAATCATTTAAAACAAAATCTTGAAAAAATTTTAAATTTTCATAAAAAGTACTGCAATAATTGAGATAGGAACACATAAAATTAGTAATCATTAAGTCATGAATTAATATAATCTTTTTCTTGAAGTACAAGTACATTAACATCAGAGTACAAATTTGTTAGAACTATCCTAAAAAGGGAGTTCTGCATCAACAAAACTTGTATTATTCCAATGAGTAGTACCACTTTATTCACTTTCACACATTGCTCACAATTGCTCATACTCTATCTATATCTCTGAATAACACTACCATCATCATCAACTTTAAACCTTTTTACATGAAACATTAGAAAAGCATCACCAATCTATGAACTCAAATATAGTAAGCATTGTACTAAAGAGAGTGACTGAAATTTTCAGCTCAATTTTTCTTTTACAATGCCAACAACTGACCCAACTAACCCCATTACACTAACAAGAAAACATGCAAAGCTGAATGTTCTTAGAACAATCCATTTTCTACTCCAAGCTGGAACTTTGTGCTGCACAAAGTACATCTCTACAGGGAAGTATATAGCCAATGGCCAGAAGTTTATGGCTCCTAACACTCCTAGAATTGCGTTGAAGTAAGGAAACAAGATTGCAACACCAACTGTTGTAATCACATAGGCTGTTCTAAAACAGAACCTGAAAAGGTTTAGCTGAAAACCAGGAACTAAAGGCAGTTTCACTTTGTAGAAATTGTTCACAAACCCACTGTTGGGGAATCTTCTTGAAGCCCATCTATCAGCAGTACTGAATATAGGTTGACTGTAAACCTGAGAAGAAAGCACACACATGATGAGTTGGGTGACATGAAAGAATATAATATATGTTGATACCAAAGCTTTGAATTGAAGACTTTCACTCTTTTTGAATTTAGAAAACGTGTAAAGTAAGAAAAGAAAGTGGATTTATTCTCTCTATTGGAGAGTTAAACTGTTTTGCAGGTTAATCTCACTCACTATATGGTGGATTCACGTTTCTGTTATATGTTTTATGATTTTAAAGATGCAAGATCATGGTTGGAATGATGGAAGATTATGAATGATTTGATTTAAACAGAACTATTATTTATTCTTTATACTTGAAAGCTTGAATGTATAAACAAATCAAATTGCAAGTCTCGAAAAAAAATGTTTTTTATCAGTAGTTTAATTGTATCACCTTTATTCAGAATAGGTCATATACAAACAGACAAAGGGAAAAATATTTCAATTCAGTGACAAATATTTCAATTCAGTGACGGATTAAAATAAGTTAAAATCCAAACACAGTTTTGTATGGTTACAGATGAAGTTAAAAAGCATAGCATGGATTGGTTTCTGTAAAGAAGCACATGTTTATGTCAGATGACTTGTCCCTTCTGATGTTATTTGTTTCTTTGTGCTTTTCTTATTACACTGTTGGAATTGTGAATCTTTAATGCTTTTTGGACATTAGGCAAACACAGAAAGATCATCTCATGTGCAATGAATAAGAAGGAATATGTTGTTTCTGTGACATTTTGTTTTTGATATGGAACGTTAGTATTACCTGATATCCTCCAATCAAATGAATAATGATGCAAACATTAGCAAGGTCAACAAGCCAGAAAGGCTCATAAAATCCAGACCCGTTCAAAAGGCCTGTCAAGAGATTTCCTGGTGTGTGATTTCCAAAAGCTGCATATCCAAAGCATCCACAGCACAGGTAGAAGAATGTTGTAATGAAGATTGCAACCATTGAGGCCTTTTTCATGGTCTGGTTTTCTGGTGGAGGAGACTCTAAAGTGTCCTTCACTCAAAAAAATACAAATTCAAAACCTTGTTTCAGCTGCAAATTGTAATCTTTTTGTCTTATGTAACCCTCAACACACCCAATTTGAAGATGCATGAAATAATAAGGTACCTGAATCTCAAGAAGGAGAATTGAGTATGGATAGGCAAAGGCAATGTCACCAAGTGCTTGGAAGACTGCCCAAAATTTGTCAGCAACTGTATCAGTTGGTATTCCTGACAAACTCCCCATAATTCTTCCATTTTCTGCAAGGTGTAACCAAAATCCTAAGAACCAATGTAGCAATAGCATGATATGGATTTAGGACTAATAGTTTTCTTTCAAAGCTTAATACAATTTCTTAGTTGTTATTAGTGTTGTTTTCCAATAAAGATTATACAAAGTTATGGAGATGAAATTCCAATAGAACCAACATCTAGAGAACTGTAAAGTTTTTTCCTTGTCAGGAGACTTGAAATGAGAAAGAAGAAAAAGAAAACTATCTGAACTAAAATAAGAACATTAAACTGTCAAAAGTTGATTGAAGATGAATCTTACTTATGACTGTTGCTATGCCAAGTCCTAGTCCAATGAATGAGTATGTAAAGGACATGATTGCGGCAACAACTGAAACCCATTCCATGTTATGGAGATCTGGTATGAATGACATTACAATTTGAACAACTCCAAACATCACCATATACATGTTCCCCTCAAAATGACAAGGAGCTTGATGCCCTTTCTTGTGAAAACAATTTGATTCCAGAATTGCCCTGTGCAGTAGAATGAATGGACATGATTCATAGGCTTATATGGCTACAGCAGAAAAACAAAGTTGGTTTTCTCATTTCATGAGGAAAGTACCCCAGACATGTTGCTGTGGTTAGAACATATGCAATACCAGTCCCATATAAAGTCAAAAATTGAAGGAAGCCAGCTATCCATGTTCTTTTAATACCTGAATAACAATAAACACAATTAGACATTTCAGTTTTCATTGCAGTTCATTTAAAGTCTATCTATCTATCTATCTGTCTATTTTTAACTTGAATTATAGTAGGAGCACATGAGAAAGAGTTCAATGCGTTACTACCAAGATAAGTTCTAACAGCATCCATGTAAGAGTAGTTTCTTTTCCCAGTTACAGGATCAGGAGTTCTGTAGCAATCAGACAGAAGGAATGAAGAAATATAGGTGACAATTGCACAACAAAGCAGGGCAATTGGCCCTCCAATCCACCCTAACTGAGAAGTGCTCCATGCAAGAGAAAGAACACCAGAACCAATAACAGCAGTAATGATATGAGCTACAGCACTCTTCAAATTCCCTGCCAGAACATGGAAGGATTAAAATTTAAGATTCAAATTCAAGAATACATCAAAATGGATTAGCTTGGGTCCTAGAGAACTTTACCAGTTCTTTTAGCATGTCCATCATCATCATAATCACCCGTACCACTTCTAGTTATTTGTAGAGAGCTTTTCCCATCCATATTTGTCACAGCATCCAATTCAATGCAAGCTTATGAGGATTACTGCATGTTAAACAGTTTAAAGGCTTAAACTAACAAAAACAAAGACAAACAGTGCTGCATCTACTTGAAATCAAAGTGAGTATATATCTTGGGAAAGTGCATAATTTTTCCTTTATGTGGAAGTGATTAGCCAAATCTACCAAAGTTAGTTGCATTATAGAGCATCAAGCACATGATAAGTTGCTGAAACAGTTTAAATTAATCTTAATTCTGCTAATGAACATGGGCATGAATGGCTTGCCTTTTGACAGTGTGTCAGTGTAGGCAGAGTAATCAATAATGCAAAATCAGACTTAAACTTTTGAGGATGTGTTGCCTTACCTAACTAGCTTGTGTAGAACAAATTACATTACCTGCTTTCTAGGCAAAGAGGAAGCTAGGGAAAATGTCTTTCCACACTTGGTCCAATGCAGATTGGGTTGAATATAGTTATAGGCTTGGAGGGAAAAGGAGGAAAAGATGCTAAGGCTTACGTAGCTTCTTAGATGCTTCATGATGTGTGATTACAAGCTAATTATTAAATAAGGTTTTTGGTAAGGCAGCCTTATATAACCATAATAATTGAGGAATCAGAAGTCATACTCACCAAGAAATTTTTTATGAACCCTTTTATTTGTTACTTTTTAACTCTTACACTGTGATCTCTAAACAGTAAAAAAGATTCAGAATCTGTGGACCAGAGAAGTCAAGTTGGAAGGTTGTAGGGTGTTCTTCAAAAAGACCAAGTGGTGGTGAAAAGTTGAAAACCATGTTTTTGCTGACTTTTGAATTGAAAGAACACCATTAGTTTCAGATCATGGTCACACTCACACATCAAATTTGTCCCATGCTGTAATGGAAGTTCATTTCAACTTCTCTATCTTAACTTAGGCCACTTACGTCCAGCATCTTTCACCTCAAGGAACAACAACACACACTATTTTAGATTTCTCTTTCTGATTGCAGAGTACACAGAATCATTGAAGTAAAAGCAACATCTTTTTTCAGTTGAGTCACATCTAGTGTTGAAGTTTCTTTCCCTAAGTGTGAATGAATGAATGAATGAATGAAATATCATATGTTTCATCATCCTAACAGCTAATGAATGCTTCTACTTTCTACAAGTTCAGGGACTTACCAAGCTGATTTCAGAGGATGAGACAATGAAAAGTCACAGAAGCAAACATGTTACTCTCTTTGCAGAAACTTGTAACTCTGTGTAACCCTCATGATTCTGATGAACTGATGCAGTATTTGGCTGAGAGGAATCTTTTGTGTAAGAGAGTTCACAAGATTAGACCATTTTATAACCATCCCAGACTTGAGGATCAGGATGATAGTCTCTATGCTATGGCTACCATACAAGTTCACAACCTGACAATTTGGACCGTAGAGGCATCATTATTGGAACTATGTTTTTTAATAATTTTCAGTAAAACTTTGTAATGTGAGCTGTGAAAATTTTCACATAAAATGTGACTTTTGAAAGAGGTTGGTCCTTCTTCTCTGAACATTGACCCTTTGGTTAATTCCCAGAAATTTTTTCCCGAAATGCTGCAAACTTACCTTAACATGACAAGAACAAGTGAAGAAAAACAGACAAAAACGATAAATAAGGATTCTGAAATATTCACTGCTAACAGGTAACTAAATAAAATCAACAGTTTTAACTGCTCTGTTATTTACCACTTTTTAGATAAAATGTTTATTCAAAACCCTGTCTGTTAGGTTTTAATTTTATGAAAAACTTACTTATTATGTTTGAGTTTGTAAGGATCAAATTTAATATTACTAAATAAAAATAGATAAACCATTTTTAATATTTATTATATATAATTACATTTAATAATGTAATTAATATTTCAGACTAATAATATCTATTATATAAAAATATTAACGTAGTTTTGATTATTTTTAGTTTAAAATTTTTATAAATATATCAAAAAATATTTGTATTCATTTGCAAAAAATATTTATTGCAGGAAACTAAATAAAATCAACAACTGTTGTATTGAGAAATTCAACAATACTTGGATATAATTGATATGATGTTATTAACCACTTTTTAGATAAAATATTTATTCAAAACCCTATCAATTGTTTCAATTTTAGTCAAACCCATCCTTTTATAATCAATTGGGTCTCCCATTAAATAGGGAAAAACTTCTACGAAAAGATGACTTGGATTTAACAAAGAGTCGCTTGTTTTTTTTTTTCTTTTCTATAGTTTAATTATTCTTATTTTAAAAATAACATTTAGTTTAAGAAATATAATTATAATAAAGAATTTGTATTTTATTCCAAAACTTTTTCACTTCCCGAAAGATCAAATTACATATTACTAATTAAATAAATAAACCAAACCGTTTTTAATATTTCTTATATATATAATTACATTTAATAATTTAAGCAATATTTCAGACTAATAATATTTATTACATAAAATGTTAATGTAGTTTTGAGTACTTTTAATTTAGCAATTTTATAAATATAGTAATAAATATTTATATTTAATATTGATTATTGTGCTATTAAATATAATATTTATTAAACATAATAATTAAAATATGAATTTATTAAACATAAAATTCTTAAACGATTTTCTGTTATCAAATGGTTTCAATATAATTTATTATTTAATAATGTTGAATTAAAAATATATTAATTTATATAGTGCATGTATAAAACTTAGTAAAAATATAGTAATAATTATGGTTTAACTTTAACACAAGTCAAAAAAAATTGAACCAAAAATTATATAAAACTTAGTAAAAATATAAACTTTTATTTTATATTATTATATAAAGTTTTTATGAGTTGTTGTTTGTTGAAAATATTATGGTTTCACAATATCATACAGAAATTTATTATTAACTTAAAAATAAATCAATTAATATTAATTCAAAAACAAATCAATTATTATTAATGAGTAAATATAAAAGAATATCATAAATTAAATTAATTATTTAAAGGGTACATTTATTTTTTCTAATGATTCCATTATAATAAATAATACTAATTAAAATTGACATTATTATAATAATTAATAATGAAAAATTATATTTTTATTAACTATTAAAAATAATAATGTCCAGAAAATGTCATTGAAAAAGTTGACTGTTTTCGTTAGTTATTAATAATATTAATTAGAAAAAAATATTATTAAGTATATAGGTTATGTAAATTTAAGTTTATTAAATAATAATATAAAATAATTTAAAAATATCAACACATATTTGAAAATTTTCAGTTATAAATTAAAAAAATACTAGAAGGAAACAAATAAAAAATTGAACATGATTTTAAATATATATATATATATATATATATATATATATATAATGAATTCTAAGTTTTAAGGTTAAGGGTATTTTAATAGCTTTAACGAAAAATGTTTCTGATTTTTTTAATTGGGGCTAAATAAGAATGATAGAGAAAAGGTTGGAGTGAGAAAGATAAAATAGAAAGGGTTGAAAGGAACGAGAGAGGTGAGTAACGGGTTGCGAATTTCTTTTTTTTTAGTTTTAAGAATGAAAATTATTAAAATACCCTTAACCTTAAAACTTAGAATTCATAATATATAAGAATATTTTACCAACTGAAAATTAGCTTAGCGCATTAGCAAACTCATATATATATATATATATATATATATATATATATATATATATATATATATATATATATATACATATATATGTATACATATATATGTATATATATATATATATATATATATATATGCATATCTAAATTTTGAATCAAAAGAAAAGTTTCAAAATATCAAAATACCACAAACAAATTATAGATTATAAAACATTAACTATTGTGTAATATTTTTTTCTTATGGTAAAGGCATATTTTCACCTATCACTTTTTCTGTTTTTATCAAATAGATTATTATTCCAAAGAAGATATCAATACAAAAACAGACAAAAAATGAAAGAGTAAACTATTGTTTTAAAAGAACTTATAATATAAATCATTGGAGCAAATCATGTAATACCACATCAAATATTCAACTTTCACTTTTCATAAGACATATAACCAAAAGACTCTAGGCTCAAATTCTCTAGATACATGCTTTGACATAGATTTTCAATGAAGGTGTGTTCTTGTAGTAGTATTTATACTCTGTAGAGATATAAATACAAAGTTATCACCCTACTACTCACGAGGTTAATCTTCTATACTGGAAACCAAAGTCCAGGTAAAAATCTCCTGCCGTACTTCACCCTTTCTCATTCTTCTTTATATAAGCTGAATGATGGTAATATATTAAAATACCTTCTTTCAAAATTTCTTTTTATTAAGCATACACTAATCATTCATTAATACATAAAATCTCTCCTTGAAACCTTATATCAAAATACACATCATACATGATTTAAGTATATTCACATTCCATAAACATAATAAACCATTTACAATTCAACAGAGAAGAATTTACTTAAATAAGTTCAATCATCAAAGCATAATATCATATTGATTTCGCTATAGAGAGCACTTAGCGCCAAAAATGTTGCTTAGCGAATTAACATAAAATAAGCTCTAGACCTCCCTGCAACACTAGTGATCAAAGACCTAATTGGGTGCTTAATGGTAAGGAACTAAAACTACTCCCAAACCTCTCTATAACTCTGGCGCTTAGTGTTATATCAGTGACACTCAACGCCACACTAGGTAGCAGAAAATTCAACATTGAGAATTGGGAAAAGAAAGACATGTTCTAATAGCCAAATTGGTATATTCATGACTCAATGAAAAGTTCTAAAACAGGTTTAGGTGTCAGATTGAACATCAATTCACTCAAATGATCACATCCTTAATTCACCAATTCAACCTCAGTTTCAATCAAAACAAGTGCATTTCATACAATAAACACAATCACAACTGAGCATACTAAAATGACTATTTCAAACCAAACCAATCATCCAATGCAGGTAAATAACATAACAACATGTTTAAAACTAAGTAGTTAGTTTTCCTTACCTAATTGAAGCGTAGACCACTCTATAGAACATACAGTCGTTTCCACTTATAAAAGAACTCTATCTGTACCTACAAGCCACAAAATCATGATCAGGTATGTTATTAAAACCACTAATCAGCAAAAAATCTAATAGAAGATTCATATGGTACTATTAACTATCAAACAACTTCCAACGATAAGATTACTTGATAATGTTGCCTTTGCCCTAGACATGGCGAAAACTTTGTCCGTCGTTTGAGGTTTGTCACTTCCCTTCTGCTGTGACCAAGCTGCCTGTTGTGATTAAGTCCCAAAACTTCCACTAGAAGGACAATCTTTGCTCACATGTCCCTCATTTCCACAATTATAACACTTCCTATACATGTTTCTTTAAGGACACACATTTCTCAAATGTGGCCCTCCACACTGAAAACACTGCACTCCACCTGACTGACCTCGCTACTACGAAGAACCACCCCTATAAATATGAAAGAGAGGTCTAGAGTAAGGCTTCTTCGTGTCCATAAAACCTGGTCTGGACCTAGACAGTCCACCAACTCTCTAAGGCTGCCTTTGCTATTTTTCCACATTAGTTTTCATCTTCTCTAATACTCTTGCCCTTTCCACCAAGGCCAAAAATTCCTTGATACATAGTGCAACTACCACCAACTTCAAATCTCCTCTTAGGTCATTCTCAAATTTTCTACATTGTTATTCTTCACCCATTCTCAAAGTATGGAACTTGATCAGATGCTTAAATTTGTTAGCATACTTGGATACAGACATACTTCCTTGAACTAGTTCTAAAAACTCCATCTCTTTGACAAATTTCACACTATTAGGAAAATGTTCTGCATAAAAATTCTTCTTTAATATTTCCTAAGAGATAGTCTCTCCATTCTCTTCCAACAACATCTTTATACTACTACACTAATGGTTTGCCTCTCCAGAAAACATATACTTAGAAAAAGGGAATCTATTTTATGTCGGGCACCTCTTAACAAATTCTTTCCATATTTCTTATCCATTGATCTGCTTCATTAGGACTCGCTCTGCCACCAAATTTAGCTAGACAATATTGTAGGAAACTCTCCAAACTTCATTCTTCAACTTAAGCATGTGAAGTTTGAGATGGTCCATTGTTGCATGTGTCTCACCCATACGATGCATGACCGTCATATATTGACATTATGTTGTCTCAACTGATATCTTGGCACACTCCAATTATTGTAAAGCACTAATGAAACATTTTGTTGCTACATTACTACCATAAAAAATTCCATAAAAAATTCCATCACCCTAACCAAATTGGGCACATTTATTTTTAATATTAAAATAACATAATCTCATTATTTAAATATTTTATCAATTCTTAAGACTTTATTTTCTAAATTTTTACATTATTTCTACAACAATATATACAATTATTTTTACTAATATAATTTAAGAGTGTGTTGGACATTATGCAATAGACCATATTCCACATCCTATGAATTTATTTGAATATTTAAAATTTTAATAAAAAAAAGTGTTTTATTCGAAATCAATTAACGAATGGTGTGGTACCTCTATATTCAAACATTAATTATTTAAAAGTTATGGCTACTGTTTAGGCATGGCATACATGATATTCGAGAGTGGTCATTCTATTGCATTGCATCCACTTTCAAAGTCTTCTCTAAAGCAATTTTCATGGTGGTCCACTTTTTCTTTTTTCCTTTCTCTTTTCTCATAAACTCCATCTTCACCACTACAAAAAAAGTCTTCACATGGACCTTCTGTGGTGCATATTATTCCATAATTTTAATAAATGTGAGGATGAATATACATTTATCGTATTTATAATCTTTAAATACTTATTTACCTTAATAAGTCCTCGTAATTAAATGTTTCAATCTATATATAATAATATTATTTACTAATTTACTAATCATAAGTATATTAGTCTCTTCTAAATTGAGATATTAATTCATTTTATGCTGAGATTTTAATAATATCACCTCAGTCATTTTAATATTTTGTGTAGAGAGAGACCACTATGTAACATAAAGGACATCAATAAAAAGAATAATAACATTTTAATATTATGTGTATAAGTTGTACTACTCAAGCCATTGGTTGAATCATGTGTGATAAAAAAATTTGTTTTGATTTTATGGGAATGTAAGTTTTTTTTTAGAGGAGAGTAAAAAAAATCCCATCATAATGATATTCATTTAAGAACATTTTTTATAAACATAATTAGCATGACTAAATTTCTAATCAAATATAAAGAAAAAAATATCTCTCAATCATGTTCTACTATATTCTTTTGCAAAAAGTTTTACCATTCATATAATTTTATAATGTATTTGAATAAGATAATTTGAGAGAGCAATTTTTTTTTTGTGAATTTAAAATTTTTTGGAGTAAAATGAATAGTTTAGATGAAAAAAGTTAAAAGAAAATTTAAATTTAGAAATTTATAAAAACTATTTTAAATAACTAAAATAAAAAATTTCTTTTAGAATCGGAGATTAAAATTTTACAACTAGTTACTTTCTCTTTATATACACATATATATTGAAAATAATTAAATTGCTAAATATTATTTGAACATTAAATTTACTAATATTTTTATTTAATTTTAAAATTTTATTTTAAAAATAAAATTTATCTTAAAATCAATTCATTAAGATAAAAAAACATACAAAATATTTTAATTATTTTATTCAAAAAAATATAAAGATATAATTATCTAACTATTCAAATATCATACTTTTTAATTTTTTATCCAACCAAAAAAATATTAACTAAATTCAAACTCGTGTTTGGGTGGTTGAGCCTGAAAAATATTATTTTCCAACAACTCTTTTTACTTGATGAACTTTACAAGAAATTGTTAAAAAAAGAAAAAAGAGAGACCTAAATTTCACAAAAGATGCTACCAAGAACTTCACCAAAACAATATTTTAAGAAAGAAGGTATCATTTTCCATTTACTCTTAGGTCAAACCACAAAAAGTGTGACAACACTTTTTGACTGATAAGTAAGAAGCCAAACCTAGTTGACTTAAGAAATATTATTTATTATGTATGAAGTGTGCTAATGTTGACCTTTGACAATGAAATTATTGTTGGACCCAATCTATTCAGTGTGGGTTGGGTCAGTCTTCTTCGAACATGACAAAATAACATGGGCCCAATCTTTCCATCCAGTCCTTTATCCCTTCTATAATTGCTCTAATGACCTTGCTTTATCATTTTTGTTTCATATTATTCAATGCAAAACTTTTATTGATACGTAAAATCAATAATATATATATATATATATATATATATATATATATACACCAAATTTTCTGACAAAAACCTGTAAAAGCATTTTATATATATTTTAATTGAAAATTACAAATTCTTCAATAACATATAACTATTTAAATGTCTTATGAATCCAAGAGATTTATTGAGTTAATTTGACAATTTTTAAATTAATTTTTTTTTCATTACTTTCTACTTTTTTTTTTATTCATTTTATTGGATGTAAGACTTCCATAAATACTTTCTTTATATTTTATAAATCTATTATTTGTAAAATGAAAAGTACAAAACTTTATTTAGCTAAATGAACATTTTGTACTATTCTTGTCTTTGATGCGATTAAATGTGGTTGATATCCCTGGCATGAGACAAATTCATGTGCAGGGTTGGCATTGGCAAAGGGTAAGTATATAAGGAAAGTTGTATATAGACGAATGAGACCTAATAGAAAAGAAACAAAAGTATTGGGAAGGACCATAGCTTTTAATTTCAGCTCACTTCTATAATCTTCACATTGTTTTTGACTCAAAGGGTCAATGTTGTCACTTAATGATGTCATGTTTTGGAACTTCAAATCACAAATTCTAATGTTGTAGATCAATATTGACTACAAGATTTTAGTGTTGTTCGTTTCGCGTAGGGTTCTAGGATTTGGATAGGATTGAAAACTTGAATGAGAAGATAAGGTGCGTGTCGGTTTGGTGTTTGTAGTATTGGAGTTATGTTTTCAAAATGAAAATATGTAAATTATTTGAAGTTGTTTTAGCTTGTAGATTATGAATTCGTGTTTAACTTTATTATAATACTACACAAACAACATAATTAGTTTACACGAAAGATTTAAGTTATACTTATGGAAAATTAACACTTATTTTTTTCTCTTTATCTAGTAATGGGTTTGGGTCTTGGTTGTTCAATCTGAAAATGTTCTTAGGAGGTTGAAATTTTAACATATTTTTATTAAAATAATGAACAAGTGATAGCCTTTTTGAGACAACGAAAAAAGACAAAGAAAATGAGTTTGGACTTTTTTTTTTGTGATTGGAATTTTTTCTAACCGTTGAAAGTTTAAGACGTTTTTTCTATTAAAAAAATATGAAATTGACAATCTTGTTTTAGATAATAAAAAAGAAAAGGTATGTCGAAAGTAATTTCGATGTAGTTCACGGCGAGATTTCAAAGACAGAGACTGAATTCAAAGTCGGAGAAAGCATTTAGTGTTAAAATCAACAAAGTGAAAAGCAACGTTTGACTATTCTTTCAAAAACTGAATATAATTTTCTATGCACTATATAATTGGTTGACACATACAGTGAAGGAAGTTTTAATTTTAAGAATGTTTATTTATTTTATATTGATTAATAATAATATAACTCTAAGTGAGACATTACACCATAAGTTAATTTTATCTTAAGAAAACTTATTTTATATAATTTATTCTTCTTTTCAAATAATGTTTTAGAAAAGTTTATACAATCCACTTGAGTTTCATTGCAATGTACCCATGAATTTCTTATAGAACTATGATGTATTTTTATGTGAAATAAATTTACAATGACTGAATTTGTATCTCAAATTTGATTAGTAGTATTTTAAGAAAAGAAATTAATTTCTATGGTAAGGGAACAACAAAATTTTCACATCCTCATTTCAGAATACTAAGTATACAATGTAAGACGAAGAGTTAGAAATAATGCCTAAGTTTCAAAAGGTTGATAGTTTAAGTCCATTGGATGTCACATTATCTGGTCAATAATAACACAAAACGAGGTCAAGAAATGTGAAGGAAATGATATTTCACAAGCTAAACTTTTATTGTGAAGAGTAACTTATAAATGATATTTCACAAGCTAAACTTTCAAAGCACTATTTAAAGTCTATTTTATTAAGTAGTTATTCTCTTTAATAATATAAACTTGATATCTATTAGATAAAATAGAATTTCAAATCTGAATTTACAATCCACAAGTCATTCTTGAAATCACTTTCAGATTGTACGATTATTTTTTTTTTAAATTGACTTTTAATTTATGCAATATGAAATAGACTTTTGGATTTCAAAATCATTCACAAATTTCTATTATGGATTGTATAGTTGAAAAATCATTTTATACATACTTATTTTGTTTAACACGTTTGAGGATATCTAATTGTGTTTTGGTATATAAACAATAACTTTTATCTCTACATAAGATAATTTTAGTTTTATACAAAGTTATATTTTTCAGTGAATGTTAATCCTACATTTAAACACACTTAAATACTTTAGAGATTGTAAATCTAAAATCTAATTCAATTTTATAAAATTAATTTATAAGATGAAGTTTATATTCATTTATATATTATAAATTTATATATTATAAATTTACAAAACGTTTGAAACAAATTTATAAAATGATTAAATTCACATTTTATAAAATTATGATATTAAATTGGATCATAATTTCAAAGATTGATTAATTTTAATTTTTATTAATTTTGAAACTAAGAATATATTTAACTCAAATTTTAAATTATTGAAACTCGAAATAGTAAAAAATTAAATTATTAGAAAATAAAAATGTTGAAAAATTAAAGACTAGAGATGGAAAATTTCTATATTTTATAAAGGAAAAATTAATGATACAATACAAAAAATTTTATTTCCATTTACATTTTTATTTACTAGAGAGATAATTCTTTTTCTTGACTTCTCCTCCTTCAGCCTTTCTAGCCATTGGTCTAGAGGTTGGATGGTTTTCCATTTGTGATAGTGAATCAAACATGTGTAAGAATGCTTTTACATATTTTCTCTATTATTCAAATTGAAAAATCTTACGAAAATCACTTAATTTTCTAATAGATTCTCAAGAAATTTCTCATCATTTATATTATTGGAAAAAAAAAACCTTCAATATTGACTTTAATTACTACCTATACCTATAATTTTTAAAAGGACCGCGATATTCCAACAACGCATATTTAACACTGTTTTGACAACGCCACGTGTCGTTGTTTGATTGGTTTGTTTTAAAAATAAAATTTTTTTAAAACCTAAGAAACGGAAGTCCGTAACCTTTATTTTTATTGAAATTTCGAAAATAGCCCTTTCTCTGTTCCATTGGAAACGAAGGTGCGTTCTCTTGGAAGGTCGAAGGTCGCGTTTCGTGGCGCTTCACTTTGTTCTGTGTGCGTGGTGTTGTCTCCGTCCAGTTTCGTTTCCTGTTATCGTGCGGAATGGCAAGTTCCGGTGACGATTGTCCGACGACGAAGGTAAGTGGTTTTCCATTCCATGTCGTAGCCTAGTTATTCGGTTTGGGCATCTCGTAGCATGCTTATTTGGTTTGGGTTAAGGTTTGAGGTTCGTATCCTTGTGTTGTGGTTCTTGGGTTATTGAGTTTCGTTGTTTTGATGAATTTATTTTGGTTTATGCAGTTGAGTGTTCGTCACTCTTTTTCGACAAAGTATATATGTACTTTGAACGAACGCTTGACAGACGAGAAAGGATGCTAAACCAAGAGGAAAAAAGAAACAAAAAAGAATTCGCAGAGAAACTTTTATGCGTGCCTTAGAGGAACAAGAATTTCTAATTGAAGAACTTAAAAGGAGGGTTGCAAATTTGGAGGCACAATTGGCTGAAGAGAAGGCAAGAAGGCAAAATAAAGATGACGTTGGACAAAGTGTGCCTCGTACAGAACCATCCGTGAACACTGGTTGTGTATCCCCTACTGACATTGACGGAAATGAACAACCTTTGAAGACGTATGTTAGGGTTGGATCACGAAGGCGTTACAAGGGAAGAGCACTTAGGACTCCATACACCGGAACCGTAGTGCTTAGAATCAAAAATGAGTGATCTGTGTATTTTAGTTGATGGAAAATGTTATTTGGAAAGTAATGATAATTGTAATCATTGTAAATAGATTAAGAAAACAAAGTTTAATGTATCTGATTTAGTGCAATGAAATAAAATTTGAGTTTTGGTTTGAATTGGTCTCATATTTTATTTATTCACTACCATTGTTATTATGAGTTGTGAGTTTGTGGATTTCAGAATGTGGTCATTTTTTTTGTCTCGTAAGTTGCAGGCTTGTTTGTAAGATGTTGGTGTTTGAGTGGTCATTTTGGATAACATGGTGACCAATGTCAAAACCAGTTAATTTGAAGGACAATTTCAGTGGTAGGAGAGGGTGGTTGGTGATGTGATGTGAGTCCAAGGAGTGTGGGGTGACCCCTGATCAGTTGGAGGAGCAAGCTTTGCAAGGGATGAGTGAGGGTGTTGAAAAAAGGGTCTGGTAATCATTTACAGCATCCCTGTAAACGATTACCCGAGACAAAACTGGATTTTATACAGAAAGTCCAACACAGGTAGTCAGTCAGGTGAACAGGGGTCACCATTGGCCAAAAAACTGACTTTTAGGCAGTTCTGCACCTGTCTGAGGCTGGTCCAGGTGTTTCAGTGGTGGGAGAGGGTGGTTGGTGATGTGATGTGAGTCCAAGGAGTGTGGGGTCACCCCTCATCAGTTGGAGGAGCAAGCTCTGCAAGGGATGAGTGAGGGTGTTCAAAAAAGGGTATGGTAATCGTTTACAGCATCCTGGTAAACGATTACCCGAGACAAAACTGGATTTTGTACAGAAAGTCCAACATAGGTAGTCAGTCAGGTGAACAGGGGTCACCATTGGCCAAAAAGGTGACTTTTAGGCAGTTCTGCACCTGTCTGAGGCTGGTCCAGGTGTTTCAGTGGTGGGAGAGGGTGGTTGGTGATGTGATGTGTGTCCAAGGAGTGTGGGGTGACCCCTGATCAGTTGGAGGAGCAAGCTTTGCAAGGGATGAGTGAGGGTGTTGAAAAAAGGGTCTGGTAATCGTTTACAGCATCCCTGTAAACGATTACCCGAGACAAAACTGGATTTTGTACAGAAAGTCCAACACAGGTGCTCAGTCAGGTGAACTGGGGTCACCATTGGCCAAAAAGGTGAGTTTTAAGCACTTTTGCACTTTTCTTAGGCTGGTCCTGGTGTTTCAGTGGTGGGAAGTGATGTTTTGGCACCCCATGATGAAGGAAAAAAACAATGTTTATGAGATGAGCAACTTGGGTGAGATAACATGCTGTCAACTTTGACCTTTGCTGGCTATTTTACTGATAACTTTTCCCACCGACCTTCAAATGATGTGATTCTTTTTTTATTAGAAACTAGGCTCAAAAATCTTTCCAATGACTACTAATTTGTATTTTTTGGACATCTGAGTTGGTACAGTTTATTCTTTCAAGTTAGCGTTTCATATATTTTTGCCAACTCTGACCTTTGCTTGTTCTTTTGCTCATAACTTTCTCCACCGAACTCCAAATGAATTGATTCTTGTTTTGTTGGAATCTATACTCAAAGACCTTTCAAATTATGCCTTAGAAATCAAGTTTACACCTTTTTTGACACTGTAATCGATTACAAGGACACTGTAAACGATTACCCGAGACAAAACTGGATTTTGTACAGAAAGTCCAACACAGGTACTCAGTCAGGTGAACTGGGGTCACCATTGGCCAAAAAGGTGAGTTTTAAGCACTTTTGCACTTTTCTTAGGCTGGTCCTGGTGTTTCAATGGTGGCAAGTGATGTTTTGGCACCCCATGATGGAGGAAAAAAACAATGTTTATGAGATGAGCAACTTGGGTGAGATAACATGCTGTCAACTTTGACCTTTGCTGGCTATTTTACTGATAACTTTTCCCACCGACTTCCAAATGATGTGATTCTTTTTTTATTAGAAACTAGACTCAAAAATCTTTCCAATGACTACTAATTTGTATTTTTTGGACATCTGAGTTGGTACAGTTTATTCTTTCAAGTTAGCGTTTCATATATTTTTGCCAACTCTAACCTTTGCTTGTTCTTTTGCTCATAACTTTCTCCACCGAACTCCAAATGAGTTGATTCTTGTTTTGTTGGAATCTATACTCAAAGACCTTTCAAATTATGCCTTAGAAATCAAGTTTACACCTTTTTTGACACTGTAATCGATTACAAGGATACTGTAAACGATTACCATAGTGTTTTTTCTGCAGATTGGGTCTGCACTTGTCCAACTTGGTCCCTTAAGTAAGAATGACTTCTTTCCCACTTCTTGGGGTCACCTCCCATCACCTACCACCCTCTACCACCAGTTAAACACCAACACCAAGTAAATACAAGTGGACTTGTGCTCTAAATTAACAGTTTTTGCTAATGATCACCTAGGACACTACAACTGACTACTTCAGTTCAACTTTCTGTACAAAACAGTGATTTCTCTCTTGTAATCGTTTACGATTACGACAATGTTTTTTCTGCAGATTAGCTCTGCACTTGTCCAACTTGGTCCCCTCAGTAAGAATGACTTCTTCCCCACTTCTTGGGGTCATCAAACATAACCTCCCAACCAGTAATGACCCTTAAATTCACTTGTATGGTTTTTTGGTCAACAAATCCCTTGCAGAGCTTGCTCCTCCAACCGATGAGGGGTCACCCCACAGTCCTTGGACTCACATCACATCACCAACCACCCTCTCCCACCACTAAAACACCTGGACCAGCCTCAGACAGATGCACAACTGCCTAAAACTGAGCTTTTTTTCCAATGGTGACCCCTGTTCACCTGGCTGACTACCTGTGTTGGACTTTATGTACAAAATCCAATTTTCTCTCGGGTAATCGTTTACCAGGATTCTGTAAATGATTACCAGACCATTTTTTCAACACTCTAACTCATCCCTTGCACTACTTCGTCCCCCTACTCATCACGGGTCACTCCACACTTCTTGCGTTTACATCAATGACCAACACCCATCTCCCCACTCAGAATTTGATCAACTCCTTCCCATTAATTACCATTAATTTTACTGAAAATGGTCTCGTACTTTTCAAATTCTTATTATAATGCTGTGTTCATTTTTCAATCACTACTTTTGTCATTATAAGTGAGATTAACACAAAGTAAAAATGATAGAGCGAGAGAGCGAGACAACGACAGCGAAGATGGAAGCTTCGAAGACGAACGACAGAGCGAGAGAGCGAGACACAATATGGAAGGGTTGAACGAACTTCTTTCCCACCCTAAACCGCCCAAACCCAATTCTTTAAATTTTACCCTGGAAATCCCAAAATACCCCTCGCGCTGTAACCCTTTCTCTGTTTTATTTTCAAATTATTTATCCAATGCAGAGCTGACACATGGCGTTGTTAAATGTGTGTCAAAATTTCGTTGTCCAAATAACATTTTCCTTTAAAATGACCAGTCTTCTTTTCATGTTCCATTTCAATGCTAACTTTTGGATTACCAATTTTGCGAATATTTTGGAACAAGCTTTTTGAAACAAACATCCTTGAATAAGCTTTCCAAAACATATGATGTTTTATGGGTTATCCAATGTTTCTAGAACCATGAATCTGGAACACTACATACACATCCTGCTAAAGGAAGGTGGCTAGCTTATCACTTTTTATATTTTCTTTTAATTTATATATATATATATTAAAGGCACGTCTAATTATATAGAGTTTTCTAATTTATAATTAATTAATTAATATTTCTAATTAGATAAACTAAAATAATTATTACTTTTACTTGTTAAAGTATAATTAGTAATTGAAACTTAATTCATAAATTTAAACTATAGTTCCTTTAAATAAATAATAAAAAATTAATATTTTCAAATATTTTTCATTTAATTTTTAATTTAAAATAAAGTGGACTGATAACAACTACTAGCAAATTGAAAATATCAACATTGCACGATTCAAAAATAAATTTTTGCTTTGTGCTCCCCAACATTACTAAACGCACCTCATATTAAAAGAAAATTCTTCTTCACTGTACTCATTGTTGTTTTCGACACTGTTGCCGCAATCATCATTATCACCGCTGCAGAGGAAGAAGAAGAGAGAGAATGTGTTGAAAAAAAAGAAAAACTCTTTCCAGAACATGTTTCAGAAAATTTATCGGAAAGCTTGTACCGGAATTTTTACTTCATAAAAGCTTGTTTCATAATTTATTTCTCGCATTTAAAAAATTCCGTTTCAAAAATCTTATTCCAGAATTCTAGTTCTAGAAATCATATTCCAGGTATTTTAAAATCCCTGTTCTGGAAATTTTCGGTAGCAGATAATCTGGAAGTTACTTTTAGAACAATAAAATAGTGAGTGTTTAACCTTCTGACACTTCCAAGATCTCATTTCATATTTCTAAAAATTTCACTTTTAATCTTTTGACATTTCACCATCATTATGCACCTTCAATTTTTTCAAGATTTTATTTCTAATTTTAATAAATATTTTTCTATTTTATTTTCTTTTTTATTACAAACGATCTTCACTACCTTAATAATAATTTAATTTTTATTTTAAAATTTAAATATTATTTAAAATAATTTTATATTTTAATAATTATTAAAATATAGTTTATATTATAATAATAGTTATATTAAAAACATAAAAATAAAATAATAATAATAAATAATAATAATAAAAATAAATTTGATTTAATATATTCAAATATATTAAATTATAATAAAATATTAAAATAAATTAAATAATTATTAAATTTTAAATAAAAATAAAAATTTTAAAAAGTTTATTTATATATTAAAATCTATAAAATATGTTAATACTTTGTTTTTTATTTAAAATTTAATAAATATTAAACTTAAATAAAAATTATAATATGTACTATATTTATATATTTTAATAATTAATAAAATATAATTTATATTTTTAAAATAGTTTTATTAAAAAAATTTAAAAATAATAACTAAAATAAGAATAAAAATAAAAATAAAAATAATACTTAAAATCATATTTAATATATTAAATATATTAAATTATATTAAAATATTAAATTAAATTTAATAATTATTAAAATTTAAAAAAAACAAAATTTTAAAAAATTTGTTAATCGGATATCGATATCCGATAAGTTATAAATCATATAAATCGGATATGACATCGAATGGTTTTTAAAATTTTATTTTATATAAATTTTAATAATTATTTAATTTAATTTAATATTTTAATATAATTTAGTATATTTAAATATTTTATTTAATATAATTTTATTTGTTATTTGATAAATAACTGTTTTAAAATTTTATTTATTATTTAAATTTTAATAATTATTTAATTTAATTTAATATTTTAATATAATTTAATATATTTGAATATATTAAATATTTTATTTAATATAATTTACTTTTTTGTTATTAATTTTATTTTCAATTATTTTATTTTTTATTTTTAATATAATTATTATTATAACATAAATCATATTTTAATAATTTCTAAAATATAAAATTATATTAAATAATATTTGAATTTTAAATTTAATTATTATTAAGGAGATATAGAGTCTTTTTAAAAAAAAAAGAAGAAAATAAAAATATATTTATTAAAATTAAAAATAAAATTTTCTATAAAATTAAAGATGTAGAATAATGATGAAATGTCAGAAGGTTAAAAATAAAATTTTTAAAAATACAGGATGAAATCTTAGAAGTGTAGAATGAAAAATAGTGCACTCTAAGTAAAAGCTTAGAAATACCATGTTAGCCCGGGATTTGAGTGGGGCTGCCGGACCTAAGGTTATTTCTTTCTGCGCCTCCATATTATCTTTCAGAACTCCCATAGTCCATTCTAAATGACTTAAATACCCTTGAATAAAAAATTATTGAAAATCCTAATTGAAAGTTACGTAACTCTATGTTTCTAAACTTAGCTGCCGCACCTCCATAAACTTATGCACCTCCATACCCATAGCTTGCGTACCTGTCGAAAGACTGCAATAGTTATCATCTTATGTGTTAGCAAAATGATGAAGATGAAGTTTTGATGATGTCCAAATCAAGTCAAGAGAAATCAAGATTCAAGATGTTATGAAGACTTGTATTGCTATGAAAAGCTTTTGTAATAATTATAGTTTAGTATCTAGGACTTAGATTATTAGTGGCTTTATGTATGCATTTAAAAGTGATGTAAAAATAAACCAAAAGCAAAATTCTGTGCAGTGTTAATCGATTAACAGAGGGTGTTAATCGATTAGCGTTAATCGATTAACAGAGGGTGTTAATCGATTGTTCCAGAGACAAATGGCGAAGCTCAACATTGCAGTGTTAATCGATTAACAGAGGGTGTTAATCGATTAACACAGGAGCCGTTTGAAAAACTAGCCGTTTTTAGAGCCGTTGGACTATCCGTTGGGATGTTAATCGATTAACCACTGTAGCTAATCGATTAACACAGTCAGAAAGGCTGAAAACGAAAAATGGAAGAGCCTTTGGATGAGTCTATAAATAGACTCTCATTTCCTCTCAAGTTGTGAATCTAGAGACACAGAAACTCTTCCCTTGTGCTCAAATACTCAGAAATTCTTGAGACTTGTGTGTTCTTATTCGGCTTGTGAAACTCTTGTCTGTGGAGCTGGTGAAGTGCTGCTACGGTGACAGAGGAAATAGCCGGTTCATCCTTGGTGTGTCTGAGGAGGTGTTCGGAAGAGAATCATCCTTCGTGAAGTACTCGGAGGAGGTGTTCATCCTTTGTGAAGACTCAAAGGAGGTGTAGTTTCATCTCTTGTGGTATCAAGAGAGGTGTTTTCTAAACTCTTACAAATTGTATCTTTGTGATTGTAGTTTGTAATTGTTTTGTGATAGTGAAACTGTTTATCTTGTTTTGAGATAAGCGACTGGACGTAGGATTGGTAAGATCCGAACCAGGATAAAATCATCTGTGCAAATTTCTCTCAACCTTACTCTATTTAACTGTTATTATTAATTGCTAAGTAAGTTTAATTGAGTAGAAATTAAAAGGCACACGTTAGTATTAGAAACCCCTCTTGGTTTGTTGTTCCACGCTAACCCATCCGCTGCAGCCGCTCCTGACATTATGGAAATTAGAACTCTCCACACTTCCATTACTAAAACTTGAATGTTTTACACCTTTATAGCTTCAACGCTCCACCGCACGTCCATTGCTCAAAGTTTGCGGAGAAGAAAGTGATTCATCCTTGTTGCATGGTGCATCTTGAAAAGTGAGAGACAATTGGTATGAGTGTTTGGTTGATGTGATATTGAACCCCATAGTTTAGTTAATGGAAGCAATTTGACTATGATATATTATAGATACATAGATAGAGAGAAATGAGTTAAATCGAGAGATATTCTTGGTGTGTTCAAGAATAGGAAGTAGTATAGAATGTGATACCGTTAATATTAAGGTCTCGTGTTTAAAAAAAATTCTTTAGACTGTGTGTGGGTAGTAATAATGGGTTTGCGTATCATACTCTCTGGTCTTTGTTTAAAATAAGGAAAGTTGTTGACTTTTAAGGGGAACAAGTCCTTAATTGTGTGTGTAGGACTATTTAACCGTCTTGTAGGGTTGTCAGTCTGTGTGGCTGGAAATAGTCTGTGATAAAGATTTGTTTGTGTGATAGTAAATTATCCTGAGGAGTCTATGTGATTTTAGTCTGTGTCACAAGAGATCAATGAGAGGAGGATGTGTGTTATTAGTTTGTATGACCTTAGACCTTTTTGAGTGACATTTGGGTGACATGAGACTAGGTGTTATATGATCACTAAGATGAACATGATATGAGTGGATATTGTTATATTGTTTTGATAATGTTATTATTATTGCGTTTGATTCATTATTTTACCCATGCTTTTTGTGTGTACAGGTGTAGAAAGGAATGTCGAAGCCAATGGATTGGAGATGAAACGAGAGGGGATATGATTTTGAGAGCTTAAAGTTTAATTTAAGTTTTATGAAAGAATTTTATTTATAAGTTATAGTTTGATGTTTTAATCTATTTGAATTTATAGATATTTTAGCTCTTATTTGGAATGAAATTCAGTTCTTTTAGAGTTTTTAACTTTGTATTTACGAAATTTTCAACTTTGATGCGCTGAAGTGACTTTTGAAATTGGAATATTACATGAATCCTATTGTGAAGGACGTTGAAAATCTGCTCGATGAACGACATTTTCTCCTTGTGAATCCTATTAAAGGATGTCGAAGCCACACTTTATTGCATGATGACTCACCCAATGCGAATCCTGTTGAGAAAACCTCCAAAGTCACATTTATCATAGTATTCTCAAAACATTCTGGACTCTTAATAGGATTTCACCTACTAGAGTCTAGGGGGCTAATGTACTACTCGTTTTTTCTACCCATATTCTCAACCTTGCCTTCTAGACCTTGCCTTAAGGAAAAAACTTGTTGGCCTCATCTTCTTGGTACAACTTCTTAGTTGTGCCTTCTCAGTATAGCTTCTTGACCTTGTCTTCTCGACACAACTTCATGACCTTGCCTTCTTGTCCTTGACTTCTTGACCTTGCATTCACGGTCTTGTCTTTTCGACCTTGCATTCTAAACCTTACCTTCTGAGCCTTTCCCTCTCGACCTTCTCTTCTTGGCTTTGCTTTCTTGGCCTTACTTTCTTGACCTTCTCAAACTTTCTACACTCTCGGTCCTCTTAGCTGAGAAACCAACTTGCACTTAACATAATCAAATGGAGATTAAATATAAAGCAAAGCTTGGTTAAACTTTGGTTGGACTTTCTTTAATCACTTAAAGGGAAAAAGGCAATAAGCAATGCTCTAAACTAGTAAACACTCAAGATAAAAGGAGAAAAAATTTGTAAACTATATTTGTCTGTTTGAAAACAAATTATGAAAAAAAATACTAACTTGATCGTCAAAAAATGTTTGCAAAGGTATTTGCACTGCCTGTGATTAACACTTTCCAAAATCGACAACCAAAACTAAATTTAAAGATTAAAGAAAAAACCACATTTTATTGATTTTGTGGAGTCCATCTGTTGTAAGAATACAATAATTTTGTTCTTATTTGAAAATGAAAAGCTATACTTTTAACATGTTCTTTTCTTTATAAAGAAAATGATAATTTCTAGAGTAATTTTGAATATATGTCCCAAAAATATATACAGAAATTTGATTAATAAGGAAACCTTGAAATATATGGTATAGGTTTTAAGCAAAGAATTACTACGTTAGCTAAAACAAAAGCAAAGAATTACTACGTTAGTCAAAACAAAAGCAAAGAATACGTGAAAGTTGATGCTGAGGAAAGAATTTAGAAAACTTGCAGAATCTATTTTAGAGGAAAACGAAATGAAATAACAGAACCTTTCAATATTCTAATTGGAGATCTATAGAACCTCCGTTTTCTTCCACAATTCCAATACCAGCGCAATTCCAATTTCAGCATAATACAACCTAAACACAGTCTCAAACAGGTACTATTTAAAATTATCAATTGGGTGAGTTAGTTGAAGTTTTATTTAGCTTCTTTATCTCACTGATCATGTGCTGCTAGACATATTAGGATTATGATTTGTTTAGATTATTTAAAAGGATTTTTAGAAGATAAAAATAAAGTATTTTTTTATAAGTTATAAAAAGAAATTTATTCATAAAAGTATTATTTCAGGTTGCTAACGTTTTCCCTACTACTACATATGTCTCGGCCTCCGAATCCGCTTGGGTTGAAGAGAGAGGTGAGAACTTTCAATTATAAAAAATTTAATGAATTACTTTACCTTTTTAAAGACAAATTTTTAAATACTTCATTGTTGTGTTATTTTTAGTATAGGATAGGTCCTTGTTTAGGCTGAGAATCTCAAATTATTCATTCTCTTTTTTGCTGTCTCAATTAGATTTTTATATTTTATGAAAATTGTAACAATTACATCTCTGTCTTTAAATTGGATCAAACAGTGTTAATGTAAGGTTGACGTAGCATGTTGATATTTGTTTTTAAATTACGTGAAGTTTCTTATTTGATATATGTAATTCTAATGTGTCTTTTTATTTTTTTAATAAAAAAAATTGGTAAAAATGAACTAAACATTAAACTGCATACTTTGTTCGAATGAAGGATTGGAAAAAAGGAAGTTTGATTTTAGGGTTCATACAAATTGGAAATTAATTTCAGAAGTTGTTCTAATTGATGCTCTGCCTTCGACTCAACTTTTGATGTTGGTTCATACAAGATCATCTTTTTCTTTTCTTCTTTAGAGGAAGATGATGCAGGAGTTATATTTGAAATCATAATAAAGAGAAACACTTTTTGGTTGATTTTACATGGAATCGTTGAAATTTGTTCTTAGAAAGTGAACAAATGACTAAAACAAAAGTCCATAACCTGCACAAAGGATAAAGTATATGCCAGAATTTCATCATCTTTAAAGGCATCGATGCCTTTTGTACAGAGAGAATAAAGAGAAACCAGTGAAGTTGTTGCGTGTTTCACCATGGAAGCTCACAAATACATTGTATCTGTTAATTGCATGAGATGAAGAAGCGATGTATTGGACGATGGCATTAAAATACATTACTGAAAGGTAAAGTTGTTGAGAGAGAAGTGTATTATTGGAATGACAGTGAAACTGGAAAGCAAACATTGAAGAGATATAAATCCACCCAAGTCTTTGTGGGAGACTCCAACTCATTTTCTTAACCTATCTTGAAAACTCGATTAAACTTTTTCTCCATCATAACTACAATTCAGTTCAAACCCATTTCAATTTATGTTTTTCCATCAAAACCTTCTACTTCTCTGCCGTCTTTATCACCATCTTCTCCCTTTGTGTCCTCCCGCCTTTGACAACCAATGATGTTGTCTCGATGATTCTCTAGGTGTCGTTCCAGGCCATTGGTGACGAAGGACAAAAAATATGTTGCTGGGTACTGCCATCAATCTCCAATTTCTGAAATTGATTCCCAATTTGTATAAACCGTACAAAGAAGCAAAATGAAATTTTCTTAATCCCTAATTCGAACAAATTGAATTCCCAATGTTTAATTCTTTTTTCTCAATTTTTTTAAAAATAAAATAAAATAGACATGTTAGTATACACCAAAAAAGTCCACGTCATTTAAAAACCGACATCAATGTGCCACATGAACCTAACACTAACGTCGTTGGACCCAATTTAATGGCAGTGGTCTAATTATTGTAAGTTTCACAAAATAAGAACACAATTGAGACACAAAAAAAGAAATGGACCAATTTGAGATTCCACTCCAAATAAGGACCTCACGAATGATTAAAGCTTTCAGTATATTAACCTCTCTCTCCCTCTCTCTATTTGCACACACTCATTCTCTCTATGTATGTCTCTCTATTTCTCACACACTCTCTCTATGTATGTCTTTAAAGTTTATTTGTAGTCTATTCTTTTGAAGAAAAAAAAGACACCTAATCAATGACCTATTAAGAAAATGTATATAAATTTTAGATGCTATTATATTTTTGTCTATACTTTTTTAATCATGTTTATTATTTATATCTTATATTTTCCTATTATCAATTAAAAGTAAGAGTTAATATTAAAAAATATGTTTTTTTTCCTTTTAATGTGTTTTCATCTTTAATTTATTATTATTAACTTTTTTAATCATGTTTATTATTTATATCTTATATTTTCCTATTATCAATTAAAAGTAAGAGTTAATATTAAAAAATATGTTTTTATTCCTTTTAATGTGTTTTCATCTTTAATTTTATTATTATTAACTAGCATAAACACATATATTATCACATCTGTACGTAATTTCAAAGGTCATAAAGCATAAATAAAAGTATTGAAAATGGTCAAAGAGTATAATATCCTTTAAAAAAAGCGTTCAATTATTATTATGCTCCTATTTTCTCATCCAAAAATGAGGTAAGAGACAAATAAGAGAAGACAAAACAAAATGTAACAACCCCCATGCACCCTCCCCCTCCCACACACACACCTTCTTTCCTTTTCCTTCCTAGACTCATATAACCACCCTCACCTCACACATAATCTTTCATACATACATTGGGCCTTCTAATCCCTACACTTTTTGGTTACTCACAATTGTAGGATTACTTGACATTTGTCCATTCTTCCTAACAAAATTATTCTCCTCTATATTCTTTTCCTGAATTGCCCTTATGTTATTACCACTTGTGGCAATACCTTCTCCATTAAAATCAACCTTGCCCTCAAGGTTGAAGTTAGCATAAGCGTTTTTCACATAAGAAAGATCCTCCCAAGTAGCATTTTCTACACCAATACCTTCCCAATGTACCAAAACATGAAGAATATGTTGGCGAATAACTATAGATTGTAAAATTCCATGTGGCTGTAATACAAGACCTTGGTCATTAGTAACTAGAGGAAGTGAAATATAAAATATCTAATGAACACCGTGGCATGGTTTTAACTACGATACATGAAAAACAGGATCAATGCGAGCAGTTAAAGGTAACAACAATTTATAAGCCACTAGACCAATACATTTGATAATAGGAAAAAGGACCAAAGTTTGTCATGCTCAATTTCTGGTTTTTTCTCAAAGCAACCAAAGCCTGTCTATAAGGTTGGAGCTTAACCAACACCATATCTCCCACTTTGAATTCCATATGATGTCTCCTCTTATCTTCCTACTGCTTTATATACTGTTAGGCCTTATGCAAATAACCTTTTAGCTGATGCAGGACAACATCACGCTGTTGCAATAGTTCCTGTCAAGTAGGAGGACATGTGGAATCTGTAACATACTTATCAATCCTAGGAGAATACTGTCCATAGACTACCTTGAATGGCATCATACCCGTACTGAGGTGGTACGAAGTATTATACCAAAATTCTGCCTAAGGTAACAATTTCAGCCATATCTTTAGATTGTCATAAGCAAAACAACATAAGTACATTTCCAAACAACGATTGACAGCTTCAGATTGGCCATCAGACTGGGGATAATATGCAATGCTCATGGCCAATGAAGTGCCACTCAATTGGAAGAGTTGTTTCCAAAAGTGACTCATAAAAACTTTGTCTCTATTCGATACAATAGACTTGGGAAATCCATGCAATTTCACCAATATCTGCATGAACAATTGAACCACTTGCACACTATTGCAATAATCTTTTAGAGGAGCAAAATGGGCATACTTAAAAATTCTATACCATTACCATGATCACTGTAAACCCACGAGCATTGGGTAATCCCGTAATAAAATTCATTGCGATATCATCCTATATCTCTGTTGGAAAGGGAAGATGATGCAACAACCCGAAAGATAGTGCATTGGAAGACTTAGCTTGTTGACAAATGAGACATTATTTAACAAAATTAGTTATGTCTTTATGTATACCTTGCTAGTGAAATTGTGCAGCAACCCGAGATACGATTCATGTAACACCCAAATGTCCACCGAGTGGAGAAGAGTGGAATTCATGTAATATGTGTTGAATCAAGTCATGATTCCTAGGGATAACAATCTTCCATTCCAGTATAACAACTCATCATGTGTGGAATAATTAGGGTGGGGTGGGGTACCCTTGCGACATAGTTCACGGTGTTGTGTAATTTCGTATCTGCTGCAATCGCGACACGTAATACAGGTAAAAATGCCATGTTTGGTTGAGCCCATGCCAAGAAAAATGATATAGACAAAGCATCTACTGCCAAATTATCCTTCCCTAATTTGTATTCGATAGTAAAGTCATAGCCTAACAATTTATGCAACCAAGACTGTTGTTCAGGCTCTTGAGACTCTTCTGATCTATCCTAATTACGAACTTGTGTCCCAAAAGGTAATGTCTAAATTTTGCTATTGCTTGAGTGAAGGCATATAATTCCTGTGTATAAGCTGACTGTTTATGAAGTCTGGGGTTTAATTTCTTCGAAAAGAAAACAATTGGATGATTGTTCTGACTAAGCACAACTCCTATACCAATCCCTGATGCATCTGTTTCTAACACAAAAGCAGTAGCAAAATCTAGAAGAGCGAGTATTGAAGCTTGAGTTAAAGTGGATTTGAGTGTTTCAAAAGCTGTATTAACAACAACATCCCAATTAAAGATTTCTTTCTTGAGGAAATTTGTTAAAGGAGTAGCAATAGATGCATAACTCTTGATAAACTTCCTATAATAACCCGTAAGACGCAAAATCCCCCTAAGTGCTTAAGGTTAGTAGGAAAAGGCCAAACCAACACATCTTGTACCTTGGAAGCATCTACAACTATGCCTTGACCTGAAACAGTGTGTCCTAAGTATTCCACTTGAGTACGAGCAATTTAACACTTAGAGAACTTGGCAAACAATTTGTGCTTCCTTAGTAATTGCAAGATAACTTCTAATTAGTGTAAATGAGAAGACCACGTTGGACTGTAGATTAGTATGTCGTAAAAAAAGCCAACACATATTTTCGCAACATCTCCTGAAAGATTTCATTCATCAAGCACTAGAATGTAGCTGGAGCATTCATCAACCCAAAGGGCATTACAAGTCATTCATAGTGTCCATGATGTGTTTTGAATGTTGGCTTATATTGATCTTCTTTCTTAAGAAAGATTTGATCAGAGCCAAATCAAAGACCAAGCTTGGAAAAATTTTGAGTCCCAAATAACTCATCAATTAACTCATCAATAGTAGGAATCAGAAAACAATCTTTGATGGTTATGACATTTAAGGCGCGGTAGTCTGCACAAAATCTCCAAGTACGTAATGAGTGAAGAGAAAGGGCTATTACTGGACACTATAATGCCTTCTCGTAACATCTCCTTGACCATCTTCATAATTTGTTCCTTTTGACTATAAGGGTATCTATAGGGTCTAACCTTAATAGGATCAACCCCTATAATAAAAGGAATACAATGATCATTGGATCTACTCGGCAGAAGACCAGTAGGAACTGCAAAAACATCATGATAAGTTTGTAATGTAATCTCAATGAAAGCACCAATGTAATGTTAAAGGTCACATAACTGAAATAAAAGTAATGAAAATGGTTAAAGAGTAGAATATCCTTTCACAAAAAAAGTTCAAGTATTAATATGCTCCTCTTTTCTCATCCAGAAATGAGGTGAGAGATAAAATAGAGAAGACAAAACAGAATGTAACAACCCGTACCCCCACCTTTTCCTTTTCCTTCCCAGACTCGTATAACCACCTCACCTCACACATAATCTTTCATATGTACATTGGATCTCCTCATCCTTGACATCTATTAGATTACTTGACATCTGCCCATTCTTCCTAACAAAATTATTCTTCTCTAGATTTTTTTTCTGAATTGCCCTTATGTTATTACCAATTGTGACACTGTATATACAATTTCTTTTTTAAATATCTATAAATTATTTAAATTTTAAAGGTAGATATAAATAAAATTATTTAAATTTTAAATGGATAAAATTAAAAAAAAATACTAGAAGTAATATTGTGTAAATAATTTGTTTATTATGAATAATTATTTAAATTTTAAAAAATAGTTACTAAAATAATAAAAAAGTATATAATTATTTTATAATGAGCAATTATTTGAATTCAAAAATATAGTTATTAAAATAATAAAACTGAAAAATATAGTTACTAAAATATTTATTATTTAAATTTAAAAGGTAATAATTTAGAGGATAAAATTGAAAAAAAAATACCAAAAAGGTGTATATATAATTATAGATAATTTTTTGTAATATTATTAAAGATAGGATATAACGAACTACCACTTTTATTTTTAAAATTAAAAAATTAAAATAAAATAATATAAACAAGTTAATACACAAACCAAAGAACACGCTTCTTCAGGTTGTCTGGATGGAACATACTTTAGTAATATTGCTACAACAGTTTGGATTCAATGCGCCGGCAGCAGTAAACATAACGGTGAGAACTTGCAGTCTCTCTCTATATATAGATTTAATTTTCAATCAAATAATAATGAATTTAAAAAAAAATAATCCAATTAAAACTTTCTTATAAAAATGCATTAGGAAAAGAAGTTCTCAACAATTTGTAATAAAATGTACTCATTATCAATGCATTAGGAAATAGTTATTATATATTTACATATTTTTATTGCTTATTTACATATACTTGGATGGTACAGAAGTTATGTAGAGAACTTCAACCAGCTAAAGAAGCCACGATTGTAATAGAAAATCCAGAAGCAAACCATTTACACTTTGAAAGCTTATCGAGTTTAAGGAAATATTTTTCTGGAGATATCATTGAGTGGCCATCATTAAAGCAAGTGACTGTGAATCATTGTCCCAGCATAATAAAGGTTGGTTTGGGAAGAACAAAATCAGTAATCTTGGAAAACCAAGCGTCTCTGGTAGATATTTTTGAATCATTGGTTAGTTCTTTCTACAATATCTCATAATTAATAGATGAAAGATTTAAGTTTAATTACTCTTTTGTAAAATTATTTTATATGCAAAATAGTAACAAGAGAAGAAATGATGTTTTACAGAATGATTGGTTTTCAATGATTGTTGAATATGGTGACACTGAGGAATTACACAAAAAGAATGAATAACCTTCGACCTTCACATTTCACCAACCTTATAGTGTTTCGAGCAAAAAACCGTGATGAAAAGTTGACTAAATTTATATCTATTTTGATGAAGAGGTCAAAAAAGCTTCAAGTTATTGAAATTCAGTGTTGTAAAACATCACAACATCTATTTGAACTTTGGGATCCTACCTTTTTGGATGAAGAGTTTAAGTGTTTGAGAGGAATAAAGGAATTAAAGGCAATCCAAGTGTATGAGATGGTGTCATTATTCAGTACGTTTGCTGCAGAATGTTTTGACTTGAAAAGTCTGCAAATTGTACACCTCAAAAGTTGTTCCTCTATAAAGGTTCTATTTTATCCATCATCCTTTTCCACAGGGCTTTCCGAACTAAAGGAATTAAAGTTAGAGGCATGTGAGGATTTAGAGGAAGTAGTAGATGATGAGTACTTCCAATTTTCTGTCTCCATTCCCAAGATTAAGTAAAGTGGAGCTAAAGTCTCTCTCTCAAAATTCTGGAGGTTTACCAAAATTAGGGGAGATTTTTCAAGTTTGAAAACTTTGATAATAGAAGAATGTCCTTGTTTAAAAGAGTTCACAATCAACCAAGCAATTTTAGTAGATTTCTTAGGTCCAACGAATAACACTTTATCTGAGTTGGATGAATTGAGATTAGATGGTTGTCACCCGTTGCTCTACGTAGCCTTCTTTAAGACATCAAGAAGATGAAATTGAAGAAAGTCTTTGTGATTAATTGCTATCAATTGAAAATGGTAATACTGGTGAAGGAAATACCTAACTCTATAGAGCTCCTCCACGAATTAGATGAATTGATTTTGATTAATCTTCCTAATTTAACTCACATCATCGACAAAGAATGTGTTAGGTTATATCAAAATCTACGTACCCTACAAGTAGAAAGATATGAGTTTCTTCCTTAGTTGCCAATTCCTGTAACTTTAACAAATATGAAAATTTTGGATTGTGATTCCTTGCATAAGACCGTGGTCATCAGAAAAGAAAAGGAAGAAAAAGAAAAAGTCATCTTTTCTCAATTAAAGGAGGTTATTCATCAAAATCTAAGAAATTTATATACTGCATTTGCTTTTGGGTCAGAATTTCCATCCTTAGAAATACTGAAAATAACAAATAACAAATTGTCCTTGTAAGAACCTGTATTTTGAAGTGGTGGGGGCATGGTGGGGACGGGGTGGTCACCCACCTCTTGCATTATTTGAATGCAATTATTAGTATTGCGTTATTACGGGGGAAGCTTTGCAAAAGGAGAGGGGGCTCATTTTTGGCATGAGGGAGAGCAGCCAGAGGAAGGGAACCCTTCCCTCCTTCCATTTTCAACCGTTCAAGGAGCACTCAAGGGAAGCAATACTACCGTTTTATATGCGGAGAGGAGGATTGGGGATGGGCCTCTTGTGAAAGTGAAGTTGTTGCAGCAAGATCTGGGAGAGGAAGTGGAGAGCTGCTGAAAGTTGCAAGGAGATCTTGATCTGCACGTCTGGGAGGAACTAGATCCCAAAATTTACAAAGGAAGTCTTCAAGAGGTAAGGGGAGTTTGATTTATTTCCTTGATTTTTGAGATATTATGTGTTTGCTACAAATATGGGTGTCGCAACCGGAATCGCGACGGGACGACGATCCGAAAAATATAACGTTTTTGAAAAAGAGAGATTTGGAGTCACCACCATAGTTTATTCTGGAAAACTACGGAAAAACCATAAAATGATAAGGCATGGTCTACGAAACTGAGATTCTTGGTTCGGGAGTCGGTTACGTGTAGGGAAGGTATTAGCACCCTACAACGCCTGCCCTAAGGCAGTACCTTTAACTAAATACGCGAATATGATGTGGTTTTCAAAGTGTTTAACTTCCCCCTAAAATAAAACTTCTAAATAAACAAAATATATTTTTTAATTTTTTGTGCCCGACAAGGATTGACCTTGCTCCTACGTATTCTCATTTAGAATGAGAAATCAGGGTTACGTAGTTCTTTTAGAAAACTGCCTGAAAATTTGTTTGAAAATTGTTTAGAAAATTTGTTTGGAAAATGATTATGGATAAATTTGGATTTTTGGGAAAGTGAACCTGACAAGGATTGGCCTTGCTCCTACGTATCTCCACTTTTGATGGAGAATCAAGGATCACGTAGTTCTGGCTAAGAAATTGTTTGTTGTTTGAGAATGTGGATGTTTTTAGTTTTTTGAAGATTTTTATATTTTTTGGTATTTTTTGATGTAATATTTAGATTTTTTTGCGTAATGAGCACTAGGCTGATCGTACGATCGCACGAGCACTCACACAGCTTTTTCCTTGTTTTTTTATTGTTTTGCGTAATGAGCACTAGGCTGATGCTTACGATCGCACGAGCACTCACACGGCTTTTTTTTGTTTATTTTATATTTTGGGTAATGAGTACTAGGCTGATGCGTACGATCGCACGAGTACTCACACCGATATTTATATCATTACATGTTTTTTAAAGTTTTATATATATATTTTTTATATATATTTTTTATTAAGAAGAGAGTGAAGTTGAAATATCTATGACATAAAAATATCAAAAAGCATAGGATAAAATTGTGGTAGAAAATAGGATAAATTTATAAACTAAAAAAAATGATCAAAATGAATATAAATAGAATGAAAAGAAAATGTGTACCTTGTTGAAGATTTGAAAGATGAAGCAAGACTTTGCTTGTAATAAGTTGTGAGAAGAGGTAGATTGATGGTGAAGAAGATGAATTTATAGTAGAAATGTGGTATGGGATTTACTATGTATAGAGGGATTAGGAAATAGTAAAATGTGAGAGAAAAATGAAGTAGAGTTTTGGGATGGAATGAAGAGATTTTGAGAGAGAAGAGATGGATATTATGTAAATTGTGTGTGTGAAGTGAAGGAAATGTAGGTATTTATAGAGTTAAGGATGAAGAAAGTTGATGAATAAAAATAATATAATAAGTTGGTGGAAAATTTAGAGGAAATAAAATATAATTAAAAATAGAAAAAGTTAATGTGGAAAATAAGTAAAAGAAATAATATAAAAAGTTGGTGGAGAAAGTAGGTGAAATAAAATATAGTAAATAGTAAAAGTTAATGTGGAAAATAAGTGAAAGAAATAATATAAAAAGTTGGTGGAGAAATTAGGTGTGGAAATTAAGTGAAAGAAATAATATAAAAAGGTGGTGGAGAAATTAGGTGTGGAAATTAAGTGAAAGAAATAATATAAAAAAGTTGGTGGAGAAAGTAGGTAAAATAAAATATAGTGAATAGTAAAAGTTAATGTGGAAAATAAGTGAAAAAAATAATATAAAAAGTTGGTGGAGAAATTAGGTGTGGAAATTAAGTGAAAGAAATAATATAAAAAGTTGGTGGAGAAATTAGGTGAAATAAAATATAGTGAATAGTAAAAGTTAATGTGGAAAATAAGTGAAAGAAATAATATAAAAAGTGGGTGGAGAAATAAGGTGGAGAAAAATGGATAATAAAAAATGTTGATGGAGAAGATATAATTAAAAAAGTAAGTGGAAAAATTGGAAAAGTTGATATATAAAGATAATATGGAAATGATGTGGAAAAAGTAAATAAAAAAGGTAGATGATGTGGAATGAGATGTGGAGGGTGAGGTGGATGATGATGTGGAGAATGGGGTGTGATAAGAAAAGATGGGTGGTGAGGAAGTAAAAAAGTGAGATTAGTTTGGGCCATTGGATTAAGTGTTTAAAAGAAAATTTGGGGGTGCAAAAAGTAAAATAAATAGTGTTTTTCATTTTGGTGTTTTTATGTTTTTTTTTTATTTTTTTTGTGTGATGAATTTTATTTACCCGGACGAAATTGGGTATTGACAGCTGCCCCTCTTTACTTAGATTTTACTAGATAATATGACAAACAACGTTTTTATATTATTAGAGTAAAAGATAAGTAAAGATAGAAATACTAATTTCGTCTGGGTTTCAAAGAGAAAAGAGGAGAATAACAATCGATTCAAGTACATAAGATGAAGAGAATTACGATGCAATAAAAAGGGTTCGACCATTGCCCAGCAGATGATCGAGATACCAATGGCAGAAAGTAAAATTGGGCTCGACCATTGCCTTGCAGAGGGCCGAGATACCAATGACAGAATGTAAAATTGGGCTCGACCATTGCCTTGCAGAGGGCCGAGATACCAATGGCAGAAAGTAAAATTGGGCTCGACCATTGCCTTGCAGAGGGCCGAGATACCAATAGCAGAAAGTAAAATTGGGCTCGACCATTGCCTTGCAGAGGGCCGAGATACCAATGGCAGAAAGTAAAATTGGGCTCGACCATTGCCTTGCAGAGGGCCGAGATACCAATGGCAGAAAGTAAAATTGGGATCGACCATTGCCTTGCAGAGGGCCGAGATACCAACGACAGAAAGTAAAATTGGGCTCGACCATTGCCTTGCAGAGGGCCGAGATACCAATAGCAGAAAATAAAATTGGGCTCGACCATTGCCTTGCAGAGGGCCGAGATACCAATAGCAGAAAATAAAATTGGGCTCGACCATTGTCTTGCAGAGGGCCGAGATACCAATAGCAGAAAATAAAATTGGGCTCGACCATTGCCTTGCAGAGGGTCGAGATACCAATAGCAGAAAGTAAAATTGGGCTCGACCATTGCCTTGCAGAGGGCCGAGATACCAATAGCAGAAAATAAAATTGGGCTCGACCATTGCCTTGCAGAGGGCCGAGATACCAATAGCAGAAAGTAAAATTGGGCTCGACCATTGTCTTACAGAGGGCCGAGATACCAATAGCAGAAAGTAAAATTGGGCTCGACCATTGTCTTACAGAGGGCCGAGATACCAATGACAGAAAGTAAAATTGTTTGATTGTTTTGAATTTGAAATTTGGATTTTGTTGAAATTTTGAGATGTTGAAATTTTTTATTTTTGATTGATTTTTTTTTTAGATAGAACTGAGTGTCCATTTTTATTTTTTTTGAAATGAGAAGCATGGTTGATGTAAATTTGGAAATTGCAGGAGAAAGCTTTGATGCATGATGATTGTTTTTGTCTTTTTGAAGGAAGAAGATTTGATGAAAATATGTAATTTTGAAATTGGAGGAGAAAACTTTGATGCATTTTGATTTTTTTGCCGTTTTTGAAAGAAGAAGATTTGATAAATATTCATGAAAATAAATTCAAAGTTTATGGAAATATGTACATGATGTTGACTTGTGATTTTTTTTTTGTTTTTGTTTTACTGGAAGATTATGAAACTATGACACTTTTTTTTATTGAGTCAATTTGTTTTCTTTGAAATCATCAAAATTTATGACAATTTAGACTTTCACTTTCTTTTTACAATGGATGTCCAAATTCTAAAGTCAAATGTTCAAAATGAAGCTTGTGCTGGACATTTTCTGATGAAATATTAGTGCGTACATGCTTGATATCAAGGGTTGGGACAAATATGTGGAAGGATTTGGAGAGTACCGGATTGGCTACTTGGGCCTCTTACTCCTCAAACTAGTTGTGAGATCAGAGATACTCTTCAAGCTGCCCCAGTTTGAGGTCTGGGAGAAACATTTGTATGGACAAATGTATCTATGAATTATCAGGGTGTCAAATCCATATATCTCACAAAATTGCCCCTAGTTTTGGATACTAATCAGTGAAGGTCAAGGCAGATTGACATCATGCAAGGCCCAAAAAGTTGCCCCCCCCCCCCCCGTTTCGGGTTCGCAAATGTTAAGATGAATAGAAATCATGGAAGGCCAAACTGGCTGCCCCTGTTTTGAGGGTGACTTTATAAATTCTGGGACCAATTAGAGTCATACAAAATTGAGATAACTGCCCCGGTTTCAATAGGATGGATAAATCAAGCTCATGAGAGGCCCACAAAGGTTGCCCAGCTGGGTGAATGGATTGATGAGCGTCCGGATGAATGAGGCCCAACAGGGCTGCCCCTTGTCTGAGGACGGGTTTGGAAAGGATTGAACAAAAGAATGCCCTTAAATGACCTTTCTTTTTAGCCAGTTAGCAAGAAAATCCCCTCTTCCTAAGACATTTTGTTTCTTTATTTTTATTTTCTCTTTTTTTACAACTATATTGCAAGTCATTTCAACTTATCACACAAATAATCTTTATGAAAATTAAAGAAATCATCATTCAATCAGTGTGGGCTTTTATTTGGCTTGTAATGATGCTGTGGGCTGAAGGGTATTCAAACAACGGATAAGGCCCAAACAAATGTTTTCAGGTTATTATTTTTTTTGAAACAAGAGTTACCATTTTGGTCCTGAATTTGCTATTTGTCAACCTCCTCAATGCTTTTCTCTTCTTAAGATCACCACTCAGTGTTTCTTCTTTCTATTTGCTCTTCTTGATGAACTTTCTTTCTTTGATCACTAAGTGTCTTTTGTTCGCATCCTGAGTCGACTTCTATTGTAATGGTAATTCTTACTTGGGTAAATTTGAAAAAGAATAATTTCTTGGCTCAAATGGGAATCAATGGATATATTTTTTTTTTGTTTCTTTTTGGATGAAGGAAAATGGCCACACATCATCTTGAACTCTGGTCACTTTATTTTCGAAAGATTAACTCTATGACAAATCAATTGACTTCAGCACTAGTTGTTTTTCCTTTTATTTTTCTTTTGGAACTCTTTTTTTTATTTTTTTTATTTTTTTTTGAAGGATTCAGGGACCACCTAACTGAAAAAATTATGGACAAACACATTTGCCCCAAAATATAATTTTGTTCATCTTGGGCAATGATCGGGGTCAATCCTTTTGTACAATGAAGGCCAGAGGATGGATGTTTTCAAACAAAAGCTCAACTAAGGCTAACAGGTAGATGTTTACAAACAAAGGTTCAATTAAGGCTAAGTATGAGGGGTGGATGTTTACAAACAAAGGCTCAATGAAGACTGACGGGTAGATGTTTACAAATAAAGATTCAATGAAGGCTGATGATGGATATTACTAAGGAATGAGTATGCATACACTGAGGTTCAAATGGCAAATGTGACCCAATTATCTGACCCAACAAAGAATGACATCCATTTTCTTTTTATTCTTAGAATAACATAAACTTGATGACTTACCTCGAAAACAATTGACTCAATTATCTTTTTGAATTTTTCAAATTTGTGTTCTCTTTTTTTTTTTATGTAATGATGAAACTAACTGAAATAAATCTTTTTGAATTTTCAAAATTGTGCATCATTCTTTTATGAAGAAATCATGCGAATCATTCAAACATATTTTTTTTTTATTTTTTCACTTGGGCTATCCTTTTTTTTTGAATGGAAATATGCATCATGAAACGAAACTGATGCACTTATTGAAAGAAATATTTTTGTATTTTTCACACTTATATTCCTCTTTATTTAATGAATGAAAAATATGCTAATGAGGGAAGATTATGCAATTCACTGAAAGAAATCTTTTTGTATTTTCAAACTTATGCTGCATTTTATTTTATGAATGAAAAATGTGTTAATGAGGAAAAATTATGCAGTTTATTGAAGGAAATATTTTTGTATATTTTTTTAATAGAGAACGAGAAATGGACTTAATGAGCTTAGAATTGGACTTTTCTTTTTGACACGGAAAAAATCCAAATCGGATTGGACCTGAAGAAAATTGACATAGAAGGAAGTTGGACTTACCAGGCATATTGACCCAATAAATCAGATGACCTGAGCCGTGAAAGCTTGACATAAAGAAAATATTTTTTCATTTTTCATATTTTATGGTACAAGCTAAAAGAAATTCATATATTTTTTTCATTTTTCGTTATGAAAGGATTTCACAAGATTGAACTAAAGAAAATTTTGCAACACTACTAGACTCAATGGGCCCAACACTATTCTTTTTACAACCATGACAAAATCTTTAGACAAGGGTCTGAATTCCTCTATTTTTATTTTTTGCACAAATACTTGTTCACACAAATGGAAAGGGAAATTATGAATTGAAATCACAAAATAAACATGTATTTCTTTTTATTTTTTTAGAAATTCAGATGCACTGGTTCAAGAGAAACCACATATGACAACGGGGCCTAATGGGCTCAAAAACTGTTCATCTTTCATTCTCAGATTTTTTTTTGGAAGATAACAACAATTTTATTTGTATGAATTCAAATATGATATTCGCAACAATGATCCCCAAAATATGTACAATTTAAAAAATCCTTTTATGATTTTTCATGCCCCAATATAATTTTTCGTTTTTTTTTAGTGAAATCAGACTCAAGAAAAACATAAACGTCAATTGGGTCTAACGAGCCCAAGAACTGTTCTCAAAGCTAAAAAAATGTTTTCAGTTCTTTTTTTTTTTAAATTAAGAAAAGTAAATATATATACCTGTGCGAAAAATTAACTACTTCGAAGAGGAAAATATTGCACGTTCAAAGCAAAATTTTTTTTGAAAGATAACAATATTTCACATTTTATTTGTATGAAAAATGATGTCCAGAAATTCGAAACGATGATCTATATTGCCCCAAAATATGTACACTTTATTAATTAACTTTTTTTTAAGATTTTTCAGGCCCTAAAAATATTTTAAGAAATTCTAATTTTTTCTTTTTTTTTTGAATGATTCCGAGAACATTAATTTTATCTTTTATTTTCATATTTTTCTCTTTTTTTTATTTAAAAGAAACATGACAAATTTTTTGTAAAATAGGAAATGACAGACAAACTGAAACAAAATAGTCTCCCTTTTGTGCCGTATCAGAGGTTGAATAACTTAAAGTTCTAAGGCCAAAGATATGCACTCACAAGGATAGCTCCCTAATGCTTAAATCAAAGCCACCAGAGCTATGACTCTTTTCACTGTCTCTCCACAACAGTCAGAGTAATCAACTAGATGCGGAGACACAAATGAAGAGAACAGACTATAGCTGGGGTTCTCACGATAGCCAAACAGGAAGTACATCCCAGAGTGACACCGCTACACAACCCCTCTAATTCTAAGTTGCGCTCAGACCCGGGTATAGGGCCCCACTCATGATATGCATAAAGTGTGTGAAGGGAGATTATAATGCAAAACAACACTTGCAACATAAACACAAATAAGTAGATATATCAGACATAGATAAGGAACAATTATTTCAAAGATAAAGAACAACTAAAAAAACTCACATGCGACTATTTCAAATATCAATCATAGATAAGGAAAAGGGAAAAAAACACAAAGAAAAACCACATCGAAATTGCATATCTAATTAAATGGCCTGACTCTCTAGATTCCCCAGTGGAGTCGCCATCTGTCGCAACCGGAATCGCGACGGGACGACGATCCGAAAAATATAACGTTTTTGAAAAAGAGAGATTTGGAGTCGCCACCATAGTTTATTCTGGAAAACTACGGAAAAACCATAAAATGATAAGGCATGGTCTACGAAACTGAGATTCTTGGTTCGGGAGTCGGTTACGTGTAGGGAAGGTATTAGCACCCTACAACGCCTGCCCTAAGGCAGTACCTTTAACTAAATACGCGAATATGATGTGGTTTTCAAAGTGTTTAACTTCCCCCTAAAATAAAACTTCTAAATAAACAAAATATATTTTTTAATTTTTTGTGCCCGACAAGGATTGACCTTGCTCCTACGTATTCTCATTTAGAATGAGAAATCAGGGTTACGTAGTTCTTTTAGAAAACTGCCTGAAAATTTGTTTGAAAATTGTTTAGAAAATTTGTTTGGAAAATGATTATGGATAAATTTGGATTTTTGGGAAAGTGAACCTGACAAGGACTGGCCTTGCTCCTACGTATCTCCACTTTTGATGGAGAATCAAGGATCACGTAGTTCTGGCTAAGAAATTGTTTGTTGTTTGAGAATGTGGATGTTTTTAGTTTTTTGAAGATTTTTATATTTTTTGGTATTTTTTGATGTAATATTTAGATTTTTTTTTGCGTAATGAGCACTCACACGGCTTTTTCCTTGTTTTTTTATTGTTTTGCGTAATGAGCACTAGGCTGATGCTTACGATCGCACGAGCACTCACACGGCTTTTTTTTTGTTTATTTTATATTTTGGGTAATGAGTACTAGGCTGATGCGTACGATCGCACGAGTACTCACACCGATATTTATATCATTACATGTTTTTTAAAGTTTTATATATATATTTTTTATTAAGAAGAGAGTGAAGTTGAAATATCTATGACATAAAAATATCAAAAAGCATAGGATAAAATTGTGGTAGAAAATAGGATAAATTTATAAACTAAAAAAAATGATCAAAATGAATATAAATAGAATGAAAAGAAAATGTGTACCTTGTTGAAGATTTGAAAGATGAAGCAAGACTTTGCTTGTAATAAGTTGTGAGAAGAGGTAGATTGATGGTGAAGAAGATGAATTTATAGTAGAAATGTGGTATGGGATTTACTATGTATAGAGGGATTAGGAAATAGTAAAATGTGAGAGAAAAATGAAGTAGAGTTTTGGGATGGAATGAAGAGATTTTGAGAGAGAAGAGATGGATATTATGTAAATTGTGTGTGTGAAGTGAAGGAAATGTAGGTATTTATAGAGTTAAGGATGAAGAAAGTTGATGAATAAAAATAATATAATAAGTTGGTGGAAAATTTAGAGGAAATAAAATATAATTAAAAATAGAAAAAGTTAATGTGGAAAATAAGTAAAAGAAATAATATAAAAAGTTGGTGGAGAAAGTAGGTGAAATAAAATATAGTAAATAGTAAAAGTTAATGTGGAATATAAGTGAAAGAAATAATATAAAAAGTTGGTGGGGAAATTAGGTGTGGAAATTAAGTGAAAGAAATAATATAAAAAGGTGGTGGAGAAATTAGGTGTGGAAATTAAGTGAAAGAAATAATATAAAAAAGTTGGTGGAGAAAGTAGGTAAAATAAAATATAGTGAATAGTAAAAGTTAATGTGGAAAATAAGTGAAAAAAATAATATAAAAAGTTGGTGGAGAAATTAGGTGTGGAAATTAAGTGAAAGAAATAATATAAAAAGTTGGTGGAGAAATTAGGTGAAATAAAATATAGTGAATAGTAAAAGTTAATGTGGAAAATAAGTGAAAGAAATAATATAAAAAGTGGGTGGAGAAATAAGGTGGAGAAAAATGGATAATAAAAAATGTTGATGGAGAAGATATAATTAAAAAAGTAAGTGGAAAAATTGGAAAAGTTGATAAAGATAATATGGAAATGATGTGGAAAAAGTAAATAAAAAAGGTAGATGATGTGGAATGAGATGTGGAGGGTGAGGTGGATGATGATGTGGAGAATGGGGTGTGATAAGAAAAGATGGGTGGTGAGGAAGTAAAAAAGTGAGATTATTTTGGGCCATTTGGATTAAGTGTTTAAAAGAAAATTTGGGGGTGCAAAAAGTAAAATAAATAGTGTTTTTCATTCTGGTGTTTTTATGTTTTTTTTTATTTTTTTTTGTGTGATGAATTTTATTTACCCGGACGAAATTGGGTATTGACAATGGGTAAAATCTGGGAAGAAGGGGATGAAATTGGGGTTTCTGGAATCTGGTGCGATTCTGCAGAATTCTGCAGAATGCGCGTACGTCCAATTTTGGTGAGTCAAAATTGGACGTTCGTCCCAACAGTGCTCGACCAATTAGTGGTCGGCCAAAACTTTTACAAGCGTTCGATCGTTGATGTTGATGGATTCCAGAACGTTCGTCCAATTCTGGTGAAATCGGACATTCGTCCAAATTGCTCAGTGGTCGGTCATGAGCGTTCGGTTTTGAACGAACGTCCGCGTTCGTCCGTCAAGTCAGTAATATGAGACACTCGTCCAAATCGTATTTAAATAGTGAATTAATGAGCGTTCGTCCTTAACTTAGTATTTTCGTGGAGTAATCTTGAATGTTCGGCCTTAGTCTCAAGACGAACGTCCATAGGTTGTAAAGAGCATTCGGTCTTATGTTCCTTGTTCTTAGATAGTGAACGTCCATAGATTGTAAGCGTTCGGTCATACTATGGGTTAACGGACGTTTAATTTTGATGCTATTTATTCTAAGTTAGCGATCGTTCATGGCAAACGTTCGGCTCCGATGACATTTGTATTCAGATAGTACTCGCCATAGGCAGTGTTCGTTCTTTGAGGATGTTTGATCCTTAAGCGCTCGTCCAAACAGTGATGAATTCAGTATGGTGTCCAATGGTTTAGCGTTCGGCCTAGGAAATTGATCTTAGCGTTCGGCTCAGTAGTGTTGAATCCAACCTCGTGTTCGTTCTTGAGAGTTCGGCCTTGGTATGGTTGTGATGTGAGCGTTCGACCTCGGTATGTTGGTGATGTCAGCATTCGGCCTTGAGTTAGTATTCTTAGGTTTCAATCTTTAAGCGTTCGTCCAGACAGTAGTAGGTTTCATTATGACGTTCGGTTTTAGCGTTTGGCTTGATAGTGTTCAAATCTAATATGGTGCTCGTTTTGTAGTGTTCGGCTTTATACTTGGTCTTTAACGTTCGTCCTATAGTGTTCGGCTTGGTGATTAGAAAATAGCGTTCGTTCATTAACGTTCGTTTAACAGCGTTCGTTCATTAACGTTGGTGATTTGAAAATAGTGTTTGATGAATAGTTCTCGTTAAAATAGCGTTCGGCGAATATGTATGAATCTGTAAATTCTTTGGTAGTATTTTAAAACAATTATTGAGAATTGTTGGTTATTTTCTTGATCTAATATTGGTTTATTTATACATGTTATTGAGAATATGTATAAATTCGTGATTGAGCACGTTTATTCTGTTGGAGGTGGTACATACACTATGTTATTTACTTGTAACTTCGTCTGTCTTTTTTAGCATTTTTGCTAGTCTCGCGTGAGACGGAGATTCGAGTGTCACCTTCTTCTGCGCGAGGAGGTGAATGTCTCGCCCAATGACTTCGGCTCGTGTTGAGTATAATGCATCGTTACGCGTAGTATCAATGTTTTTACTCGTTAGTCCTTGAGGAGTCGGGGAGATAGGTCTAAAGTCGCGATGGAAGACGGCTCGGGTCGCCTGTTATTGAGAGCAGGTTATGACGACGAATTACAAGTAAACGACATTAGTTTATGAAAGACTAGTCTGCAGCGTCATGTGAGTCGATTTATCATGGGAATTGTTATAGTATATGTAGTGGGTTTATGATGTGATACTTCTGGTTATTCATCTTGCATGTTGTGGCTGTGGTTTCCAACCGTGATGATCGTACTGGTACGGGAGAGATGGTAGTGCAGATAAAGTTGGATTTGGAATACTTCTTCGAGAGAGACGGGAAGTAAAACTTGTTGGGTCTATAGGTAGTAGCGAGTGTTCTTACTAGTGACGTTCGGTCTTGGTGTTATTTATTTTCAGGTAGTGAGCATTATTAGGTAGCAGTTGATCTTGATGTTAGTGGATCTGAGGTAGCTAGCGTCCGATCTTAATTTGGTACCCTGTGATTTAGTTTGATTATGTTCGGTCAGTACTGAGGTGTTCAGCAGAGTACTCTAGGCGTTTAACCCAGACTCAAGCGTTCTTTATTCTAGTGTTTTGTCTCGTAGCGATGGTTCTTAGAGAATGATCTTTATTGGTGATGTTGCTCTGAGGTCGCAATCATTTATGGGGAGTGACCGACCTTGATATTCGTTGAGGTAACGATCGATTAATAAATAGTGATTAGTCGTGATGATGCATGATTCAGGCAGTGATCATTCATAGGTAGTGCTCGGTTTGGATAACGCTTGTCTCAGATAAGGATTGTTAACAATTAGTGGTCGTACGTAGGGAACATCCGGTCTCGATGAGGTTACCCTCAGATAGTGTTAAATCCAGTAAAGTGATCAATTAAGTGTCCGTCCGAATGGTACTTAATCTGTGGTGCGCGAGATTTGATCTTTGAGCAATCGTTCGAATAGTGTTCGAAATAATAGTAATTGTTCTAGTAGAGTACACTGTCTTAACGTGAAGTCTAAGTACTTGATCTTACTTAGCGTTTGATCTTTTGGTATTCGACCTAATGGTATTCGGTATAATAGCGTTTGATGTTTAGTGTCGAGCCTAAGTGATCAATCTTAACGTTCGTGTAAACAGTATTCGATATAATATAAGTTCGTCGTTTTATCGTTTGATTCAGTAATGATATGGTATCTGTGTATATATTGAGGTTGAGGGTACTGTAGTAGGATGTCTTGATCTGTGGGCTGATTGTGGACATATTGAGGGGACTAAGAATGAAATCACAAGTGGGGCACCTTCCGTTGATTTGCTCATCAACGTATCATCTGGATGAGAGTCTATTGTGTACTGTGATGATTATTGGGTACTGTGGGACGGGTGTCCAATAGGAATCGTGGTACGTTGGCATGAGGATGTGTGACTTAATTATTATATGACATTTGTATTGAAATAACTATGCACGTTTTATAAATGATGTGTTCCAGGTTAGTTCACCCTTACTTTGCTTGTTTGTGCATGTGAATGCGATGATCGTATAATGTGTGATGTTATACGGGAGCAGTTGAAGGATTGTCGCGTGATCCTGTGCAAATGAAGGAAGAGATGGAAGAACGAATTAGAAGGATTCAATGTTATCTTTGCAGTTAAGTCTGAGCTTAAAACTTATGTATAGATTTAAGTATGAGGTTACGGGATGTTACCGTAAATGTATTATTACAATATTTAAGTTTTAAATTTTTTTTTAGGGGAATTTTTGGGATGTTACAGTCCTTCTCTAATAACAAATTGTCTTTCCAAATTCGGTACGTTTCAATTTTAAATTACATATGTATAATATTCATTATCATGCTGTGCATGCAAATTAAAAATTTTCTAGTTCTTATATTTCTACTCATGTTTATTATTATTATTATTATTATTATTATTATATATAATCAGGATAAATAGTTAGCTTAATAAAATAAATGTTGTTATATTTTATTTTTAGTACAACAAAAAAAAAATTATAGAATTTTTTAATTTTGTTAGTTTTGTATGGTCTTTGATATTAATAGATGAGGTGCATATATTTCATATTTAGTAATTGTCATGTGTTTTTATCAGAAAACATTAACATTGATATATATGTAATAAAAACTGTGAATTTAAAATACATTTGCGTAGAGTTGAGATAATAGCAAGATTAATTGTATTAAGGTTAATTATTTTTATATATTTACTAAATTATTAATTTTTTTGATAAACAAAACTAACAAAATATTTTTTTAAAAAAAAGATTTTTATTTTTTTTACTAAAAATGAGATGTGATAATATTTTTTTATACTAAACTCATTATTTATCCTATAATTTATTTACTTTTTGTATTGAAAATGGAATGAAAGTACAAAATGTATTAACTTGTAGGTAGTCATGGTTTTTAGTTTTGTTTTACTTTGATTTGATGTTTCCTATTTTTGAAATTTAAAACTGTTATTTATTTTTTTACAGTTGTCATTGGAAAAGTTGAAGGTGCTTTATATAATAGATCAACATATTAAAGATCTTTGGCACTATGGTTTGTCTTCTTAATCATTTTGTCAGATAGAAAATTTGACTTTAAGCAACAATAATAAATTTTTAAGTGTCATCTCTTCTAGACTGATCATAAGATTCAACAACATGAAAGATTTGACTTTAGACAAATGTGAATCATTGATTACAATATTCATTCTTGAAGATGATCATCCTATGCAAGAAATGTTTCCTCAACTGAGGAAAATATCATTGAGTAACCTAAATAATTTGAAATTTATATGGAACAAAGAACCTAATGTTCCATTCTTCTCAAATTTGGTGTCACTTTTCATTGTCCATTGTGATAGCATTGAAAGTTTATTTTCACTTTCTTCCTCCAAATATCTTAAGAAACTCAAATTACTGAGGCTGTATAGTTGTAAAGAACTAAAGCAAGTGATCTCGAGTGATGAAAATGAAAATGAATCTACCAATTTTCCCCAAATGAAATGTCTAGTATTGAAGAATCTTCCAAAGTTGGTGAATTTCAGTCATTATCATGGAACTCTTGATTGGCCTAGTTTACAAACTTTAAGGGTTAGCAATGTTCCAAGTATGAAAATATTTTCAAGAGGCAACGTCAACACACCACTGTTGAGATCAATAGATATAACATTTATTAAGAAGCTTTGGTTTGAAAATCTAAACAAGACTATATCATTTATTTACAAGATTCCAGGTATGCAATTTTAAATTCATAAAAATTAAATAATTATAATAGAATAATATACAACATGTTTATATATACATACATATATATTTTATTTTGGAAAAGATGTTTCTTAAAAAACATTTATTTTCATATTTTAGATTATTTCTCTTCGTTACATTACATATCAAATTCTTTGCTTATGTTTATTTGTTTTGTATTTCTAAAATTTTCCTTTCTTTTTAAAATTAGCTTCTGGGAGCTCTTGTTCCAAAATTTTCTCATGTATTTATTTGCATGTGTTGATTAAGAATTAATTAAAGTGACTCAAATAAAAAAAGAGGAACAACTTCTACAACAAGACAACAATGGATAAAAGAATGAACATTAATCTCTTAAGGTAATGTCCACTCTTATCAGTTATATAAATCATGCTTTTAAAATAAGTTATGCTATATATTCAACATTCATATCAAATAATAAAGAAAGATAATTTAATTTGTGATTTTTATGATTTTTAATGTATTCTTTGTAATATAAAAAGAGTTTACTTTTACATATATATATATATGTATGTATATATATATACATATATATATATATATATATATATATATATATATGTATATATTATATGTATGTATATATATACATACATATATATGTACATATATGTATATGTATATACATACATATACATATATGTACATATATATGTATGTATATACATACATATACATATATATGTACATATATATGTATATGTATGTATATACATACATATAATATATATATATATATATATATATATATATATATATATATATAAATTTATAAAATGATGTTCTATAATTGATAGTATATTTAAAATAGTGAGACTTAATTATTTTAATAATAAAAGATTTAAGTATAAATAAACAAGTTTTATTATTTTAAAATACGTCATATATTTAGAAATCATATTTTTAGAGTTCTTTATTTTCTCTCTAAGTTTTCTCATTTTTGGGTTATCTTTTTGAAGAATCGAGACATAGGATTACTCTTTGTGGCGACCTCTTCAAGATTAAGCGATGAATTTATCAATTTAAGTAAGTTAGTTTTTTGTCTCTTTTCTAAGTTCAATTGGTTCTTCTTTTGCATATGGGTCTATCTAGTCTACATGTATTTTTAGAGTCATTTCTCTATTGCTCAATTGTTCTAATGACATACTCTGATCAATTTTAGGATTTTGAACTGTTTAAGTTGTTACAAAGCTTAAGGAAGCTAATTACAACTATTATAAATTCTAAACTAGTTCAAATTGACTGAATGTGTAATTGCATATGTGATTGCATGAGAAATTATTAATTGTAGTGAACATGTGCAATTGAACTAGAGAATACAAAATCTTAAGTTTACATATTTTAGGTTATATGATCAATTTTAGGAATTTGATGAATAGTATAATGAATGTGATGGCTTGAACTGGCTTTCACTAAAATACATCAAATTTGTATGTTTGTACTATGATTGAAGTATTAGATTGGAACTTGATAGGTCTAAATTTGCATAATTGCAAAATTTTATTTTTTGCAATTATACAAATTCATTGGGTTAACAGTTGCTTCGCTAGGTGACACAAAAGTTAAAGAGTCTACTGACTTTGTGGTCGCTAGACAATAATCTTTTCACTGAGCAACTCTAAAGTTGGAGAGTTTACTGACTTATCATTGAACGCTTTTAGACTTCATTAGGTGAATTTTGGCATATAAATTTCTGGGAGCTCCAATGGTGCTCTCATTAGGCGCGTATTAAGCTTGTCGAGAGATTTATTAAGAGAATTATCCTAGTGCTACTATCGTTGGACAAGTTTTCCAGTCGCTAACCGAGTGGATGATCTTGCTGAGCAAGACTAGTAGAGTGATTCAATTAATGCCATGATAAATTGTTTTAGAGTCATATGAGAAGTATTGGCTGTATATATAAGTGTATGGATGATACTATGTATGGTTGGAATATGTTGAGATATGAACTATAAGTATGATAGGATTTTCAAGGGAAAATATTTATGAAGTATGTTTCTAGGAAGTGCATTATTAAAGTAGTGACTAAGAGAAAATTATCCTAACACTCTACTGGTCATTTAAACTCATATAAATGAGAATGAACTAGGGGTTCAAAAAGGTTATGGTGAAAAGTTCTTTTTGATGTTTTAGTGACTTGTATAGAATTTATCTTATGGGTTAATGTTATAAAAATAATAATAATAATAATAATAAGAATATAATAATAATAATAAAAATAATAATAATAATACTTTGCAATTTTAAATAACAATTTCAATTTCATTTTAATATAATATTCATTACTTATATTTAAATTTATATCATACTTATCATCAAGATAAAATGATAATTATTTAATTTTATCTATAAAACATATTTTTTAAGTTATTATGCTTAAATCACTAACTTTTGTTATAAAATTAAATCACTAACAAAATTGGTAGAAGAGAGAGAAGAAGAATATTAGAAGAGAGAAAAAAAGCTTTTGCGTTGCACAGAAAAAGAAGAAAAAGTAGAAGAGAGAGAAAAATAATTAACGCCATTTGTACGGATTTAACGGAAGGGATTTCATTGATATAAATTTTATTAAGTAAGGGCGTAATTGACGCACTTTTTAAAGGATGAACTAATTTGACATTTTAAAGCAAAACTAGGGACAAAATAGGGTATTAAACCAAAAAAATATCATTTTATAAGTTATTTTGATATAATAATAAAATAGTATAATTTAAGTTCAATTCAATTTTATACAAGAGTTAAAAAAGATTAAGGTTTATTATAAATTGATTCTATTTATAACAAAATCTTCAATTTGAATCGTTTGAATTGTTTTTTTCTATTCTAATATTTGTTTTTTTTATAATTTTAACACATAAATTTGGAGTAGAAAAAAATAATTGTTAACTAAAGAAAACTACAGGAATTGTCTCTTCTATTTTTCTTAGTGTATAGAACATTTACTTTATAATTTTTTACTTAGAACTTATTTTTCTTCAAAAGCAGCTCATCTAGTTGGTATAATATATATTGTACACTAGTTCGTTGAGCTCAAAAATTAAGCCAATTATAAACTCTTAGCATAATAGTTGTAACATCTCATTTTAATTGTATAAAATTACTAAAATATTACGTTACAGAACCACTTAGATTAAAACGAACTTACTAGAAGACAATAGATTTACCTCTATAGATCCATTTACCAACTCATTTGTTTCACCCTTCCCTCTCGCTGGAATAACTGAAAATATATTGTCTCCCTAAGCTCACACCATTAAGGTGATCATGCAAAAGAAAACAAGGTGATTCAAACTTTGAAACCATAGAGGTCCACAACCTAGTTGTGAACGTTTCTACAACATGTGCATTTGTCTCGAGAGAAACAAATTGAAAACCAGCAAGTTTAACAACTAAGTTGTGGCTTTTTCAACAACTTGTGGATTTACTTTAGGAAGTGTGAAACTGAAAACAGAGAAGAGCATTAGCAAGTTGTGGATTTTTCCATGAGTAGTGAAATTTTTTCAGAGTAGTTACTAACCTCTCATAGATACACTTCAAATCTCAAATTGAATACTTTCCTCACACATTCTAATGTTCCTTAAGGCCTCCTATGCGTTGAGCAACATTGAAAAACACTTTCCTAACTCAAATTTTCTATCTCAAGCCAACTTAACTACTTTAAACCACTCAAACTTAATTTTATACCTTTCAACACAAATTTTCTACAACTAACAGCTTGAACAAGTGAGAGAAAAAACTAAAGAGGAGAGAGAAAAAACTGAACAGGATAGGAGAAAAGGTTGAGTGTTATAGAAAAGCAAAAGAGAGAAGGGAAAAAGTGCTCCACATCAGATAACGTTAACGCTGTCACTGTAAATTTAACAGAGAGGACTTCATTCAAACAATTTTTACAACTTTAGGACCCAATTTCTTCATTTATAAAACCAGATATTAAACAGAAATTCACCTCTTAACCTGAGGACGAAGTAAGCATTTAAGCCTTTTTAAATTTATGTTAAGAAAATTAATATAATTATTATTATATTTATAAATAATTTATTTATATCATTATATTTAAGTGGTATACTTATGAATAATTATAAATATAATATTTAGATAAAGGGTTTCATAATATGATAAAATAAATTAATGATTTAAATTTTTCTTTTTTTTATATAACAAATTAATTAGAAATAAATACTATTATTTTAATATTGATTTTTGTATGTTAAAGTAATATAGATTTTAGAAAGTATAACTAGGGATGGTAATGGATCGGGTCGGGTATGGATAGTGCCTACATGTTATCCGACCAGCAAAAACAAAATCTACTTGCTACTTGCCTGTTATTCACGGATACTTGTTTAAAAAAATACTTGCAAATAATTAAAAAATATATTTTTATAAACTTTTAAAATAAAATTACAAAAATATATAAAAAAAATATAATATAAATTAAACACTACAAGAAATATTGGATTTATATACAGAAGTTTATATACGGATTTAAATCCGTATATAAGGCAGATATTATATACGGATTTTATATACGAAATTTTAAAAAAATGTTATATACGGTTATTTATATATGGATGTTTCGTATATAAATTCCATATATAAGCTTGGCGTGTGATAGCGGAAAATTTACCCAAGGATGAAATCCGTATATAAGTTTAGAACCAGGTGTTATCTACGGATGTTATATACGGATAAGGAAAATAATTATTTTAAAAAAACATATTTCTGATTAAGGGGAAGCTGGGTGTCATTTCTCAACCTCGAGCTTTCCTCTCTTTGTCAAACCCTCGACATTTGTTCTCTGTCAAACCATCACACTTTCCTTTCTCTTTCGAAGCATCTTCGGTCTCAGTTCGGTGTCCATCTGTGGAGCCATCTTCGGTGTGAGTGTTGGTCTTTGGAGCCGTCTTCGGTGTGGGTGTAGATGGTGCTTTGGTTCTTCCTCGCCTCTCTCTGTCTATTATTGTGACCTTCATCAATCCTTCATGACACATTGTGGTTGGGGCTCATTGTTGGGTGTGGTGCCGTAGTTCCGCGTTCAGTAGCTTAATCGGGTAAGTAAATCAAACCCCAATGCTTAGTAAATCTGGTTCTTCTCTGGCCATTCTTGTCATCAAGCGATTGTCATCAATCATAGGGTTAATCTCACACTCTTCCAGTTGCAGAGGAACCCTAGGACTGTTGTTCTCGCACTCTGACTTTGGGTCGCCATGATTCAGTCTCAATGACTCTGTGGTAAGTCCATAATGTTGTTCCTTTAATATATATCTTGATTTCTTTGGTGTGTAGTGGTTTAATGTTGCGGTGATTTACATAGAAGATGAAGTTCAAATTTCTAAGCATCTTTCAGTGTTCGATGTTGTACATATGTTGAATTGCTGATTGTTGTGGTAAGTAAATTTTGTTCATTCCAAATTGATTTCATTTGTAGAATGAGAAAATCCTAAACCCTTTTGTTGTTTGGTATTTCGGGCACAAAATGCGGTTTGGTTTGGTTGGTGTGTTGTGGAATAGTTTGGTGCATTGTTAGGACATTGAGTGAACATTAAGAGGCGTGTTAAGGTATGTTTACGCAATCTTTAAGGACTATAACATATAATTTATATTATTAATTATATATATGTTTTATGTTGTTTTCTCTGGTTGAATTTCTGTGATATAGGACTGCATAGTATTGGAAGGGTAAGATAAGTGGAGGAAGCTTTTGGGATTCAAAAAGGAAAGCACCACAAAAGGGTAAGTAGTTATTACGTTTTCTTTAATGAGTAAATAGCTATTCTATTTAGTTTAATGATTTTGATGTGATTACTATATACATTGTTAATTGAGAAGCCATAAGTTAAAATACTCTAGCTTTACATAGCTAATCTATATCAGGTGACTGCTACACAAATTCTCCTATGCTAATTTTATAAGCAAATAAAAACCAAGGAAGAAAAAAAAATTAAAATTAAAAGCCATTGGCAATTGTCACTACTTGAATGCCCCTTTGGAAGAAATCAAATACAATTTCAAAGGTCAAAGAATATATGTTTAGAAGCATTTACATTTCACAACTCCATTTGCTTCAATCTCTCTATGAGGTGTATTAGTTTTCCTTGGACCTGTTTAGGTAAATCATCATCAGATAAGCCAATTTCAATCCCTTCTACTTATTTTCTCTGTATAATATCATGGTACATTGGAAGAAACGGACTTTGGAAAGAGCTATAGAAGAAATAGGGTAGCAGCACACACACAACAACCAAAAGGGTTACTAGCTAGAGACCATTGGGAGCACATGCTTCTACAAAAACCCTATAAGATGTTGTGGATATTGGTGGAGATAAGCAACCATAGACCAACACAAATACATACCAGAAAGTGATGTCGCCCCATATAAAAAAATGTTGTATCCAAGT